>CM060418.1:166728708-166772080 GCA_030545235.1 Helianthus tuberosus
CAAACAAAGAATCACAAAGTCGGCAATGTAGACCTGGAGATTATATCTACTTCGTTTAATAATCTTGATATTTTGTTGGTATTTAGTTACGGTTTTCTTGTCCAAAACAATGTCGGTGAGTCACGAAAATAATAAGAAATTCCTAGTTATACTTGTATATATTATGAAATTTCACACAAAGTGCAGTGTTCTTTTTAGTTAAATAAGAGCTAACAATTGTCAAGTGAAATCCAAATCGTAGATCTTTAACCATGATGAAAGATTTTCCTAGATCCACAACATATTCTTACTTCATAATTTAACTATTGTTTCATGTGACACAATTCAATGAGTCCAATATTATATTTTTTGTTTCTCTTGTTTCAACCATTCGTATTGTATCTCTATTTTTGTGAATATATACTATCTCAAAAATATCCATTTATAATCCTATATCTTCAGTACTACCTATTTATATTTTCTTTCATTACTTGACCTCGTGTAATACATGAGTTTTTAACCAGTGTGGTGTATCCAAAGATACGTTTAGAAATGATATCAATCTAGTATGATGTCTAACGCATCCATCATCATACCTGGGTGGTGGCAGTTCTAGTGTCTGTGACAGTGACATTCCACTTGCCTTTAGACGAAGACATTTCGCCGATGCCATTCCAGAGAGACCATGCCTGCGATGATGGTCCGTCATAGCTGATGCTGTTCACACGCGACTGTAGTTTGATGTGGGGCATGAGATCAAAGTGGGTGGCGTATGAGCGGAGGTATTCTAGCATCTGTTGTTGGGTAGGGAAAACGTCGACGACAGATTCGGGCCATGGGAAGTCAGAAAACTGATACAAAGGTTTCGGCGCCTGGAGCCTTGTGGTTTTGATGGTTTTAACCCATACGCCACCAATGTCGGATTCTAAATCGAACACAGTCGGGTTGAAGCCTTTGGAGAGACAGTATTTACAGGCGAGGAGGCCACTGATTCCGGCTCCGACGATAACCACTTGCTTCTTATCCATGATCTCCAGGCAATGAAGTCTCGGATATCACCTTATCTGTTTATACACACACTCCAATAATATGGTTTCCAGTTAATATATAGTATGGGCACTCCAATAATATGGTTTCTAGTGGGTTGCCATCATGAAACTTCTAGTGTCGTTTCTGTTTTTAACTTGTGTATTAGAAAATAATAAACACGACACAAATATTAGTGGTTAACTCGAACACGACCCATTTAACCTGAATTTTTTTTCTGGTATATTAATACTCTAAATTTACATTTTCACAACAAAAAAGTTCACTATTTTTTTTTAATTCCTCTTTTTAAGTTTTAGATTTTGTCATGAAGTAGCCAACCAACGTTAATTTATGATATAAAATATATTAAGGAAAAAAATGGGTTAAACGGGTTAAACCTACGGACATGTCAGGTTGACATGAAGCCGACCTATTTAGCTAAATGGTTTCATAGGTTCAACTCAAAACTGACCCAATGTCACACCCCGGTTTTTCGACACCCCAGGTGTGCGACCAATCGGTTGGTACCTGTTTGAGTAATTGCAGCGGAAACATTTGCCTTTCTTTTGTATTAAACAACTCGTAAGTTGGATAAAGTATTCTTTCATAAACTGGGATTTAAATACCCCTTGTTCATACAAAACATTCTTTTCAAAATGTAATCTTTTACATCATTTTCCAACTTCTGGACAGTTCTACCAAATTCACGCCACAAGGTTCTACTGTGCCTAAGGAGTCGTAATCCTTTGAACATCTACCCTCGCTAAACACAATCAATCATGATTACCTGACAACGTTTTGAAAATAATACGTCAGCGAAAAGCTGGTGAATAACATTTAAAAGACACTAACCCATTAGTATCAAATCTATTTAAAACATACTAGTAATCTACACATTCAGCGAGCTCCCCACCCGTTTTACTACCGAACTTCGTGCCCGGTTTTACGGTTTGTTACACGTCTACAATTTGATCAAACTATATGTGCACTTATGGTCTAAATGACATCCATAGAATACCATAAGCAAAAATATATTTAACACAAACTCATGCTATTTTCGAAATATAAAACATTTCAAAATTTATAAAACAGTTAAAGGTACTCACCTGGTTAGTTGATGGTGTTCTATTGCTAGATTAGAATTTCTAACACCTTGTTGTTCACTGGACACAACTTTGATACGAGTAAATCTCGAAGTCTTTCTTGCTTCACCTCTACTAACTAACTACCGTATACGTAAATCTCTATTGACACCACCACCGTAATTTGGCGTCACTGGTATCTACACATTCTCTCGCCTTAGTTTACACAAAATAATTCTAATTTATTTTATTCTTTTTTTTTTCTTCGGACTAGAACTGCAAGCTATATGTGTATATATTGATTGGTAAACTAGAAAACTTGTTACCAATCTACCCTCAATACCTTTATATTATTTCAACAACAATCTAGATGAATTCCAAATGGCAGCAAAATAATTGATCTTAATCCACAACAAGTGAGGTGTAATCAAAGTAAATACGTGGCACGGTTTGATTCTATAGAGTTCATCTAATTCAAAATATCAATATATCTCTACTAGTAGATGCGCCGCCCGCGTTGCGGGGCGATGGCCGAATAATTCTCAATCAATTACAAAAAGAATACTACTCCCTCCGTCCCATTAAAAGTGTCCTATTTTGAATTTTCAAAGTCTTTCTATATAAACTTTGACCTTAAATAATTTTGTTTGTGTTAGATAATACTTGATGAAAGTTATATGATTTGAGTGTGTTTTACAAGTGTTTTTATCGGGTTAATTTTCATCAAGTTTTATATAACAAAAAAATATATAATTAAAGTCAAAGTTTATAAATAAAGACTTTGAAAATTCAAAATAAGACACATTTAATGGGACGGAGGTAGTATAATTTTGCTATGGAAAAAATATGATGACATGGCCGTAATTTTGGGCCTCTCTTTCATGACATGTATGGCTGTACAGAGGGCAAAATCGTAATTATATTTTGAACCGGAGGCGAAATCATAATTTTAAACTGAGAGCAAAATCATAATTTTTAGCTAGGGGGAAAACATATTTTCATTTTCAACGGTGGGCAAAGGCGTAATTTTGAGATGAGGGCAGAATCGTAATTTTGAGCTAGAGGGAAAACCAACATTTTATTTTTAGCTGGGGGCGAAACCGTAATTTTAAACGGAGGGCGAAACCGTAATTTTAAACTGGGAACAAAATGAAAAGTGAGTTTTTTAACCGAGGGCAAAAGCGTAATTTTAAGCTAGCGGCACAATTATAATTTTATTTTTAGCTGGGTGCAAAATCGTAATTTTAAACAAAGGACGAAAGCATAATTTTAAACTGGGAATAAAATTAAATTAAAACTGGGCTGGTCCGATAGGGAAGTGCCAGACAAATTTTGAACTGGGGGTAAAAAAATTATTTTAAACAGAGGGCGAAACCGTAATTTTAAACTGGGAACAAAAGTAAAAGTGAGGTTTTGAACCGAGGGAGAAAGCGTAATTTTGCGTTAGGGGCAAGATTATAATTTTATTTTGAGCTAGGGGTAAAAACGTAATTTTAAACAAAGGACGAAAGCGTAATTTTAAACTGGGAATAAAATTAATTTAAAAAGAAGTTGGTCCAATGGGGGAGTGTCAGGCAGCTGCCTGGCACTATTCCCCCATTTGGTGGAAAACCAACATTTTATTTTTAGCTGGGGGAGAAAACGTAATTTTAAACGGAGGGCGAAACCGTAATTTTAAACTGGGAACAAAATGAAAAGTGAGTTTTTTAACCGAGGGCAAAAGCGTAATTTTAAGCTAGCGGCACAATTATAATTTTATTTTTAGCTGGGGGCAAAATCGTAATTTTAAACAAATGACGAAAGCATAATTTTAAACTGGGAATAAAATTAAATTAAAACTGGGTTGGTCCGATAGGGAAGTGCAAGACAAATTTTGAACTGGGGGTAAAAAAGTTATTTTAAACGGAGGGCGAAACCGTAATTTTAAACTGGGAACAAATGTAAAAGTGAGGTTTTGAACCGAGGGCGAAAGCGTAATTTTGCGTTAGGGGCAAGATTATAATTTTATTTTGAGTTGGGGGTAAAAACGTAATTTTAAACGAAGGACGAAAGCGTAATTTTAAACTGGGAATAAAATTAATTTAAAAAGAAGTTGGTCCAACGGGGGAGTGCCAGGCAGCTGCCTGGCACTATTCCCCCATTTGGTAAATGTATAGATAGGAATAGGGCTGTAAACGAACTGAATGTTCAGCGAACAGTTCGTGAACCGTTCGGCGGGAAGTTCGTTTATGTTCGTTCGTTTAATAAACGAACGAACATGAACAAAAAATTTCGTTCGGTTAGTTAAATGAACGAACATGAACAGAGGTCTCGTTCGTTCGATTGTGTTCGTGAACGTTCGGTAAGGTGTTCGTGAACGTGTTCATGAACATTCGTTGATTTGCGTTCGTTTATGATCGTATGTATGTGTTTTAATTGAAGATCATTGTACTTACATATATTTTATGTGTGCTTTTTATATTATTAAACTTTTATTTATTTTATTACCCTAACAATTAAACTAGGAAACCCTCTTTCACCTTGTTTATGCACTATTTCCCTTTCATTTCTCATTATTTACATCGGCGAATACGGTCGACCCTTATTCCACAATAAGGGATTCAAGTTCGAGTGCTACCCTCTGGGCCATCTCTCTTTATCCTTCCCCGCGTTCGCCAAATTTATTTGTGTTCGTTTGTGTTCGTGAACCGTTCGCGAACACGCTCATTTCCTTAATGAACGAACACGAACATAAAATCTCGTTCGGTAAGTGTTCATGAACCGTTCGTGAACACATTTATTTCCTTAACGAACGAACACGAACAAGGCTTTGTTCGTGTTCGTTCGGTTCGTTTACAGCCCTAGATAGGAAATATCATAACAAATTATTTATATATTAAACTCAACTTTACCACATATGTATAAACTTATCTTCCTATACTAATAAACAAAAAACTTTTTTGGACACGTGTCATGTCACACCCCAACCGATGGCGGAATCATCGGGGCGCGGCACTGAGCGAAACAGATTGTTCAGAAGTTTCCATAACAACTATCATTACCATTCAATTTAAGTTAACATGTCCCATACCATGTCTCAAATAGCAAACAAGTTATTACAGACAAAAACTAAACAAATACTCTGTTCCGACAACTCAGATTTAAACATAACAATTTATTCGTTGGTTTCTAGGACTCCAGTTCCTAGCTTCAATTTCATCACAGCCCGAGAAGCATATAAACAACCTAGGCACCTATCACATACGTTAAAATAAAGTCAATACATATAATGTAAAGGTGAGCATACAAGTTTGATAATAGCATAATAGAGTTCGAATTCGTTTACGCATAACCAGCACGTACACATAGTGAAATGAAGCACGTTAGTTATCGACATAGATCCATCGATACCAATGACTGCGGGTTGACTGCCCGAGGCAGTTCGCAATACATGATTACCACCGTAATCCATGCAAGTAAAAGATCCTTAACAACCCCCGTGTGAACGGGTGCTGAGTCCAAACTATAGTACTATCGTTGCTAAGGCAGGTAGACAGCATTCCATGTGTAAACATAACAAACAAGCATTCATGAGCCACGTATAACATGCATTGACGGTTAGCGTTAAAATAGCTTGAGTAGTGTGATTGTTGTAGTTTGAATATTCGTAACGTATGTAACACCCAAGAGTGCTAAAGAAAAAAGGGTTCGAGTATACTCACAGCGATTATGGATTGAAGGGAGCGCTTTTCAGCGAGTATAGTTAGCCTGAATAGATTCGATAACGTAACGATAAGTGGCGCGTAAAACATTACAAAGTGAGAGTGGGTAGGATAACTGATCGTGCGGATCAGCTATCCGTGAGAGGAAGTCATCCGTGCGGGTGAACTATCCGTGCGGATGGTGACCCATCCGGATAAGCTATCCGTGCGCGTGGGCTGTCCGTGCGGACGGTAATCCGTCCGGACTAGTCATGCGTGCGGATTGCTTATCCGTACGGACAAGTTGTTTGTGCGGATAAACGTTCAAGTGGATTGTTTCTTCCTAAGTTAAGGATGTGTTTGTGTATGATGGCTTGTGCTTTGGAGTTTTCGTTGTAGCATTTAGAGAACATTTAAGTGTCTCTACCTTTCAAGTCGGTCGCGCGGACAACAATCCGTACGGATGGTAGTCCGTGCGGACAATGGTATTCCGTGCGGACAGTCTGTGCGCGCGGGCAGAGACAATCCGTCCGGATAGTCTGTCCGTGCGGACGACTTGGCCGTGCGGATGAACACTGTGTGAATTTGTTTTAAGGCCTTAGTATCTCATGATCCGAAGAGTAATTCATTCAGAGGTCGTCCGTCCGGATTGCTCATTCGTCGATACTCAAACCTTGTTTGGAAAGTGGGTCCCAAGGGTAGCTCGTCCGGGTGACAACCCGTCCGTATAGCCTGTCCGTGCGGACTGCTTGTCCGTGCGGACAGCTTGTCCGTGCGGACAACTGGTCTGATTGTTCCGTTCGTCTACTCTTGGTTTCTGTTGTCGTTTATCGAGACGTTCTGATTACGTGGCAACCACTTGGAATCGTATTCTCACCCGCACGACTAAGCCGGCCAGGAACCACCCTGACTCGACATGTCGGCGACTCAGAACGGTCATTCCGGTTGACCCCGAAATCAGGTGTCTTGCGGTAGGATTCCAGATCTAGGACTAGTGCATCACTATTATCGAGCAGAGACTAGAACCGATCAGATTCGTACCGATTTTAAGGGTAAAAGAAGGAGAGAGCTTAGGTTTATTTCTTTCAACTCTTTTATCCTTAGAAAAGTTTAGATTTAGGTGATGTTGTTGTGAAATCTTGTGGAAATCGTTTAGATCTGAGTTATTCTTGGTGGAATGAAGTCAAGCTTGAAGTTCATAAGAACTTCATGATGACGTCACTCAAGAATACCTCAAGTCTTGATGATTTCATGGTTAAAAGTGGAGATTTGAAAGATAGAAAGGTGTAGAATTGTGTAGTGATCAAGAATGTACAAGAATTAGTGCAATATCTTACCTGGATTGAGAGAAATCTGAGAAAAAGTGAAGAATGCGTGCGGTTCGGACGTCACTTGCCAAAAGTGGAAAAGTTGGAGAGTGACCCGGGTATTTATAGGATGCTAAAAAGGGAAAGGGTGAGCCGTGCGGATGGCACGTAACCCGGATAGGCTATCCGTCCGGGTTGGTCATCCGTGCGGATTGGCAATCCGTGCGGATTGACCATCCGTTCGGATGTCGCCTGATTTGGTGCGTTCGGTGCGACGACGTTTCGGCTTCGGTTTTCGAGCGATTCGATAGGGTTTCCTAGTCAAATTACTTTCAGTCCCAACTACTTCTTATATGGTTCGACTCGGAATTCGGGTTCGGGTTCGCTTACATTCGAGTTAGACTTCGAGTTCGATTGAGTTCGCTTGATTATCTCAACAAAACATAAATAAACATGCACAGGTAACACGTAAGGCGCACACACACGTATAAACACAAGTAAAATACACAGTTCGAGTTACGGTTTGATGTCGATTTGATTAGCATAGCTTGATTAACTTTATTGCATTGTTACTTCCTATCATTCACAGTCGTAGGTCGATTGAAATATGGTTACCACGATTCGATTATTGTAATGAACGACACTTACTTCACATAATATAAATAAAATAAAAACATTTCTACGAGTCAAGTCGCGCGAAATCGGTCGTTGACTTTGACCTTGACTTTGACTTTCACTTGTGAAAACACGGGGTGTTACAGCCTCCCCTTGTTTAGGGAATTTCGTCCCGAAATTAAGCTGAAAGCCGTAACTAACCGTGGATCACATGTGAGAGTTCTTCGTTTGGACCATTGAAAATCGTCAAATAAATCGACCTTTTTACGTCAAATAAGTTGGGTGAAAAGCGTAATTTTAAACTGGGTTCAATAGGGAAGTGATGGCCGCCCATTTCGACCAATGGCAGAGAAACACTATTCCCTGCCATGGTCTTTGTATATGTTGAATAATTCTTAATGATATAATTCAATTTTGGTGAGGGTTTTTCTTTTCTTTTTATATTGGTTAAACAACAAATTTACCATTGTACTGTTCATTTACTTCCTTTTTTTAATATAAAATAAAACTAGAATAGTGAATTTTTCTTATGTTTTCAAAAGTTAAAAAGCGTTATTATACCAAAATAGGTTTAACAGATTTTTATTAAAAACATATTAGAAAGTATAGAGCATCCATGTTAGGATTAGTATATATACCATGTCCTTAAATTATAAAGGGAAATATAAAGTTCAAGTTAAAAGAGTTCTATATCAGATTTTTTAAACCTTATCCTTATCTTTAAAGTTATATGGAAATGAACTTAAGAAAACTTTAGAATCTTAAATATACCAATTCCTTAAAAATTTTAAGGATAAGGAATGAGATGTGATAGATTTTAGAAAATGAACTTTTTTTATAAAATGATGGTTTTTAGTTAAATTATAACTAGTGGATTTTCCGCCCGCGCGTTGCGGCGGGGACCTAATGTCTGCAAAACGCGTGTTGGCAACGGCAAGCAGATACCGAATATCAAAACATAAATAAAAATGACGCGGTAACGATAGTCACTCTGTCCTAAAAAAAACGATTTTAAATAATCTAGTACTACCTCCGTCCTATTAAAAGTGTCATATTTTGAATTTTCAAAGTCTTTATTTATAAACTTTGACTTTAATTATATATTTTTTATGTTATATAAAACTTGATGAAAATTAACCCGATAAAAACACTTGTAAAACACACTCAAATCATATAACTTTCATCAAGTATTATCTAACACAAACAAAATTATTTAAGGTCAAAGTTTATAAATAAAGACTTTGAAAATTCAAAATAGGACACTGTTAATGGGACGGAGGGAGTATATAATAATAGGATCCACACGTCCTACATGTTGGAAATTCAGTCATTTTCAGCTTAGTTATTACGGTGCTAACACGTTAAAATATGGATGAGCTCGGTACCGGTAATGACACCGGAAGTACCGATTTGGAAATTCATCGAAATTAGGTACCGACACCGAAAATGCTCGGTACGAAACGGTATGGTATTTGAAGGTAAAAATCAGTAAATACAGGTATGATGCTAGACCGGTGTCGAACCGAAAGTAACGATTCTGAAAACGCCAAAAGGTGGGTACCAAATTGGTACCGAAAATGATTGGTATAGTAAATTTGGTACTCATACGATACCGGTTTGATTACAGGATTTAATACGATTTACTCATCAATAATCTAAATATCCAAGTTAATTTTACATGTTACAATTCATCCATTATAGAAAAAAACAAAATAAGTTGTTGTGTATATAAAACCTCATTCAAACGAAATACAGTTTACTTACAGTGTATGAAAAGTAATCTAAACGGTGCACTTACTTACGTTGCTACGTTCTGGGCCGGCCCAAGCCCAAGTATTTTGAGACTTGGGCCTTGGGCCACCAAATCTATAGGGCCTCAAGATTTAAAAAAAATTATATATTATATGGGCATGAGCTTTGTCATTAAAAGGCCGTAGCCTAGTTGGCGCGCATGCCATCTATGTACCTTAAGGGGGCAGGTTTGAATCTCGTTTAGGTTGATCGACCGTCTTTTATTATTTTTGGATAAGAAAAAAAATAGGCAAGAAGGCCCAATTTTGAAACTTGCTTTAGGCCTCTAAAATGGTTGAGCCGGCCCTAGCTACGTTGCTACAGGATTTGATGAGCTCGGTACCAACCGGTACCGAAAATATCGTTACCGAAAATCCCCAAAAGTGGGTACAGGTACCGATTATACCTGGTACGGTACCGGTATTTGAGGGTAAAAACCGGTGACTATCGGTTCCAAACTGATACCAAAAATGTAAAAAGTCGGTACCGATTCGGTACCGAAAATATACCCGGTTTGGTAAATTTAATACCAGTACCGGTACCCGATACCATTTGCTTATCCCCTTGATGATGTTACTATTCATTGGATTGTGTATGACAAGTAATCTAAACACTGCAATTATTTGTGTTGCTACAGGATTTGATGAGCTCGGTACCAAACGGTGCAAAAAATACCGTTATTGAAAATCCCCAAAGGTGGGTACCGGTACCGAATATACCTGGTATGGTACCGGTATTTGAGGGTAAAAACCACTGAATACCGGTGCCGAACCGATTCCGAAAATGTCAAAAATCGCTACCGAATATACCCGGTTTGATAAATTAGATACCGGTACCCGATACCGTACGGTTCGGTACCGATTGGTACTGGTACGGTACCGGTATTTGAGGGTAAAAACCGCTGAATACCGGTGCCGAACCGATACCGAAAATGTCAAAAGTCGGTACCGAATATACCCGATTTGATAAATTTAATACCGGTACCCGATACTATTTGCTCATACTCTTTATTGTTACTATTCATTCTTTTCTAATTTTAATATATAGAGAATAAAATAAAATAAATAAATAAATATAATATATAATAATAAGGATAATTGGCTACGTATGATATAATTGAGGTTAATTCATATAAACCACTTAACATACATATATTGGTTAGGTATAACTCGCCGTTTTTGTTTTAAATACTTAAATTACATTTGATAAGCTTAAACGTCTACTTCATTATTTGACAACTTGGGGCATGTTTGGCTAAGCTTATTTTACCTAAAAAGGATTTTTTGTGAAAATGACTTATTGACTTATAACTTTTTGAAAATGAGTTTTTAAAAAAGTGTTTGGATTAACTTATAGAGTGGGAAAAGCCAATAACTTGTTTTTTAAAAAGTGTTTGGTTTAGCTTACTGACGTAAAATGACTAAAAGAGACATTCTTTCATAAGTCAACAAATATAAGGAGTGTTAAATCAGGGGTAATCTGATAATTTAGTCTTTGAAAAGTTATAAGCTGATCAAAAAGTCATAAGCCCCTAACTTCTCAAAAATGACTTTTTAATGACTTTTTAAAAAGACTTTTAGGTTTGCCAAACACTAAAACTCCTTTTTAACTTTTTGATTAAGTCAATAAGTCATAAGTTGGGTTGAAAAAACTTAGCCAAACATGCCCTTGTTTTAATGAAGTTCACTTTTCAAAAAAAAATTATTTGACAACTCAAACGATCGTTTCACCTGTTAATATATCGCTTAAAAATACTTGGAATATATGTGTTCCTAAACAACAAATAGTACTATAATTTATTTATACTAAAAAAAGAGATGTTACACCCAAACCCATTTACATTTTAAACTAAATCTAAACCTGGAAATTTTATTTTAGGTTTTGTCGTGTCAGAAATATTCACACTTCATGATTTACACCTTTTATAATTATTTTAGCTCTATGTTCTGCTAGATTAAAAGCAAGTGTTTTACTGAAAGTTTAAATGACAAAATATCAATTTTTGACATATTAAAATTGGAAAATTTTTGAAATTAAAATATTAATCTTAAATACTAAATTAACAAAAATATCAATACGAAATATTACATTTGAATTGCTAAACTTAAATATAAATTATATATCTATTTATTTATTTTTAGAAAAGCAAATATTTAATTTAGTACTAAGTATATATTAGGTATAAATTTGAACTATTAACCAAGTAATCATTAAAATCTATTAAACTTAAATAATAAAATTTAGAAAACAAAGATGATATAGTAACACTTAGTACTAAATCAAAAGATTAATTATTAAATCAAAAGCGAGAGAATGTGATAAGAATAAGACAGTAAAGCTTGACCTTTAAATGGCAAGAATAAGACAGTAAAGCTTGACCTTTTAATGTAGACAAACATCTTTGATCTATTAACTATTCAGGCTAAAGAGCTAAATATGTTATAAAAATACCAAAGATTAGGGGTGAGCTCGGTACCGGTACCAAAAGGATCACTGCCGAAAATCTTCGGTACCCGTATTTTAAGTAAAATTCGGTAAAATACCTATACTGTACTAGACCGAACCGAAAGTACTGTTACTAAAAGCGCCAATAAGTAGGTACCGAATCGATACCGAAAATAATTTAGTACTGGTACCCAGTACCAAAGGTTCATCCCTAATAAAGATCACCTAAAATAAAGTATTAGTTATGGCATAATTACTTGGTTTTCTATTGGATTATATGTTAATTGTAGTAATGATCAACACTTGGATCTTCAAGTGAAATGATATATTTATGTGTATTGACACAATGATATTTTATTGGATTTTTAAGTAAAAAATATGAACTATTGTTCCATCCCATCAAATAATTGAAATAAAAATTTGTAAATAGTTCATCTAAAAGCTAGTTTGGTAGGCATAGTCAAGCAAAAAGGGATCAAAATAATTGTAACTAGTTGATTTTTCGCTCGCGCGTTGCGGCGGGGACCAAATGACTACAAAAGGCGTGTTAGCAACGGCAAACAGATGCCGAATATCTAAACTATATAATAAAAGAAACCATGTTTGGGACACTTGTCATCATATTAGGTCATGTATTTTATAGATACTTATCATTTAGTTTAATATCTTCTAATTAATTATAGATAATCTCCTACGAAATATTATTTAGTTTAATCTCTTCTACCTAATTATAGATAATTATTATTTATATCTATACAATTAATAATTAAAATAAAAAGATATTAATGGTAGCAATTATAATTAGAACATATTAATGTACTTTATACAAGTGAAGCCGATTGCGATTTTAGATCGCAAGGTGAAGAGTTTGAGGAACAAAGAAATTAACCAAGTAAAGGTCAAATGGGAACACAGGAAGAGTTCGGATACCACATGGGAGTCCGAAGAGGAGATGCTACGGCTCTACCCTACATTATTCGGTACGTGCTTTGGTTTCGGGGACGAAACCCTTTTAAGGGGGGTGGACTTGTAACACCCCGAAAACATAAAACTTTATATTAGAATTATAAAGTATTAAATAAACAAGAACAAACTAACTAGGACTAAGTTACAAGTCTTGTAGTAACTCTTAAGTGGGTTAAAAACACTCAAGTATGAACTAAAGGAAATTAGAGGGACCAAAGGTGTTTAAATTGAAACTGATTATAATAAAAACATTTTATTAAACACGAAACACACATTTGTGTGTGTGCTGGGATCGATCAAACACAGAGGGGGCGACCAGAGCTTTTCCAAAACCCTAGTTCATGTTATTTGATCAAATTGAAGGCCAAATTCCGTCCCAAATCAAAATCCGAACATAGATTAGTGATCACCTCAGTGAAGGGATCATAAGGTATGTAAATTTTGTAGAAAAATTCCATTTAAATTTCTGGATGAACATGGGAAAATTCGAATTTGATGTTGCATGAGTGTTGTATGGATGAAATTGTAGTGATATGATGTCTAGGGATAAACCCTAGTCGATTTCTTGTTGAATTTTTGCTTAATAATTGTGAGATTCATAATCACCATTGTAGGTGATTAATGGGTTTTGTAGAAACATGATAAACACTAGGATTATGATACTTGTTCTAATGTAACCCGAGTTTTATGAAGTAATTTCTGAAATGTTGATGTTAAAATTTGTGTAAATTGCCTAATTGATGTTAATCTTGGCTAAATAAAAAGTTATGAACTTGATAATAAATTATGAGAAATTATGCCCTTAAGGTGTTTGTGAAAATGCCTAAAAGGAGACTGAAAACTGGAAATTTTAACTAAAACACATGTTTGTAGAGTTATGGCGAACTATGCGTTATATGTTAAGCAAAAGAGTTCTAAACGGGTTGTGGTTGAACTCTATAGGAAAGAAAACTGGAGCGTCAAGTGGAAAAGCCGGTGGTGACGCGCGATTGAAGGGTGTGCTCTAAAGGTACGTGACTTTGTTTCCGTTACATTACGTATAAACGTTTGGTTTTAGCTTGTTAACGTTGTCATAATGTAGTATATGCGTTTGACGTGTCATTGAAGTGGCGAAGTTCACTCGACACTCAAACGGGTCAAAATATTGGTTAGAAATGGTTTGGCTTGACATTAAAGTGAGGATTTTCACTCGTCAACCCAACGGGTCAAAACTACGTTTTTATGTCGATATTGCGCGTAGAGACTTGAAAGCCTCATAATGCGCTAGTGCTAGATAGCAATTTAGTAAAGAATGGTTATACTAAGTTAAGTGTATGAATCCGTTGTGACAACCCTCAAAATTCCATGTATTCCGTACAATTTATTAATGATAATTAAAGTGCTTGACGACTGTGTGAAATTACTTAACTGCTTTCTGATTACTGTGTTATACTTACATGTACTTGTTAACATACTAGTAGTATACAGAAAAGTTACTAAATAGTCCGTTATGCTTTCCTGAGTGTTGAAAATCAAAAACGTTACAAAAATATATATATATGACACTTTACGGATTAATTAAGCAGTTTAACGAAACAGTATCGAACCGAACAACTGGACATTACCCGAAACACCAAAATAATGCTAGAAGCATTGTTTTTATTTTTCTGAACTAGTTATGGTTCCCGAACACCATAACACACTATATTATTACACAACACTTAAACACTTAACATCTAACTAACTAAACTAACTAGCATTACATCTCAACCAAACCAACCCCCCCCCCCCAAATCGGTTAGGAGACAAAGAAGGACACACTTGATTTATTTGAATTGTTTATTGGATTCTTGTCTAGCCATTAGAAACACATTACCCATTAGTCCATCACAAGTTGGAAGATTATAAATATTAACCACAAGTCTACCCTTCTCTCACTTCTCAACACCATTTCACCATCACTCTCCTCCCCTCTCTTCCTTGTGTTCGGCAACCACCATCAACCACCATACCACCACCATCAAGTTCTTGTTCAACCATTTTCCATACACTCAAAGGTGGTAAAGATCATACAAGTAAGCTTGGTGCACTTAGAAGCTCAAGGACCACTCTAGTTTTCTTTTATCCACCACTTTTACACCTTGTTTCTTCCCTAGCCTTGTGCTAGTAGTAAGTGCTTCTAATCACCATCTTGTTCTTGATTTTAATGGTTAATAGATGATTAAACGGTGAAATGTTAAAGAACACCAATGAACATAACTTAAAGTCTTGAACATAAGGAATAAAAGATGGATAAAGAGAAGTTATGTGTGTAAATCATGTAGATCTTGTGTTGTTATGATTCTTGATTGATTTCCTGATGATTTGCTGGTTAATATTGATGTTTGATGTTGTTGTGATCACTAAACATGTTAATGGAATCAATCGAACACGAATTAGAAAGCTAAAGGCTGAAAAACAGAATCTGTCAAAGCTTTTACAGCCAACTTCAGTTGGCTGTAAACAGGTCATAACTCAACGAAAAACTGATATTTTGAGTCTATAACGTGTTATTATGAAATACGGTTCTAATGGCACCGGAATCATAATTTTTGGACTTCGTTTACTATTTTTAAAGTGTCGTTTCGTAACAGCAGCTAGAGCTGCATTTTTGCTGCTGAAAATATGCGTTCTGTTTTATGTCATAACTTGAGTTTTGTGTAGGGTTAGATCATGAAATTTGTACGGTAGATGGCCACCGATGTATTTGTAATTCTCTCACTGGAATTTCGTAAATCGGACTTACGGTGAATTTTTAATAAATTATTCCGTGGACTGCAATCAGAAAAAGATGAATCTGATTGCAGTCCGGAAAACGAATTTTTATAAAATATTGGTGATGAATTGGATCCCGATATTTTTACACAATAAGATTTGGATCGTTTAAGATATTCTATAAAAAATTTGGGAATTTTTGGAATAAGTTAACTATTTTATTAAAATATCCGAAAACAGCCCGGTTTTGAATATTAATGCTGAAATGACATAAGTTGTAATTTGCGTGTCTAAATGTCGAGTATGTTATCTGAGGATGATCTAACATGTTATATGTGTTATGTGCATTATCGTATGTTTTTGTATGAGTGGGGAATGGATGGGAAGTTTATATGGGCATGAACCGTTAAAGTGATGCATGTTATGTGATAGATACGTGTATGAACTTTGTGCTCTATTTGAGAACCACTAAATGACTGACTGGTAAATTATACTAGGACGTGATTGACCGACCTTGACTGTTAGCTAATTTTGAGAGTCAAACCGAGCAACCGAGGTGAGTTCACACCCTTACTAAGGCATGAGATTCCTGGTGATTGGGAATGGGATTGAATAACTACTTATACTAACAACACTACTAGACTACTTACTACTGTCCTCGGATTGGGAAGGGCACTTACGTAAAACCTACGTAAAATTCATACTTACTGCTGTCCTCGGATTGGGAAGGGCACTTACGTAAAACCTACGTAAACTCATACTTACCACTGTCCTCAGATTGGGAAGGACACTTATGGATACGACTAGTCTAGTACATACAAAATGGGAAGCCCCCACTAAATATCGTAAAGGTTTGGGAATCAAGGATAATGGGTAATACATGGTTATGAAACGAACTTACGATTTCTGATACGAACTCATTAACTGAACAACCAACTGTGAACTCGCTCAACTTTGTTGTTGATTTGTTGTTACATGCCTTGCAGGTCGTTAGGTACTTATGGAGCTTGCGCGAGGAGGAGGTCGTTGTGGAATAGGGACTGTTATGTCCCGTGCCTAATAAATAAACTTTATGAACTTATGAAACTTATGTTTGGTCATTAAACTTATGAATTATGAACTCATGATTTGGACTTATGTTTTATGCTTCCGCTGTTAACCTAAAGTCGGTTACTTATCTTTTGGTCACCAATTGTATTGTGATTGGCTTTATTAACTTAAATTACGTTGTTCAATATGATTGGTGGCTCGATCCTGGTCATGTTACGCCTCCAAGCGGTGACGCTCCGCATGGTGGATTTTGGGGGTGTGACATCCGTGTTATCGGGTCGAATGATAGAAATTAGTTGCCAGAATTGCATAAAGTGGTAATGCTTGAATTTATAGCAAACAAGCATGAAATTCGTATATAAGCGTAAAGCCATGTAATGGTACGGATACGCTAAGAATTACAATCCCGGGGAATGGGTAAATAAGTTTAGAATGCCAAAGAATAGATTGGCAAACAATTGCACACATAGTTAATGGGTCGAATAATCAAAACAAGGACTGTGTGGGCTATTCGTTCACAATCCGTGTATCGTTAAGTGAAATTTATATTAGATCCGTAATTTTAAAACGGACATATAGGAAAAAGAATCGGTAAAAACGGATATGTAAATCGAAAGTTATGATAGTTTAAAGTTTGATAAGGGAAATAAAGTTGATGGGCAAACATACAGCACCAAACAACAACCCTTCTGCCGAAATGAAGCCATCGCGCTACGCGACGCCAAACTACAATCACTGTCGCGTCACGCACCGATCGTCGCGGGCCGCGAAAGCTTGGCTCTCGTCTGTCGCGGGACGCGACAGACTCAAATTGCAGAGATTTTGTTTGTTTTTCGTTGTTTAGCAGTGGAACTTGAATTTATTTGATATTATGATGTCAAAACTAATAATTGATGTGGTTTTGACCTTAGGTAATGCTCGTTTCGTTGTGGATGCCGATCAAGCAAGGGAATCAAGAACCGAACACAAGTTTTGAATGCTTCCGCGATAATCTAATCTAGTTCAAACCATGTTGTTTTGTAAACACTTCTAAATGTTGAATATTTTAATCTAGTTAGTTGACTATGGTCAAATGCTATAATGAAGTACATCTTAGTTTATTAACTAAGTTTTTGTTAACTATGTATTTCGTTTTTAAAAAGTCTGTATTTTATGATTAAACAGTGGAATTATAAGACGAGTGTTACACAAAACCGTATTTTTTAACTGGGAGCAAAATCGTAACTTTAAAGTGGGTATAAAATAATAAACTGGTTGGTTCAATGGGTATTGCTCGCCGCCCATTTGACCCAATGGCAGGGAAACACTATTCCAGGTGATAAGTGGTAAAATACACATATTTGTCATGTGTATATTGTATAATTTTTGTATAGTTTTTATTTATTATTTTTAGTTTTTAGTATTATATTGCATTATTTTGTGTTTTGTCTGGTCTCGGTGCGAAAAAAGATTAAATATGAGCTTAAGCGACCAATAAACTAGAAGTGGAAAATATGTCATGAAAGTTCAAGGACCTGAGTTGCAATAAACGAAAGTGGAAAATTCATCATGGCAAGTACTAAATTTCAAGGGACTAAAAATGTCAATAAGATGAAACTTAAATAATTCATTCATTCATTCATTGTTTGTCATAAGTCACGAGAGAAAAGAAAAAAAATAAGTGAAGGATGCCATGTGCTATGGGTCCCATGTTTGACAAAGATTGAGAATTTTTTACCACAAGCCAGCAGGTTGACCGAAAAAGCATGTTGACTGCCTCTTTATTTATTTGTGTTTGGATTGAGTAAAGTTGCAAGAAAAGGGCCGGCCCACTTGATGGGAATTAAATTACTATTGGGCCGCGAGAAAGATGAAAGTCGCACCGACTTTGGATTCAAACGGCTATAGGGTTTGAATTAGAGGTGCACAAACCGGTTAATTTTAATAACCGGTTCGGTTAACCAGTTATACCGGTTAATTTGACTTTTTGACTTTAACCGGTTAATGCTTTAACCGGTTATTACTTTAACCGGTTATTTTTTTAACTGGTCCGGTTAATTAATTTAACCGGTTCGGTTAATTAACCGGTTATTTTCGGTTATTAACCGGTTTTTTTTGCCTTTTTTTTGAATTTTTTGGTTATTTTTTCGGTTAACCAGTCTGTCGGTTAAAAAACCGGTTTAAAAAAACCGGTTAATAACCGGTTATTATACTAAACACTTATAACCGGTTACTAACCTACGGTTAAAAATAATCACTAACCGGTTATTCCTAAATCGGTTATTAACCGGTTACGGTTTCGGTTAATAACCGGTTACGGTTAATTAACTGGTTATTTTGTGCACCTCTAGTTTGAATGGTGATATAAAAAGATACGCAACATCAGACGCAAGGGGACAGCCGGGAAGAATTACGAATTCTGGAGTTTGAAGGCACCATTGAAGGCTGTTTGAAGATCTTTGAAGCATTCGGATCGCTTGGAATCGTCGGGTAATATTCGGGAGCGTTCGGGAGTGAAGTTTACGGGTTTTATCTCCTATATTCTTCGTTTTTCGTTTGTTCTTTATTGTTGCAAGATGAATTCAGAATACATGTTGATTTTGATTATGTTTTTGATCATGTTTAGCGGCTAAAACTCTTTAACTACCTAGGCTTGACAATAGTTTAAATAAAGTTTGGATTTTTATTCGGTTTTTGGCGTGGTTTATGGATTTTCTTGTATTGTAAAAGCTATGGAATTTTAACTTGGTGTATATGCATGCTTGATATTTGTTTCATCGCTGTTTATTGCTTTGTATAATCCTTGGTGACGGTCTATATCACATAATAGGGTTGTGCTAGGGTTCTTGGTTTAGGTGAGTGTCTATATCACATAATAAATCTTTAACTCTTTAAGGTGAAATTACGTAACTAACCTTAGAAGTAATATTCGGTAATTTAATAAAATCAAGTGTTCTGCTAATCTTGTCGCTGTGAGGCTCGAGGTTATTAATAGGTCTCGGTTTGGTTTGGTTTATAGCTAGGTCTAAGAAATTGGTCTAGTCCTTAAACATTCTCTTGTCTATAACCAAGATTAAAACCCATAGTTGCCTTAGACTTTTGCGCTGTGAGGTAGATCGTCTTAATTAGGCACTTTCAAGAAGTTAGAGGACTGTGAGGAAATCTAAAAACCGGTAATCATAACAGCCTAGGTAGTGCCACAAGAATCACCTTGAGAGGGATTGAGGGGCTTAGTTGGTATCTTAATAGGTTTAGCATTTAAAGATCCCGGTTCCATACCACAAAACTATCGAATAGAAATCCATTCTGAGTTTAGCTTGCGTCTAGCCTAGGTAGTCTTCATCACCTCTGGTCAAAGTCTTCGTTCAAGTTCGTGTTAGTTAATTTAGCTAATCTAGTTAACCGTTATTTGCATTCTTTAGGATTTTTAGAAAAACCCCCCAATCAATAAACAAATAGTTGACTCGTGTCAGTTTTAGTCTAAAAAGAGTCTTAGCGTAGTCATTAGAGTCTCGTGGGTTCGATACTCGGACTTACTTTAGCTTTACTACATTGATCGGTACACTTGCCGGTTGTGTGGTTTTAGTTTTAGATTGAGTCTAAGTTTATAAATTTAAAACTTAGAGTGTCTAGATTAGGGTTAATTTTAGTTGTTTTTATTAAACCACTTTTAGCACATCACCAGACAAAAACGTAATTTTAAAGTTTGTAAAAAATAATAAACTGGTTGGTCCAATGAGAGAGTGTCGGCCGCCCATTTGAACCAATGGCAGGGAGATACTATTCCCTGCCATGTTCTTTGTATATGTTGAATAATAATTATAATTAAAAATAATATAACATTTACTTATTAAAACATTTAAATATAAATTCAAATTAAAGAAACACTAATAAAATATAGTTGATTACAAATATAAATATACTTTAGTCTCAAGATATTTCTCCTGAACCATTAAACTTTACGAGCATACAAGTGATGACAATGTACCTGTCATTTCTTTTTAGAAATTTTAAAAGCTAAACATTAATTACTATATGTGTTTTGTAATATATTTACTTTTTGTCATTTAGATTTTAAAATATTGATATCAGATTATCAAAGAATCTCATAACTAATACAATTAAACTTCCTAAAAGAATGATGATACACGTGGATTAAGTTATTCCATTTATATCTTAAATCAAACAGATTATATGTTTATTTAAAAATATAATTCGGATAAAGAGGAGTTTGATAAATCAAATTGGGATAGATAGGAAAATACATGGTTTTAAATATATAATATTTTTATTATTTAGTATATAAAATTACATTTATTCAACTCGTACAATACATATAGTTTATATATGTATAACTTTTTAATATATAAAATTACATTTATTCAACCCGTGTAATACATGGGGTTATAACATAGTCAAAACATAAATAAAAATGATGTGGTAAGGATAGTCAATCCGTCTTAAAAAACAATTTTAAATAACCTAATATATAATAATAATAATAGGACCCACACGTCCTACACGTTGGAAATTTGGTTGTTTTCAGTTCAGTTATTACGGTGCTAACACGTTAAAATATGGATGAGCTCGGTACCGGTAACGGCACCGAAAGTACCGATCCGGAAAATCATCGCAATTATGTACCGGCACCGAAAATGCTTGGTACAATACGATATGGTATGATATTTGAAGGTAAAAATCAATAAATACAAGTATGGTGCTAGACCGGTGTCGAACTGAAAGTAACGATTCTGAAAACGCCAAAAGGTGGGTACCAAATTGGTACCGAAAATGATTTGGTATAGTAAATTTGGTACCGATACGATACCGATTTGATTACAGGATTTGATACGATTTGCTCATCAAAATTCTAAATATCCAAGTTAATTTTACATGCTACAATTCATTTATTACAGAAAAATACAAAAAAGAAAGCAAAATAAGTTGTTGTGTATATAAAACCTTATTCAAAAGAAATACAGTTTACTTACTGTGTATATGAAAAGTAATCTAAACGGTGCAATTACTTGCATTGCTGCGTTGCTATAGGATTTGATATCGGTACCAACCGGTACCGAAAATACTGTTACCGAAATCCCCAAAAGTGGATACTGGTACCGAATATACCTGGTAAAGTACGGTACCGGTTCGGCACCAATATTTACCGGTATGGTAAATTTGGTATCGATACCGGTATCCGATATCATTTGCTCATATCTTAGAGAAGTTACTATTCATTCCACTCAAATTTTAATATACAGGTAAAGGTAATGTCAATTTTGTGTGCTCTTTTTTATTCTTTCGGTGTGAAAATAGGGAAGTAACATTGATGACATTGAGAGAAGATACTTTTAACACAACCTTTAGAAAATCATGATATTTTAATTTTATCTTAGCATTATTGCAAAATCAGCTTTGAATTTTTTTTTTTTTTTTGAACGGCAAATTTGGATCACTGACGGATCACTGGAGTATCATCATGCCACCAGCAGACCCACCCGATCATATCCATCTCTACTAGGCAATAATGCTTATACACCAATTCAGGAGGAAACCCAATAAATCTGGGAAAAACCCCCTTTGTGGGAATCGAACCCATGACCTAATGGTCATAAGCCTTATCACACCACCAAGATACCACTAGCCTATAATGCCATGGGTAAAATCAGCTTTGAAATGAAGTAGTTTTCTATTATCTCATATCAGTTTTCTATTATGATTAGAAAATGGATAATGGTTAATGCCCTTTTAAGGGGCATTTTTTTACCACATTACCATATAATACTTCATGTAATGGTTAATGCTTCTTAATGCCCTTTCATTTATTAATTTTCTTGTTTTTCCTCCTTATTGAGCATTATTCTAGAAATGTCTCTCCCTCTTAATACCCATGAAGATGGTGTAAAGGCATTATCAAAACCTTTCACGCTTCTTTAAAGCAAGCCCAGTTACGTAAGTAACATTAATATGAGAAAATTTACTATTCATGAAGAGTAATGTGAGGACCAAACATAGGCAACCACGTGGATTCCGCTTTCTTAGTTTATCTTTTAAACCATAGCATGTTTTTTTTAATAACCACTTTAAATCCTAATCTACTTTTATTAGGATTTGAGTCCTCCACTACTAGGATATCAGGAAGACACCTTGTCATTGGAATGTCCCTAAGACTACACCATCGCATGTATATGTTAAAAATAAACGGATGTGATATCTAAACAAACCCTAGAAAATCATTCAAGGATATGACTTAAATTGGGTGGCACTCATTGTCATTCCTCCATGCAAACAAACCATGGGGATATGACTTAACATTAGGCCATCCATCCTTGGAGGGACCATTGTGGGTGACCTGACACTTGTCCTAACAAAGGTTTGTCCACATGATATATGTTACTAGTTAACTTGTATTAAAGCATTCATGATATCTATTGTAGGGGACGGACACATTGCTAAAAAAACGTATATATTTATCCAGTTTTCGAAAAGGATAGTAAGAAACCAAATGGGATTGTTTCCCTCCGCTTGGCTAAGCCAAGATTGGCGGACACTAAATCTATCGTCACTTGGAGGCACTTGTTTCACCAATAGCATCCTTTATAGAAGCGACTATCTATGAATCAATAAACAATGGTTACCAAAACATTTTCTTCATTTTGTAGTTTTAATCAGGGCCAGCCCTGAGAATTCGTGTACCATGTTCGAGCTCCAAAAAACGTGCAGCCTTAACGAAATTGAGTATTGGGCTCAATAAAGGTCTAAACCTAATGCCAATGGGCTAATAACTAATCTAAAGCATAAAAATAGTTTTGCAAGTGGGCCTATGTTGGTGTTTGTATAGGTACTAGGTGATGCCCCCGCCCGCGTTGCGGGGCGATGGCCGAATAATTCTCAATCAATTAAAAAACACTACTATAATTTTGTCAGTAAAAAAACTAAAACGATTATAAGACCGTTTTTTCCGGCTCAGGGCAAAACTGCAATTTTTCAGGACTAATGAGCGAGTTTTAGGCAGCTCATTCACACGGAAAAAAATTTAATCGAGTCAACCAATTAAAAAAAAGTTTTATACTTTTGCGAAAAGAACTAAAACGATGGGAAAAAGTAATTTTGAACTGAGGGCGAAATCATAATTTTTTTCAGGTATAAAATCGTAAATTAAATGGACCAATGGGGGAGTGTCAGGAAGCTGTCGGCATGACTGTAACTTTACACCGGGGAAAAATAGGAATTTAACAAACTGGGGAAAAATAGAAATTTAACCAGGAAAACAAACAAAAACGATGGAGAAAATGTAAATTTAATTTGAGGGCAAAATCGTAACGTGTCTATGAGGGAAAAAAACTAATGGGAAAACTGTAAATTTAAACGGGTCAAAATCGTAATTTTCAATCGATGGCAAAATTGAATTTTTTTGCTGGGAGCAAAAGCGTAAATTTATTTTTAAGTCGGGATAGAAACATAACTTTGAACTGATGGCAAAATCGTAATTATAAGGGGAAAAATCTAATGACAAAACTGTAAATTTAAACGGGGCGAAGTCGTAATTTTGAACCCAGGGAAAAATTGAAATTTTTAGATGGGAGCTAAAGCGTAATTTTATTTTTAAGTGGGGGAAAAAATAATCTTACACTGGTGGCAAAATCGTAATTTTAAAACGGGATAAAATCGTAATTTTGTTGGGCCAATAGAAGAGTGTCAGGCAGCTCCCTGATACTATTACATCCACCGCCCATTTCAACCGGTAGGTGAAAACAACTATTGCCACCAATTGGAATTGTATATGTTGAAAATGAAAATGAAAATTAAGGTTAAAAAAAAGTTGAGGCAGCCGCCCTTGTTAACAAATAGGGTGGTAGAACTATTGTCTCCATCTCTTTTGTATAATACTAGTTGATTTGCACCGCGCTTCGCGGCGGCATTTCAGCTGATATCAATTTGGTTTGTTTTTTACCGGTACGATACAAACATTCGATATAGCAATCACCACACGTTTTACATCGATCGAAAACAAAAAACAAACATGGTACCGGTATCGATGTTGTTTGGATGATATAGGTTTAGTTGGTCACAATATCGATATTGTTTCGCTGACGGAGTTGTATAAATGAAATATTATCAAAACCAAAAACCATAAAAAAGAATACGGGTACCGCTACCGATGTTGTTTGGTTCAGCTCGGTACAGTGCAGTACAGTGGTGATATGGTGGGTTAGTTTATCGAAACTAAAAATCATACAACTAAATGTTGGTACCAATACTGATGTTGTTTGGTCAATTTTATGTTCGATACGATAGCACACGGTATCCATTTTCAATAAGATTGACCAAAAACCATAAAAATGAATATCGGTACCGATGTTATTCAGTCGGTTTTCCGTTCGGCATGGTAGCGGCGCAATATCCATTTTCAATAAGATTTATATCGGGATATTGGAAAAAAAATCAAATATAGTTGCGTCTTTGGATCATTTTTTAAAACTTAACATACGCAAGTTATTAGCAAAAATATCATATTATATAAAAGGTAAAATACTATTAACAAAACTAAAACAAATACTTAAAATTTTATTTACTATTCATGGTCCTTCGTGCCGCTACCAAACAAAATCGAAACCAATTGAAAAATTTATGTATCGGTACCGGTTTTATTTTTATTGTTTTTGCTTTCGATAAACTGACACCGTATTGCTACCATATTTTACCAAACTGAACCGAAGAACACCAATACCAGTATACATTAATTTTTATGGTATCCTGTTTGATAATGGATACTTTGATCATATGTTAAAAGTTATATAAAAATATGCTTAAAATCAAATGATGTAATAAACCAATATAATATCAAACCTTAGAAAAAGTCAATATTAAAAAAAATTGAAGCACTATTCATCGTTTTTGTTAATATCTAAATTCATCACCTGTTTCTGTTAATATCTATAATAATATGTATAATATAATAATTGTTTGGTTCTAACCTGTGCCAGCACACTGCCTATTTTATATCTTACAACAATGATTTGAAGTTATTTCAGTGTGAAAGACTTGAAAGTCCGATTAAAAGGTGGCCTTCCTTTTGCTTTCCATTTTGTCATAAACTAGGTGATGTCCCGCCCGCGTTGCGGGGCGATGTCCGAACAATTCTCAATCAATTAAAAAAACAGTATTATAGTTTTGATAGAAATAAAAAGTAAAAAAATGTTAAGCAGCTTTTTGATACGATTTTTAGCTAGGGCAAAGTCATATTTTTATTTTTACTTGGGGGAAAATCATTTTTTTCCGAGGGTAAAATCCTAATTTTTAGCTAGGGGAAAATCATATTTTTAGTTTTCATGGGGGGCAAAAACGTAATTTTGAATTGAGGGTGATATCGTAATTTTAAACCGAGTGGAAATTCGTAAATTTTAGCTGGGGGCAAAAACATAAATTTATTTTGCACTGGGGGCAAATACGTAATTTTAAACTGTGTGCAAAACCGTAATTTTAAAGTAAGTATAAAATAATAAACTGGTGTAAATTCGTAATTTTGAGCTGGGGGGGGGGGGGGGGGGGACAAAATTTTATTTTTAACCGGGGCGAAAACGTAATTTAGACCGAGTGTAAAAGCGTATTTTTTACTGAGGGCAAAATCGTATTTTTTAGCTCGGGGCAAAAGGGTAAATGTATTTTGAAGCTGGGGCAAAACCGTATTTTTTAACGGGTGGCAAAACTTTAACTTTAAAGTGGGTATAAAATAATAAACTGGTTGGTCCAATGGGTATTGCTCGCCGCCCATTTGAACCAATGGCAGAGAAACACAATTCCGGGGCAAAACCGTAATTTTAAAGCGTGTATAAAATAATAAATTGGTTGGTCCAATAAGGAAGGGGCGGCCGCTCATTTCAGCCAATGGCTACAAAGCACTATTCCCGCCCACGGGAATTGTATATGTTGAAAACTAGTTGGTGCCTCGTCCCCGTTGTGGGGCGATAGCCGAATAATTCTCAATCAATTAAAAAAGACTACTATAATTTTGGTAGGAAAAAAAACAAAAACGATGATAAGACCGTAATTTTGGGCTCAGGGCAAAACTATAATTTTTCAGGACTAATGAGCGAGTGTTAGGCAGCTCCTTGACACGAAAAAAAATTAAATCGAGTAAACCAATTAAAACAAAAAAAAAGTTTTATAGTTTTGCTAAAAAACTAAAACGATTGGAAAAACGTAATTTTTAACTGAGGGCGAAATCATAATTTTAATTCACGGATAAAATCGTAAATTAAATGGACCAAAGGGGGAGTGCCAAGAATC
This sequence comes from Helianthus tuberosus, assembly GCA_030545235.1. Lineage (NCBI taxonomy): Eukaryota > Viridiplantae > Streptophyta > Magnoliopsida > Asterales > Asteraceae > Helianthus > Helianthus tuberosus. The sequence goes on from CM060418.1 coordinate 166,755,655, forward strand.
TGCCGGCATGACTGTAATTTTACACTGGGGGCAAAATTGTAATTTCACCAGGAAAACAAACAAAAACGATGGAGAAAATGTAAATATAAGTTGAGGGCACAATCAAAATTTGGCTGTGAGAAAAAAAAACCAATGGCAAAACTATAAATTTATACGGGGCAAATTCGTAATTTTGAACCGATGGCAAAATCGAAATTTTTAGCTAGGAGCAAAAGCGCTAATTTATTTTTAAGTGGGGGTAAAAACATAATTTTGAGCTGATGGCAAAATCATATTTTTAAAGGAAAAAAACTAATGGCAAAACTGTAAATTGAAAGGTGGCAAAATCGTAATTTTGAACCGGGGGCAAAATCGAAATACTTAGCTGAGAGGAAAAGCGCAAATTTATTTTTAAGTGGGGGTAAAAACATATTTTTGAACTGATGGCAAAATCGTAATTTTAAAACGGGATAAAATCGTAAATTTGTTTGGCCAATAGGGGAGTGAGTGCGAGGCAGCTGTCTGGCACTATTCTCCCTGCCGCCCCTTTCCTCCAATCAATGAGAATCTCTATTCCCGCCGACACTGTACTTTGTTGTTGATGAAAATGATACAATACCCTATTAAAAAAGAAATTTTCAAGTATACATATCGGGTTTTTTCTAAAAATAATATGCCATTCGAAATATCGGGCCATGGCCGGTGGTTCTCCCCGCCCAACTTCGGGCCGGCCCTGGTTATAAAATACTTAATACTACCCACCCAATCCCACCTATTGTAATAGACATGTTATTTTTCCCGTCCTTCGTAAATACAAAATTACAAATAAGTAGAGAACTACCACAACCACAATTTTTTTTAATGGCTAAACTTGCACACCATGGGGATTGAACCCATGACCTCCTACTATTCTACACCTTATCTAACTCACCAACACCATTGGGCTATTCCCAATGGATTACCACAACCACATAAACTATATATTACATTAGTTGTAAGACCGTCCGTAATGGGCGGTATTTTTTCAAAATTTCCCTCCAAACACGTTCCAACACGCCGGACCCCCACCCCCTGGGGCGTTTTTGGGCGTGATTTTCGAAAAAAAGCTCTCCTGCGTGATTTAAAACACGCCAAAATTTGCACATTGTTTTAGAATGGACCCTTTTCAAACGGTAAAATTCATTTATTATTTTTATTTTTTTAAATTCCCATTTAAATCTATAAATACTTCACTTTTCATCCAACTTTTTATAAAAAAATCTCACTTTCTATCAAACTTTCTCTCCACTTCTTCCAACTTTTATCAAACACTCATGTAGTCAGATACCTTCTCTCTCATATTAAATCGACAAACACTACATATAAGTGTATTTTGCGAATTTAGAGTTTACATTTAAAATTTGGTTTTGTATTGAATGGGGTTTAAAAAGACAGCATATAGCGCATTGCCACATGGCAAAAAAACAATATTCCTAGCAATCACTTAGGGGGCATTTGGTTCGCGGAATGTGTAGGAATTGGAATCCCTATGGGAATTGGAATTTGATGGATTCCTTTGAAATCCATAGATGTGTTTAGTTGATAAATGTATTAATGGAATTAGAATTTAAAAATACCTAAAAAGACAAAATTACCCATAGTTATAAAAAATTGGCAAAAGTTTTAAAAACAACTATCTTAAATAAAAATTCTAAAAAATCCAAAAAATTATAAAAAATTATAAAAATTCAAAAAAATTCTAAAAATCATAAAAATTCAAAAAAAATTCTAAAAAATCCAAAAAAATCAAAGGTATCAAAAAATTAAAAAAAAAATAATAAAAAAAAGTTCAAAAAATTCTAAAAAATCAAAAAAAATTCTAAAAATAAAAAAAATTCTAAAAAATAATAAAAAATTCAAAAAATCCTAATAATTAAAAAAAAAATCTAAAAAATAATAAAAAATCCAAAAAATTCTAAAAAATCAAAAAATTCTAAAAAATAATAAAAAATCCAAAAAATTCTAAAAATTCAAAAAAAAATCTGAAAAATAATAAAAAATCCAAAAACTTCTAAAAAATCGAAAAAATTCAAAATAATATTTTTTTCATTTTTTTGATTTTTTAGAGATTTTTGGATGTTTTGGATTTTTTTATTATTTATAGATTTTTAGATTTTTAAAATTTTTTTTTGGTTTTTTAGAATTTTTTTTGGTTTTTTTAGATTTTTTATTATTTTTTATAGTTTTTTGGATTTTTTTATTTTTTGGATTTTTTTATTTTTTTGTTTTTTATAATTTTTTGGAATTTTATTGATTTTTTATTATTTTTTTTATTTTTGAGAATTTTTTGGATTTTTTAGAATTTTTTTGTTTTTTTATAATTTTTTGAATTTTTTATTATTTTTTGATTTTTTAGAATTTTTTTTGTTTTTTTATAATTCTTTGGATTTTTTGGATTTTTTATTATTTTTTTTTATTTTTTAGAGTTTTTTTATTTTTTTAGAATAATATAGATTTTTTATTATTTTATCGATTTTTTAGAATTTTTTGATTTTTCATAATTTTTGGATTTTTAAGATTTTTATTATTTTTTTGATTTTTTAGTGTTTTTTTTATAGAATTTTTTGGATTTTTTATTATTTTTTTGAATTTATAGAATTTTTTGGATTTTTTAGAATTTTATAGATATTTTATTTTTTTATATTTTTTTTGGTTTTTTAGAATTTTTTTTGGTTTTTTTAGATTTTTTATTATTTTTTATAATTTTTTGGATTTTTTAGAATTTTTTTGTTTTTTATAATTTTTTGGAATTTTTATAATTTTTTGGAATTTTATTGATTTTTTATTATTTTTTTTATTTTTGATAATTTTTTGGATTTTTTTTATTTTTGGATTTTTTAGAATTTTTTTGAATTTTTATAATTTTTTGAATTTTTTATTATTTTTTGATTTTTTAGAATTTTTTTGTTTTTTTATAATTCTTTGGATTTTTTGGATTTTTTATTATTTTTTTTGATTTTTTAGAGTTTTTTTATTTTTTTAGAATTTTATTGATTTTTTCGATTTTTTAGAATTTTTTGATTTTTCATAATTTTTGGATTTTTTAGATTTTTATTATTTTTTTGATTTTTTAGTGTTTTTGTTTTATAGAATTTTTTGGATTTTTTTTATTATTTTTTTGAATTTATAGAATTTTTTGGATTTTTTAGAATTTTATAGATATTTTATTTTTATTTTTTTAGATTTTTTTTGGTTTTTTAGAATATTTTGGATTTTTTTTATTTTTTGGATTTTTTTTGTTTTTCTATAATTTTTTGGATTTTTTAATATTTTTTTGATTTTTTAGAGTTTTTTGGATTTTTTTAGATTTTTTTTATTTTTTTGATTTTTAGAGGTTTTTTGATTTTTTATAGTTTTTTAATTTTTTAGAATTTTTTTGATTTTTTTGATTTCTAGAATTTTTTTTGATTTTTTAGAATTTTTTGGATTTTTTATTATTTTTTGGATTTTTTTTATTTTTTTGATTTTTTAGAATATTTTGGATTTTTTATTATTTTTTTGATTTTTTAGAATTTTTTATTTTTTAGAGTTTTTTGGATTTTTTATGATTTTTTTGGGTTTTTTAGAATTTTTTTATTTTTTTATTATTTTTGGGTTTTAGACAAAAATGAAAGAGGCAAGGGGTTATTTCTGTAACTTTGGAAACATTCTCGTGGTTTTTTAAACTTTCATTTGAAATTTAGAAGGAATCTGAATTCCATTAAATAAAGGATTTTGTTAGAATTGAAATCCAATTCACTTCAACTAATTTGTCTAACCAAACACACAAAGGAATGGAATTCAAATTCCAATTCCCTTGAAATCCTGTCAACCAAACAGGCCCTTAGGGTGTAGGGGGTGGTTACATACTTGAAAGTGATAAACTTCAAAATCAACCAATGAGAGTGTGTCATGTCATTCAACCTTAAGAGTTTAAACTATGCTGAAAAGTGTTGACAATGGTTAGACACTTCATGAATTGGTAAACCATTTAAAAAGAAAAAGAAAAAATGTGTGATTGGTTGAGAAGGCATTGACTCCACCACACACCCCTCTCTCTCTCCCCTTCCCTCCCTTCACCGAATCGGTATACCGTCACCGCATGAAACCAATTATGATCGGTAAACTTATGTAGGCATTTGTTTGCCAATTCAGTAAACCAAGTTTACCGACACACACCGATTCCACACCGCATCCCCTTATTAATAGATTTATTATAGTATTATTATTAATATAATAATTATAATTATAATATGCCAATATTCGTGTTATTCTTAACAGACTTTTATTCCTTTCTTCCTTTCTTTTTACATTATAAATCTAGACTTTGGTTTATCGGATAACAAAAAGAAAATTGAAAACACATTATGTTCTGGGAGTTGTTTATTTGAAAATAAAAAGGATGTTGAAAACAAGTCATGTAGAACTTTTAAAGATTTTAATCTAATAGCTATTTTTACATGAAGAAGTAAAACATGAAGCTTGAAATCAAACTAGTACTAGATAATGTTATCACAGAACGCATTCATTGAACTAGAGTGTTTTGGACCCTTACGTCTTAGAAATTAGGTCGAAATGGGTGGTGGCACTTCTTAAAGGAGCGTTAAGCTACCTAGCGTAACCAAGATGCAAAAAGATATTGGAAGATGGACCAAATCGGTTGGAGAATACGAATACTATTGTTGATTGCCTATAACTCTATAATATAGATACTTTGTAAATACGGGGCAAATATAGATCCTAAGGCCAAAGACATGGGCATGAGTCCAATGTGAAAGAACGGAACCTTCAATTCGCTAACTTTTTTGAACCTTTTGAAATATGATACAAAGATCAACTACGCCTGAAATTGAGTCCAATGGTGTTTCATGAACCATGGCGTATCCATTTGTCATGTCATGTAACATATGATATTGTATGTGTTACACAAAGTCTATATTAGCATATACGTACTAATATGTAGTTGTGGTATATATGAGTTGAGCCAAGTTCGGCTTGTTTAATTTAAAAGCTCAATCACAACTCATTTAAAGCTCTGTTGTAAAAGTTCGAGCATGACTCTCTTATTATTTATCAAATATTTTATTTATACTTATAATAGAAGTTTTTATATATAGCATATGGTATGGTATGTTATTCAAATAGTTTTTTTCATAATTTTGTATACAACAACTATAATCATTATGTACATATATATTTAAGATTTTAAGTAAAAACTATATAAAGATAGGCTCGCAATCCCAATCAAGCTTGATATGTGAATCTCAAACTCAATCTCATTTATTAAATAAATTCCAGTATAAGCCCAAGCTCATTTACCCCCGACTTGATTCAATCTATTACTGAATCGATCTCAAATAGATCACGAGCGGCTAGTCCTAGGTCAATATCACTTCGAGGAAGAAGATATAATCATATTTCGATTCAATGATTTTACTCGCTTTTATTTTCAAGACTACAAAAGACTTGCTCAAGTTTTTGAAATAGTAGATATTTTTTCTTGGTGAGATACTAATTTGGGCTGAGACTCAACCTTTTGGGCGCAAATTTCTCTCACGAGCCCAATAAAGATCACTTGTACACAGCTACACATTGCTATATTTATAAAAGATAACAGTCTTTTAGACATGTATTAGAATATTAGATTGGGAATAATAAAAGTGTTGGTCCACAAGTGAAGTATGAAACTAAATGGGTTTTAATAATAAAAATTAGCTAGTAATAAATAATAATGATGATTACAATTATTATTATCATTTTAATAGTTTTACACAATTAATCTAGGAAATTAAGTACATTGGCATAGGGGGGAGGAGTGAAAAGAAGATCATGTAGCCATGGACTACGTAACTGCGAATCTTGACTCCAATCCATGTTAATTTTGGGTAATCGGAGCTCCGATAACTTCTTCGTCCCAATCATCGGTAATTTCAGACTTGCTTCCTTACTGTCTTCGTTCTCATCGGCATTTGATGCTACAAGGCTGAAGCTCATTGACGGAGATGCTAAAAAGTCAAGACGTTGACCACTAATCGAGCTAGGAGACGACTGAGGCTGTGCTTCCTCCATTGCTGCCCTCTGCTCCAACACCTTCATGGAAGTAGCCTTTCTGTATATTTTACACAACACTATATCCTGCCAATTGCCAAAGTAAATACACCAATGTTCATAAATGATAATACAACGGGTGCTTATAACCGTACCCCCTCTCACAAAACATGATGGACCCTCTTTATTAAAAAAAAGTGTTTAAACATACCCTCTTCTGAACATACCCCATGTGAAAAGCGATATGTTTATCAACACTAAAAAATAATATCACTCTCATACGGGGTACATTTAGTGGGGGCTATGTTTAATTGTTTATTGTTTAGCCACCCCTACTATAACTAGCACAAACAGAACTAATGATTTATTTCAATTTGTCACTACCTTTGACAACGAGCAAGAATCAGGCAATCGATACTCGCTCATGACCCAATCCGTCTTACTCCCACCGGGTGCCCGGCCCTTGTAGAACACTAAAGTCTTCTTCAACCCAAGATGCTTCTTCCTGTCAGATTGAGAGAATATTTTACGATCCGACCCGGTTGCCTTCCAGAATCCGTTTTTGGTGGTTCGGGTTGGTCTCCCTCCGGTACCATTCTTCTTATTCCTTGGCACGAAAAAGTACCACTCTCTCTCCCCAATCTTAGACATTTCTGCAATCCAAATATTAAAATTTATAAACCATTCCAATTGTATCCAAAATTAAATCTAAACCCGTTTGAAACACACATCATTTATGGTTTATAATGAAATTTGAAAGAATTCAAAAGAACTGAAAATGTATGGTAAATAATATTTTTTGTCTATTAAATAGCTTAACGTCAGATCTCTATGTAAAATGAAATAATAATAATAATAATAATAATAATAATAATAATAATAATAATAATAATAATAATAATAATAATAATAATAATATTCCAACTAGAGACAAAAGAATAAGTAACAAATTTAGGGAAAGTTACCTGGTAGGATCCAAGGATCGTAGAGGTAAATGTTCAAAAACCCAATGACTTCAAAGAACGTATAATTTCCTAAAACCATCTGTTTTAGGTAAAACTCAAGCAGCTCTTCCTCGGTCGGGTGGAACCGGAAGCCGGGTAATTCGAGCTCCGCATGATTCGCCTCCATGTAGAAACCAGACATAAGTATATTCATAGAGCTTGTTAGTTATTTATATGGAGCGTACAAAAGAAATTCAGGCAGGATTGAGTCATCAGTCAAGTCTTTGTGGAATTTCAAAGGCAAAATGACTTGTCATGGAGTGGGGGGAATTTAGTGGCAATGGGCCCATGATTTGAAGAAAATATAGATTATGCTTCATCATTTCATGCATTCATATTTCATATTTCATTACGACGAATGTTGATAACCCATACAGTTGAAAGGACCGGTTGGTTTTTACGTGTGACAATTTTGTTGAACTAGATAAACCGATTGGACTGGTTTTAAGTAATAAAATTAAAATAATCCGTATTAGTGTCACTCTTAACTTTCATTTTTGTTGTTAACAACAATTTCACTTCTAATTTTCTTCATGTGTTTTTTATTTTAATTTAAAAAATGAAATATTTCTTAGACTAATTTTAGAATATTGGTCAAATTATTAGTATAGGTTATATTATGAACCAATAAATCATATTTTGGATTATTAAAATTCAATTTGTTTGTATTATTTAGATTATAAGATCTGTAATTATTTAGATTATCAGATCTGGATAACTTATGTGATATATTAATATTTTTTAAAATTTCATTATTACTTCATCCGATATTAACTGGTTTGGTTTTACAAAAATGATAACAAGAAAGTTGTGGGACGAAGTCACGTACTAATTACTAACTTTGTATAAAATCATTATTTTAGAAAATTCGAAATAGAAAAAAATTCAGTTGCGTTTGCTTGGAATTTGAATGAGTCATTCGCAGACCTTGAATCTTGAAATCATGCTAAAGCATTTTTCTAGCTTTTTCACTGCAACTTACCATTTGACTAGTTGAACATGAGGTTGATTTTTCATTAGTAACTATCAATATACGGGTATATCGCAAACATCGAATGAAATATTCCAAACGTCATGTAATGGTTTAACCATATAAAAACGCGCATTTCAACGTATCCGATTGAACTCAATTTAACATATAAAAACATTGGATTGGATCAAAACGTAAAGTAAATCGAGTTTATACATTAAAATCATAACGTATTATATATGATCCGACTTATACATAGAAAAAATAACTCGTATAAAGGAAAAACTTACATGGGTAATCATAAGGGATGAATTAGAGATTTTGAAAAGAGGGGAAAAAGGAAACCACAATTTGACTCCACTCGGTTCAAAATAAAATTTACTAAACATACATTAAATAGACACGAAAATATATTATATTTGACCTGATTCGTTTCCTAAAGAAATTTACCTCGAAACATAGACCAACTCGAATTCATACCGAAACGTACATAAAAATATGCACGTAAAAATATTTTTTTAAACGAAAACGTATTATATTTGACCCAACTTACTTTCAGATTAGTTTACGTAGAGCAAATCGAATTTATACCAACACGTACATAAAAGTATCCACGTAAAATAAAAAATTTTAAGTAAAGGAAGTATAGGATAAACTCGAAACAAATTATTAGTAAAAAAACATAATAGGTTAAAAAACATTCGTAAACCCGTGCCAGGTAGTATCAATGCCACACCACTACCAGCGACCATCAACATCCAAAAAGCTCCTAAAAATAAAATAAATAAAAAGGGAACAATAACACCGAACTAAAAGTAGATGTAAATCGTTGAACCACGCAGTCCGTCGCGGCGTGTTAATGCTAAGAAATCAGACCGAAACGTAAAACGTTGAAAAGAATAACTAAGTCGATCTAGCACCCGCGAGTTATTATTTAACTCATTGTGGGGATTGTTTTAGTTTATTATTTAGTTCAAAACTTAACATAATAAAATCATTAGTTGTTTTTGGTTTAATAATAAAAAAACCAACAAACCGAACACGTGTCAATATCCTTTTGGCAATATTACGACGTTTTTTTTTTTTTTTTTTCTTTCGGTTGTTGTGGCGATAGTACGAATTTTAAAAACATTTTTCTAGTTTACGCCCACTTTCTCATAGTCTCATTGACATTTGATTTATTTTAGGCTCAGTAAATATTTAAACCAACTTTTAACTCAACCAATTTACCATTTACCCAATTACCCATTAGCCCATTTATACTTTAGTATTACACCCAATAAAAAAAACAAATAAAAAGGGGCGATAATTCATTACACAAACATAAGCTGGAATTGTTTGGGGCCCCATTTTTTATATAATCATCCGCGGTTCTGGATTTTTTTAGAATTCTCAGAGACGGTCTTTCGGATTTTTTTAGAATTCTCAGAGACGGGAAGAAGTATTTACTCCACACCCACACCTTTTTTAACTGTTGATATTTGTTGATACTTATCTTTGATGTTAAGTAATCTCAACCAACGTAGATGAAAAAAAAAAAAGAAAATAAGAACTCCGCCAACCCCTATTGAGTATTGACTGATTCATATTCATACTTTCACTAAAGAACCAAGTATTTTACCATTTTATGTTTTCTAACATCCTCAATAATTAATTTTGATATTCAAATAATCTGTTCTCATACTAATTAATTCAGTTCATCGGTGTTTTGAGTGTAAATAAAATACTATTGGTGATTCACAAGAATACTACTACTGGCTGCATTGACCTTGACTCAACAGGTCAAGATCTTGACTTCTTCTTTCACACCTTTTGTCTTCAAAATTAATTATCATTATCATAGAATTGAATAAAACATTCTACTTTGAATTCTTATTTTATGTAACGAGAATGATACAAAACCTGATTCACACCAAACATGACTTTCCTAAACGAGAATAGTCATCATCATCATCATACTCACTAAATCTAATCACAACTACCACAACCTTCTTCGGCAACGTCGTCAATTTGTACACCGGAGTCATACACCACTCCAACATTCCAATTAGCCGGGAGGACGCTCTTGGCCCAGATCATCTTTCGATCATATCCGGACGTTACCACCAACCGAAATTGCATTGCCCCAACCGGAACTCGACTTGTTTCCCATATAGCACCCGACTTTCTCGTCAAGAAACTCCAATTTGTCGAACCAGCCTATATTAAAAACAAATATGTTAAACGTTTCGTTCGATGAGTACTGTACATGTCTCGTCGTATTATATTTAAAAGAGTTAATTACTGTTTTCGTCCCTATGGTTTGTCAAAAATCACTATTTCAGTCCATTAGTTTAAAAATTGCGATTACAGTCCCTGTGGTTTCACTTCCGTAACAATTTCAGTCCATCTCGTAACAGAATAAATGGATTGAAATGGTTACGAAATTGAAACCATAGGGACTGAAATGGTTACGAAAGTGAAACCACAGGGACTGAAATCACAATTTTTAAACTAATGGACTGAAATAGTAATTTTTGACAAACCACAGGGACGAAAACAGTAATTAACTCTATTTAAAAATAACAAGATAGATTTTTACCCGGGCGATATCAACGGCCACAATCTCGGTCTGGCCACCCTGATACAAGAACTTGATGGCAAGATAATTTGACTTGTTGCTTGATTCTTCCACCCTCACACCCAGGTTTTTGCCTTTGTAATCACAAGGTACTCTACACATATATCATTCATTATTCTATACTCAATATTGCATCATTACTATATATATACACACGTCAAACTTTGAGTTTCGAAATGTTTAAACTATATAGTAGTATATATTTCGATGTAATTTCTTTCACCTTTAATATATACACTTTTAAATCGGTTTGAGTTTATAAACTTTGAATACGGTTTTGAAACTGGCTAGTTAACTAATACACTAAAACTGGTTTCCAAATCGAACCGGTTTGGGCCAATCCAGTTTTGACTTTCCTTGACTCAATCTGAACCGGCCCGAAAAACCGGTTTTGTCACCTCTACTTCTAAAATCTAAAAGACTAATGAAATTTGAAAACCTAGTGTTGCTTACGATTCTCTTAGGCCCATTAATGGAGCCCACCACCACTACCAGCAGTAACATCTATTGGACTTTATAGATTGAAGCCGACCATTTTCATCTCTCTATTTAGGGAATTATAAAAAAGTATCTTTCAAGCATACTTTTTTTCCATGACTAATAATATGATCCCAAAAAAAACAAGGTTGAAGAGCTCGCTAGTCGCTAATCGGTTGGTGAGGTAAAGACTAGCGACTACTCGGGATTAATCGGATCGGGTTTTTTATATGTAATTTTCAGTTTTGTGTATACATATACATATTTTTATAGGTAAATATTTTAAGTAGCTTGGTTTTAACACTTACTCAACTCATTTTTTTAAGTATACAAGATTAATTGTTAAAATTCACATGGTTTGGTTGGAAACAAGCCGGAATTTAGAGGTTTTGGCCGGAATATACAAGTTTTTGCCGGAATCGCCGATTTTTGGCTGGCCGACTAGGACCGACTAGTGATTAATGGACTGGTTAATGAAAAATTACTCAGTTACTGGCCGCCGACTAACGATTAATCGCCGACTAGTCGTCGCCTAGTCGCGATTTTTACAACACTGCTAAAAAATTGAACTTCAAGATCATTTATGGTAAGTTATTTTATTTATATACATCAACTTGTTCTTTTTCTTCATTATTTATAGCTATAAACATACTATTTATAAATAAACTGCAAAATAGCTAATTATTTATATTTTTTAGTTGAACTGCAAAGAGTCCGGACACACAGGATCACCCTGGAAAATGAATCAACCTTCAGTTCAAAGAACAGAATGTGGTGACCCGGCCCACCCGCCTAGAAGGAAACGCACAACCAATGTTTTGAAAACCGGTTTTTAAATCGTACTAGGTTAGGCTCAGAAATTGTCAACCGGTTGAACCGGGTGGTTCAACCGGGTTGACTAATAAAAATATTCCAAAAGTTGACCCATAATAAAAAAAAATCCAAAAATTCACTATTGTAATCTTTTTGGGCGCTATGTTTTACTAAGAGGGTAAATCACTAAATCTCAACTTTTTTGGCGCATAAAAGATTAAAAGTCCAAATTTTAACATTTGACACGGTACCGGTTTACCGGTATAACCCAATTTACCAGCGGTACAACTTCTTTATTGTTCCCTCAATTTACCGGTATGATTCACGCAGGCCAAGGTTCCGGCATCCGCTTTATCCAGCCAATTTAAACCAGTTTTTAAAACTATGCCCACAACTAAGAAAACCCACTGACGCTATCCGAAGCAAATTAAATTACTCCAAACGAGACTACAACTCACGACCTCCTCATAAGGAAAACCATGAGGCTACCCATGGACCAAATGACCTTTGATACAATGATACTAATTACTTATAGTTAAATGGCTACAATGAAATAATAATTATATTAAATTACTCTTAACTTAGTTTTATATTCTTTTATAATATGCTCTATTATTTCCTTTGGTACAATCGAGTCAAACAAACTTGCAACTTACGTGAGATAAACTCTAAAAATAATATTATAGTCAAGTCTAGTATTATATTAGTTGTCATATAGTTCACGAACCATCTTAGCTTGTGCTTTTACTCTTTGTATTACATAGTTAATCATGCTTTGAAACCTACGTGGAGTCGACAAAAAGGAGCGACTCATGTCGGTTGAAAGTGTTGGGTCGGTTAATAATAAACCATGGTTAAAGGAATCTTGTACCTTTTATATTCCACGTTGGCAGAAGCAAGTTTTAATATCTTTTGCTCCATACCCTTGTTAGCCATCGCCATTAAAGCTCTACTACTCAACACCAAATCTGTCTTTGTGTCGTTATTCAAATCCGTCACTATAACCTGAGTTCCAGACTTGGAACACAGCTTACTATCCATGCATCTCACCTGCAAGATCATCAGCACCAAAGTTTTAAAACTTTTTTTATATTATTATATATATAACTAACTTTAGACAAAAATCAATAAAGTTCAAAACTCAATAACATTTTAAAATTCACTCAATGTTCTAACAAAGACTTAACAGTTTACAACCAGTGAAACCATCCGATCATATCCATCTCCACTATACAATAATGTCTATACACCAATTCAGAAGCAAACCCAATAAATCTGGAAAACCCTCCAAAGTTATTGTACAAAGACACAATGGATCGCAAAATATAACACAATACCGAAAAATATAACACAAGGTCGAAGAAAAAAAGACACAATGCGTCTCAAAAATGACACGGTGACGCAAATATAGAAAAAAGACAATGACGTAAACAAAAAGTCTAAAATCTACAGGCTAAACATCTAAAAACAAAAACCTAAATTCTCACGTCGTAGAGTTCGATGAAACGGTTTCAATGCCTTTTGAATAAGGTCAATCGAACTCCGTTTGATACCCTGACATTTTATTTTTAAGAGTAACCAAACAAGGTCAAATCTGTAAATACATACCTGGAAACACGCTCCACAACCCGACCCGGATTTGAAGATGCTAGGAACAGCAGCAGCAAGATGGCCATTGTAGAAGCTTGGAGCAAATGAACCATACCCACATGCTCCATCTACATTATTTTTCAAAAATGAACTAAATTAATCCAAGAAATATTATCATGGTCAATCTCAAAATTGATTTTTTCAGAAACTAAAAAAAGGCTGAAATTTTGAAATATGGAAATGGTACATGAAAGAGCAGAAGCATTGGTGAAGAGAACAGCTTTAGATTGATGCAGACATCTATCACAAGCACTTGCAGATGCAGTTATTGAAAGAGTAAAGAGAAAGTAGAGGAAGATTGCCATTGTTTTTGCTGTGTTTTTAAGTGTGAGATGGCTAGGTTTATATAGATATTTGACAATATACTTTCTTCTTATTTTATATATGTTTATTGACAATGTCGGTGAACATCTGGGGAGTCGGGAATGCATCAAAAGATTATTATTTTAAAGATAAAAAGAAATACTAATTTATATTTTCTGAGAATACACGAAAAAAAATGGATTTAGCCGAGTAGAAAAAGTGGATTTTGTTGGGTCAATTTTAAATTAGTTTTAACTTTATTGATGAGTAAAAAAGTAATTTACTTAATTTAAAATGAATTTACTTTTAGTTAAGTGTTTAACAAAGTATATAGATTTTTTAATACTCAGGTTTGTCTCACGAGTCAATCATATTCGTCGAAGAGAGAAAAGAAATATATAAAATAGTTTTGGGAAGATAGAGTATTATTTGGTAAGCAAATTCATTGCAATAATGTCTGAAAAGATAATAATTTGAAGAGAGGGAAAGGAAAGATTTAAATAGTTTGGTAAACAAAATTCATTTCATTAACTTTAATTATTAATGTCTAAAATAAATGATTATTTGAATATAAATACAAAAAAGAAATATATAAAATTTGGTAAGCAAATTCATTGCAATACTGTTTTTTTTTTTTTTTTTGAACGGCAAATTAGGATCACTGACGGACCACTGGAGTATCATCGTGCCACCAGCAGAACCACCCGATCATATCCATCTCCACTAGGCAATAATGCATATACACCAATTCAGGAGGAAACTCAATAAATCTGGGAAAAACCCCCTTTGTGGGAATCGAACCCATGACCTAATGGTCATAAGCCTTATCCCACCACCAAGATACCACTAGGCTATAATGCCATGGGTGCAATAATGTCTAAAAAAGATAATAATTTGAAGAGAGGGAAAGGAAAGATATAAATAGTTTGGTAAACAAAATTCATTTCATTAACTTTGATTATTAATGTCTAAAATAAATGATTATTTGAATATAAATAGAAAAAAATATATATATAAAATAGTTTTGGGGAAACAAATTAAGTACTTGTGGCGCGTATTATTTATACTAAGGGGTCACTAGTGATAGAATTCTATCACTCTCAATATCTAATCAACTCATGCAATATCATCACCCAATATTCTATCACTAGTGATAGAAATGTAGTGGGGGTGGTCACTAGTGATAGAATTCCATCAGTCACAATTTTTTTTAATTTTTTATTTTAAATTAGAAATTAACAATAAAACACTAAAATTATAAATTTCATTAAAATTAAAACATACTACAATTTAACATACTAAAAATATTTTAGACTACAATTTAAAAAAAAAAAACATACTCTTCGTCCGAATCATGAAACTCCAAACCTAGAGAACCTACTAGTTCGATTAAATCGTATCTCAACCGAAAGTGAGTTTCTTCATTCCGCAATTCTTGTTGGATATTTTGTGGAACTTGAACTTGTGTAGGAGGATCCGGCACCCAATCCGGGGATATTGCACGTCCGTCTTCTTTGATCATCATATTGTGCAATATGATACATGCATACACTATGCTATGTATTGTTTTCTTGTTTATCGCACGAACCGGTCGGTGTAGTATACCCCATCTACCCTTTAAAACACCAAATGCCCTCTCAACATCTTTTCTTGCCGATTCTTGCAATTTTTTTAAAACGATTTCTTTAGGCTCGACAGGAAATGAGGGAGCTTTCACAAAAACAGACCATGACGGGTAGATACCATCCACAAGATAAAAGCCTCGTTTGTAATGTTGACCGTTAACATAGAAAGGAGTGGAAGGTGCGGTACCATCCGTTACGGTTTGAAACAACGGCGACGTGTGCAACACATTGATGTCGTTGTTTGAACCTGGAACACCGAAATACGAATGCCAAACCCATAAATCATTCGTCGCCACCGTTTCTAGTATGATGGTTGGTCTTTTGATGTCTCCCCTAATATACGCCACTCGCAACTCTCTTGGACAATTTTTTCACTCGATATGTGTACAATCGATGCTACCGAGCATCCCGGGAAAATGCCATCTAGCCTCATGTGCGACGTAAATACGTGAGATGTCGTGGCTCGTCGGTTTACGTAAAAACTCTTTAGCATACAACTTAATGACCGCGTTGCAAAAAAATTGCAAACATTCACGTGAAGTTCTGGCCGACATAGCTAGGTATTCATCATATTGATCGGGAGGGTTACCTGTCGCTAGTTGGCGAATGGCGGACGTGCATTTTTGTATCGGCGTGAAACTTGGTTTGCCCCTCGCATCGTAACGTTCTTGAAACCATTCCTCGCTTGCTTCAATGTCTCCAACAATCTTTAAAAAGAATCTTTGGGTAAACGAAACCGATCTCTAAACGTTTCGGCATTGTAGAGCGGATTTTCCACAAAATAATCGTTCGTTAACACTTCGTTGGCACGTATACGATCACGGTCTACCATCTTCTTCTTTGGGCGGGACGACTCGGCATCAAGTTCGTTATACACCGACACAAAATATTTTAGCGTCTCATTGTCGGAAGACGACTC
>CM060418.1:166772280-166797605 GCA_030545235.1 Helianthus tuberosus
GATATGGTAGCGACACGGTGTCAATTTATTGAAAGGAAATCAATAAAAAAAATAAATACCACTACCGATACAGATACAGATGTTGTTTAGTCGGTTTCGGTTTGGTATGGTATGGTATGGTATGGTATGGTATGGTATGGTATGATAGCGGCATAATATTCGTTATCAATAAAATTTATATCGCAATGTTGAAAAAAATAAATAAACATAAAACGCAAATCAACCAAACCGATACTAATTGAACAACATCGATACCAGTATCCGATATTCATTTTTATTGTTTTTGATGTAAGGTTTTCTCTTTGGATTACTATAGGCTATTGTGAATACTGGTACCATAACGAAAAGAACAGACATCAACCGAATTCCTGCCGCGAAGTGCGGGAATTGAAACTATTGATGAATAGTGATTTGATAATATTTAAGTATTTATTTATATTAGTTATTATTGAATTTGATTTTTTTAGTTACAAATAGTAATTGAAAATTCTTATTAATAATTTACGTTTGTTAACTTTTAAAAAAAGTTATCAATTCGCATCTATGTTTATTTTTTTTAACATTCAAAGCTATTTGCGCAGGCATTATGGCAGAATCTTACCGCGAGCAATAGATCAGTATCGGTTGCTTTGTTAAAGTACTAATACGATACATGCACTCGGTATAGAAATCAACACGCCATTTACGTCGACCAAATAATAGGATGAATACCAATACTGACACCTGTGTTGTTCGAACGGTATCGATCGGTTTAGGTTGTCGTGGTACTGGTACTGATATCCATTTTTCCTTGCAGATAGA
The DNA here is from genome assembly GCA_030545235.1 of Helianthus tuberosus. Classification (NCBI taxonomy): domain Eukaryota; kingdom Viridiplantae; phylum Streptophyta; class Magnoliopsida; order Asterales; family Asteraceae; genus Helianthus; species Helianthus tuberosus. The sequence goes on from CM060418.1 coordinate 166,773,082, forward strand.
GTTGTATAAATGGAAAATTTTCAAAATCGGAAACCATAAAAACGAATACATGTACCAGTATTCTATGGTAGCAACGTGGTGTCAGCTGGAAAGAAATAATAATAAAAATAAATTTCGGTACCAAAACCAATATTACTGGTTCGGTCTCTGTTCGCTTCACTACGGTAGCGACACAATATCCTTTATCAAATAGAAAAGCATAAAAATGAATATATACCGCTACCGATTTTGTTCGGTTCGGTTTGACACGGTATGGTAGCGATACGGTGTCAGTTTATCGAAAGCAAAAACAAAAGTAAATAAACACTGGTACTAATACAAATGTTCTTTATTCGGTTTCGGTTTGGTTTGGTATGACAGCGACACAATATCCGATTTCAAAAAAAAAATTATATCGCAATGTTGAAAAAATAAAACATAGGACATAAACGAACTGAACCGATATCATCTAAACGGTATTGGTATCGATATAAATATTCGTTTGATTGATGTAAGGTTTTCTCTTTCGATTACTAAAACGAGTGCCAATACCATAACGGACTGAACTGATACCGACCGTATTCCCGCCTCGAAGCGCGGGGAAAATCTCACTAGTTCTAATTAAGATTAAAGAGGTTTTTATTAAATTAAAGGATTTTGTGAAAAAAATATGTATGTTATAAACTAAAAAATTATTGATGTTTTGGTGATTCACTAATTTGTAATTTGTAATTTTATAAAAAAGGAAAGTTTAATAGCATCCATATTTTTTTACAAAATCTTTCGTTTATTAATTTTTGTTATAAGGATTGGTAAGTTATTAATTAAGCAATAAATTATTCATATGTTCCAAAAAAATCATCTACCATTATATATATTTGAGTAAAGATCCCGTACAAACGTACGAATGACATGGAAAAGTAAAAAAATACGGTGTCATTTTCGTAATTATTTTACTCGTAATTACCCTACAAGATCATTTTACAAAATTACTCTACAAGATCATTTATAGTGTAATTTTGATAATTACCTACGAGTAAAATAATTATGAAAATGTCACCGCGTTTTTTTTTTTTTTACTTTTCACTCCATTCGTATGTTTTGTACGATAAAATGCTTTGTATCTGATCTTTTGTCTATATAGATTTTTGAACAATTGAATAACAAATTTCTATTCGTAATCAATAGTTGAGAAATGTTGCAAGAAACCCATTTTTAAATACAGAGTGTCAATCCCTTCAACACCAATAACTTCACTCCGTCCAACATCTCTGTGTGCATTGCCCCATGCCAAAGGCAAGATCTCTATGGGCGTGAGACACATTTTCAACATCACCAACTTAATTTTTAGCCATTTTTTTCCCTTGCTCTGGCTTTCACCACCCTTCTATTTTGTGCTTTAAAATACAAAACCTCTAATGTCTATGTGACCCCTACATATCAGAGCCCCTTACATTTACTCATCACATCCTGTAATCTAACGGTGAACAACCTCATACCTAACTTACTATTTTCTCTCCCTTTCACATCATGTGTTTTTGCTCATTCAAAATCTTCACACCCATAACTCTCTTATCTCCACAAAAACACCACCGTAATACCGTATGCATTAGCTATTTTATTAATTTTTCTTCATCAAATAATCAAATTTCCTAAAATTATTTTAGTCAACGCATTGACTAAACAACCACACAATAGCTGGATCCGACTAAACCCATTTATAACCACCATCCCAAATAAACAAAAAACAAATACAAATACAAATACTCACCCACCCGTATCTTGCTTATCAAGACGTCGTCGTCTTCTTCTTCTTCTTCTTCTTCTTCTCATGCATGCTCACTCTCACTCACTCAACCACACCAAGTTGACACTCCTCCGATTCACCCCACATTCCGATCTCAATGGAAGTTGAGTGTATGCGATCATGCATGCGAAAACTCTCCATTTGGTACACCCCCAATTTCAAGCCCATCATCACCCACGACGAGCTAGATAAAATCTTGTCCACATTCGGCTTCACCGCCGCTGCTTCCACCACCCCCGGTTGGAAAGAATACTCCTTTTCCGCTGCCGGAACTTTTCTTGCCAAATCCCCCTCTCCTCCTCCTCGCCCCCGTCTTCCCTATCCCAGAATTGACGGCTTACATGTCACTACTTATCGATCTTTTTTGGATTCTGTTAATTTTTATCTCCGGATGAATAACATTTCGGATCTTTTTCATGTGAGGTGAGTTTCCCTTTTCGGGTTTCTTGATTTAGAATGTAAAGTTTTGATTTTTATGTTGGGAATTTGATGGGTCGTTATGAATGGAATTGATGTGGGTTTGGATCTTTTGGAAATGGGTACTAACTAGGATCAAGTGTTTTGGAATCTTTAGTTGTTGATTTTGTGATGAAATGTTGGTTACTAGTTTTTGATTTTGTGTGAAAATGTGCTAGGGTTTATGAAAGCTTGATGCTTTAGATGGTAATTAAGCTACTGATGTGCATACTATTTTGTTCTATGTAAGAGTTGTTAGTTATATGTGTTAGATGGTAATCAAGCTACTGATGTGCATGCTATCTGTTCGATGTAAGAGCTGTTCGTTATATGCTTTAGATGGTAATTAAGACATTGATGCCCAAATGTCGAGTCGGGGGTCTCACTGGAAGCAACCTCTCTATTCCTACGAGGTAGAGGCAAGGTTGTATACATCTTACCCTCCTCAGACCCTTCCTTAGCTTTGCTGTTGGTGGGATTTTTTGAGTACGACGACGACGACGACGACGACGACGACGACGACGACGACGACGACGACGACGACGACGACGACGACGACGACGACGACGACGACGACGACGACGACGACGACGACGACGACGACGACGACGACGACGACGACGACGACGACGACGACGACGACGACGACGACGACGACGACGACGACGACGACGACGACGACGACGACGACGACGACGACGACGACGACGACGACGACGACGACGACGACGACGACGACGACGACGACGACGACGACGACGACGACGACGACGACGACGACGACGACGACGACGACGACGACGACGACGACGACGACGACGACGACGACGACGACGACGACGACGACGACGACGACGACGACGACGACGACGACGACGACGACGACGACGACGACGACGACGACGACGACGACGACGACGACGACGACGACGACGACGACGACGACGACGACGACGACGACGACGACGACGACGACGACGACGACGACGACGACGACGACGACGACGACGACGACGACGACGACGACGACGACGACGACGACGACGACGACGACGACGACGACGACGACGACGACGACGACGACGACGACGACGACGACGACGACGACGACGACGACGACGACGACGACGACGACGACGACGACGACGACGACGACGACGACGACGACGACGACGACGACGACGACGACGACGACGACGACGACGACGTCGACGACGACGACGACGACGACGACGACGACGACGACGACGACGACGACGACGACGACGTCGACGCTCAAATGTGCACGCTATCAATTCTAGGTAAGAATCGTTTGATATATGGTTTAGATGGTAATCAAGCGATTGATGCTCAAATGTGCACACTGTGTATTCTATGTAAGAGCCGTTCGTTATATGTGTTAGATGGTAATCAAGCCATTGATGCTCAAATGTGCACACTATCTACGTAAGATTCGTTCGTTATAAGCTTTAGATGGTAATTGAGCCACTGAAGCTCAAATGTGTACACTATCTACGTAAGATTCGATTGTTATAAGCTTTAGATGGTAATCAAGCCACTGACGCTCAAATGTGCACACCATCTACGTAGGATTCGTTTGTTATAAGCTTTAGATGGTAATCACGCCACTGAAGCTCAAATGTGCACACTATCTATTGTATGTAAGAATCGTTCGTTATAAGGCTTTAGATGGTACTCAAGCCATTGGTGCTCAAACGTGTGCATTATCATTTCAGCGAATAAGATTTTGTTTTTGATAATTGTGGTTATATTTTTTGGATTTCATCAATTTTTATCTCTGGAGGAATAACATTTCGGATCTTTTTCATGTCTGGTAAGTTTCACTTTTCGGTTTATGTAATTCGATTTTGATGTTGGAAATTAGATGGAATTTGATGGTTCAAGAATGGAGGTTTAGCTTGATTTTGATTGATCAGTATGATGGTGTCTAGATTCGGAATTGATATGGGTTTAGATCTTTTGAAATGGTTACCGACTACGATGAAGTGTTTTGGAATGTTAGTGTGATGTGTCAATTTTGTGTCAAAAAACTGATTACCAGTTTTTTTATTTTGCAAGAAAAAGTGCTCGGGTTGACTCCAAATGTAGATTCTTTTTTAGTAATCAAGATTAGGTCTATGTAAGTGTAATGCTTTAGATGGTTATCAAGCTACTGGTGCGCACACTATCTGTTCTATGTAAGAGTCATTCGTTATATGGTAATCACGCTTCCGATGCTCAAATGTGCACGCTATCTATTGTATGTAAGAATCGTTCGTTATATGCTTTAGATGGTAATCAAGCCATTGGTTCTTGGTAGTTATTATTTTTATGGTTTATTAGTTTATGACCCGTAGCATACTAGGTTTCTAGATCTCGTTAGGGTTGCTTATATATTGAGGGTCCCCCCCCCGGTATTTACATGCTCATTATCATTTCCGCTAATAAGGTTAACATTTGAAAGTGTGTACTAAAACATATTGTAATGTGATATATTGAACTTGTTTCAGGGGAGTACCATTGCACCATGCTCATGACAGGAGCCACAAGTGGTCGAGAATGGTCAAAGACGATTTGGTGTATGTGTACAGAGAGGGAACCATGGACATGTCAGCAACATGCAAGAACAGCACCAAGGATCACAAGTACAAAGAGGGAGCCATGGACATGTCAGCAAAATGGAAGAATGCCAACAAGGATGAGGATCCTGCTTCGATCATTGTTCCATGGAAAAACATCATGAATAGGATAATATAGTAACGTAAGCATACAGTTCACCTTGTTTAATTATTGTATCATGAGATTTTTTATTGTATGATGGTGTTTATTGGATCAATAGATCAGTATGATTTTGACAATACATGTGAAGGGTGAATATGTTTGTTTCGAATCCATTTTTGAGTTTGATGTTTGTGATTGATATCGTTTACTGTCGAAAGGTGGCTTGTGGGTCCCACGCCCCTTCCGTCATGTCCTAAAGAAAAGTCACCAATGTACATTCTTTGATCATTGCTTCACTGTCCTTGGTAAAATAATGATAAGCTTCATTTAATACAGTAGTAAAGTTATTAGGAGTAAAGCTACTAGCTTTATAATCTTTTGGTTATCGTATTCTTATGAGTCAAGATCTGTGGGTCAAAGGAGTTTAAAGTTATTAGGGGCTTGTAAGGGATCGTTATATATGAACTGGATTGAATAGTTGAACTACAGATGTTAGATATCGTGTTTAAATGATATAATCCTTGTAAGTCACATAACATCACTTGCATGAGGATTTGATTTCATCGACCAAGAACTTTTTGAAGGTTTGCATTCGTTTAACACGTTTTCGGATTTGATTTATTGAACTGGATTTCATAGACCTGGGTTTCTATCTGGTGATTCAGTTCTCTTAGAATTGTAATGAGCTGGATTTGTTCAAAGGATTCATTTGATTTAGTTTACGATCCAATCGAAGTTCTTGACTAATAACAAACATCGAAAATACTTTTTATCAATTGCAATTGTTGTTACTAAACAAATATAAAAACATTCAAACCCTAAATACTTTACAAGCATAAAAAATATGTTGGTACACAGTGATTTGATGTGTGAGGCAAACAAACATAGAAGGATCAAACAAGCTTATAGATTAGCTCACAAAATGACGGTTCCAGTTAGAATCGGATCCTTGAATTTGTGTTGGGACATGTCTGTGACTGTTTTGGCAAATACTAAACAAGTATGGAACATACACAAGTTTCCTCTTTTAAACCTGATTACATACAACTATAAATTCTACAACTTTCTGCATCTGTTAAGAAACGGCTGGCTGCTCAAACGGCACTCTCACAAACAACTGACCATGCAGGGTTACAACGGCTGAGGTTTGATGAGGATCAATCCGAGACGGCAAGCTCACAACCTTCATTAGAAAAAACGCTTTTTAGTCTACAATCTAAGCTTCAAATCCCCTATAAATATGTTATCACTCGTACCTTTTTAAAAGGAGAAACGCCCCAAGGATTGTCGAGCTGCTCTGGTTGACCAGATATGACCAAGCGACCAGCTGGATCTGACTGTACCCGCACCTACTTCCATCCAGAAAATATGTGAATTTTTATGGACGTATGACAGTACCGAGGGAGTATATTAAAAGAACAGTGAAATGCCATTTTCGTCCATGAGGTTTGGCCAGTTTTGCGACTTTCGTCCAAAGGTTTGTTTTTCCGCATCTGGATCCAAATGGTTTGAAATCTTGCCCCATTTTCATCCGGCTCGTTAACTCCATCCGTTTTTCTTCGTTAAGTCACGGTATTTCCGTCTTTTTTGTTGACTTAAAGGGCTATTTGTCTTTTTCACTTTATGTACAAGCATTTAGCATAATGTACAAGTATTCACTTAAAGGGCAATTCGGTCTTTTTCACTTTATGTACACCACTGACTTAACGAAGAAAAATGGATGGAGTTAACGAGCCGGATGAAAATGGCAAGATTTCAGACCTTTTGGATCCGGAAGCGAAAAACAAACCTTTGGATGAAAGTCGTAATACTGGCCAAACCTCAGGGACAAAAATTGCATTTTACTCTTAAAAGAATGATGGTTCTGTTACCTCTTCACGTAAAAGCCCGGGGACCAAAGCATACACCTCAAAGCAGTCCTTCTGTAAAATCAATTTTCAAAACCAGTTAAATAAAACAAAAGATCGACAAAACCCCTTCAACTTCAATTAGTTATCAACTAAAGCAGATACAAGAATAAAAGAAATTATTAAGAAAAACAGAAAACGATATACAAACAAACTTACAGTTCTCTGCACATTAATCTTCACCCAATCAGCAGGAGGGCCCACATCCACAACTGGTGAGTCCAATCTGAGAAATTCATTACAGCAGCATGCGTACGTCAATGCAACAGCGTTTTAAACTTTTAACACAGATTCACAAAGAAAACAGATATCTCAACTGTGGTTTTGACGCTTTCATGCGAGCAACTTTGACTGCACGTTCAACCGGGGATGGCTTTTTGCGCTTCAGCAAACCTATATAGCAATGCAATAGTCAAAAAGTCGAAGGAAGTAATAAGTATAGATGTTGAAGGATGTTCATGCAAATTGTACCAATGCCTTGCTTTTCTCGCTTCACAGACGTACTTGAAGTCTTGTCCTACAACACAGAAGTTTTGATGTCAGCCGTCAGGTCATATATTACAAAAGCTACACATACATTTTAAAATATAAGAATATATATACCTTGATGACTGGATCCCCAACTTCGCCGTTACCAAGACGTTGAGAATGCCAACCCTGCATAGCTCGAGCTGCTGCGTCTCTCCTGGCCCTTCCTGATCCAGGTGTTTGATTTATACTGGTCTACAAATAAGATGATCAAGCAGTTAAATACCATAATAAACATGCTGAATATCAAAGTTATGAGATACCTGTTTCAAACCAGAAATAGGTTCTGCAGAAGAGACATCAGTGAACGGAAGCTCCCCAATGCTACTCTTATATTTCTCGTATTCAAGCAGCGCCTGCAAACTTTTGTGTCAGCGGTTTGATAATGAACCTAAAAGATAACTTCAGCAAACTTTGATATTATGGGTTGACGGGTTGAACCCGACACAAAGATTGAATCAAATACATGAACTCAAACATGAGTCATGACATGCATATTCATGGGTTGTTACAAACACGGCCCTTTAAATCCGGGATGTATTACACGTTTTTTGCATATTATACACTAAAACTGCAACTAACTTGCAACCAAAAATACAAATATGTACAAAAAACAATAACGTTTAAATTATAAAACGTGATGCTCATTTCTCTTTTTAACCTTTTACACTTTAGAACAAAATACCCAACCAGTTTAAGTTATGGCACAAAATGGGTCAACGGGCGACCCACCAGGTTGGCCCGGACCATCCTGTTTAGCTAAACGTGTTCGCGGGTTCCACCACAGACAAAATCTGGCCCATTTAGACTAAACACAACCAATGAATTCTGTGTTAGGCTCGTGCCGTGTTTTCGTGTTTTGTCATTATTAATTCACACGCCTACTAAAATTGTGTATGTATATTAGAAAGACACGAGTAATTAAGTACCTTCTCGTAAAAAACTCGGAATGTCCATGAGACAGTAGTACAAGTCCTGCAAAAATAAAGCATGTCAGACTGGAAATAATTAGACATTACAAGTAAGCATTCCAGTCAAGAGATGTGATGCTTACTTAGGGGGTTTAAATGATTCTCCAATTTGTCGCCACAGCTTGCAAGAGGTCACCTACAAGTGCAAGATCGAATAAGCTTGAATAAGTTAATAGATGTCTTCTTCCTCTTAAAAGAAAATACAAATGGCCTTAGAATCATATAAATTCATGTCTCCTATGATTACTATGTTACGAGTTACGACAAGAAGCATCTGAGAAAATAAAGTGTAAAGCTAACTGCTTATGAAAAAGCTAGATGAAACATTTAATGGAATAAGCATGGAAGTAGCATATTATGGTTCACTTCACTAGACCCCAGTTAACCAAATGAGACTAAGAAAACCACAGAAACGCACATCTTCAGTAGTCTGCTATGGAAAGCCACCACAATAAGGTTGCAGCAGCGATACCATTAACAAACTTTTACATGTTTGTTTTAACTAAGCCAGTTTACCAAATTTGTGATCTTTCACATACGCTAAGCCCCTTATTTTAAAGTATAACCTTAAGTAAACAAAATGCATCCTCAACCCTTATACAAGTTAGTGGCAAGACGCAGAATGAATATATGCTCGTGTCGCCTACAAATATTCACCCAAAAAACTAACTTTTACAGTTTTCTAATGTGATAAACAGGTTTAATTCAAATAAAAAACAGGAACTACAGTGTACAAAAGAATTGTGAGATTGAAAAAACCTGTTCATAGCCACCGAGCCTGATCACCGATCTCCATAACCTAACGAATGACAATAATATTATCTTAAAAGCCGATATACGAAAAAAATAAAAATAAAAAAGGGAACAATCAATCTTACTTAAGGCAATTGAGTGGCTCTCCATAAAACTTTGGAGGCTTAAACTCCAAAAACCTCTCTTTATGAAAAATTTCAACCTCCTTCATAAACGCAGCTTGTTCATCCTCTGTTCCAGACTCATCTTCAACACCCGAATTCGGTTCCAATAGAAACGAATCCCCAATTTCCCTTTCCAATTCCATCTTAGGAACTACAACAAAATCAGCACACATCTTTCCCTCCATCACATCCTCTACGTCGTCGTTTTTGTTCCCACCGGATGCAGACGGAGACGCAATATGATGATGTTCTTCGCCGTTTTCCAGCTGTTCTACGTCGTCGTTTTTGTTCTCAACTGCTGCTGCTGCTTCTGTGACTGGATATTTGCCATTGATATCCTCGTTTGAGACTACTGCAACTGAGTCAGACTGATTTGCAATTGCATCAATTTCGGTGGTGTTATTATCATGGTCTTCTGCAGTATTGGCATCGTCTAGGGTTTCAGCTAATGGTTTATCGTCTGATTTGGTGGCGTCGGTTGATTTGGATCCAGTATCATTAGGTTTGTCTTCCATCATCACTGTTGCGTCTTCTTGTTGTGAGTGGGTTTTGAGTGTGGATTTTCTTCCTCTCTGCAAACCCTAGGAAAGTTTCTGATGTTGGATTTTTGGTATCTCTCCCTCTCTCTCAGAATCAAATTATACCATAATTATTATTATTTGCTAATGATTTATTAAGATTTAAGCCAACATACACCCAAATACTTTCTAAATAGTAAATAAATACCTACGAGAGTTGAATTTTGAGTTGCATGTAATTATGGTAAGGTTTTCTTTCCGAACTCTACTTAGGCGTCACATCACTCTCCATTTCACCTTATCATTTCACTAGGTTATTTCCCGTATGATACACGGGTATAATAAATAAAAGTTGTATAAACTTTAAAGCTAAGTAATCGAGATTACATATAAATTTAAATAACCGAGAGACATAAAATGTATTAGAATTAAGGCACTAACTCGGTGAGAATATGAATATATTACAAAAATATAGAAATAATTCATAAATTTGTAAATATTGTTTACTTGGTAAATGGTGTTGTTGGTGTTATATTTTTTAGATCATACGTAATAGATTTCGACAAATTTGATAATGATAATATCCTGTTAGAATTATTGTTTTAAGTATCATTTTGGATCTATGATAATCCAACAACATGTAGCGTTGGTATAAGCATTGTTGAGGGTACAATCTGCAAGAAATAGTTAACTTTTGTTTTTTTAATTAAAATGAAAAGATGTGATCATATTATAAAGAAAATATGTTTATGCTAAACCGAAATTGTTTTATTAATTTAACTAGGTTAGAACCTCGTGTATTACACGGGTTGAATAAATGTAATTTTATATACTAAATTAAAACAGTTAGTCTTTAAAAATCTCGTTTATTACACGAGTTGAACAAATGTAATTTTATATATTAAATAATAAAAAATTATATCTCTAAGAACCACATGTATTTGTACTGAATAAATGTAATTTTATATACCAAATAATAAAAATTCGTGTATTATACGTGTTGAATAAATCTAATTATATATACTAAATAATAAAAAAAATTATATCTTTAAAAACACTGTGTATTACACGGGTTAAATAAATGTAATTTTGTAACCCTGTATACCGCAAGCGGGGCGAATATATACTAAATAATAAAAAAAAGTTATATATTTAAAAACACCATGTATTACACGGGTTAAATAAATGTAATTTTGTATAGTAAATAATATGCTATTGGATTCGTTTAAAAATTCATAAATTCGGTTCGGTTTAATTCGAATCAAATCACAAACTTGGTTAAGGGGTTGTTTGGTAGCCTCTGAATGGTCATTAAGAGGCTACCTCTTAATGGAACCATTAATAATTTTACCAATGAGAAGGTAGAAGAATGTGACATGTGATGATTTACCATTCAGATGTTACCTTTTAACCATTCATACTTGAGGTTACCTCTTATTCATTCAGAGGTTTTAAACCATTAAGATGTAGCATCTGAATGGTCATTAAGAGGCTACCAAACAGCCCCTAAGTTTAATTCGAATTGATTAGAACCCCAATTTGAAAAATCAAAAAACAGAATTATATTATTAGTTTCTCTTCCTAATTAGTGTGTTTTTTAAAGTTTGATCTAATGTCTAATAAGTTATTTTGTGTATTTTGTTTGTACTTTAAATTTTTTATATGAGCGTATTATTGTTTTTTTTAAGTTTAAGATTATTGTTTTGTGTTATTATTTAAAGAATATATTTAATTTATTATATTATTAGAAAAAATAGAATAATTCTATCCAAAATTCGAAGTAAGATAAGATTTAATATTAATTGACTATTTATTATTTAATTAATTGATATAAGATAAATATGAAAATGTAGGAAATTACAAATGAATGACAAGGGTCACTTATTGATTTCTTTTATTATAGTAGATAGATATCTCAAATTTAATTGGAAATAAAAATATAAAAACACTTGTAATAAGTTGTATTCTTCTAAAAACCAATAAAATAATTAAATTCAACTAAATTAAGAAAAATGATTTATCCCTAAACCATTTGTTAAACATTGAGATTATCACACGTATTTTTAAGCAAATTAATTTGTAAAGATTGGCCAATTCGATATGAATAAAAGAAATTATATTTTCTAGCACTTAGAATATAATTTTAAATTGCTTATCTAAATTTTAATTGATAGTTATCTTTAAGAAAATTATAGTTATCTTTAAGCAAATTAATTAGTAGAGATACTGGCCAATTCCTTTTGAATAAAAGAAATTATCTTTTAGCATGTAGAATATAATTTTAAATTACATATGTAAATTTTAATTGATAGTTATCTGAATTTAAAAAAAAATTAAGTAGAGATAAATAGGAAAAATATATTTTTTAGGCGGGAAAACTCTATGGAAATCACCCCCAGAGAATGTCACGTGTCTTTAATAGGTTTACTTTATTATATGTATAGATTAATTAAAAATAAAATTACACTGCCTAGAAAGGAAAGACATAATGTTAATAAGAGTAAACTTCTGTTTTGCTCCCTGTGGTTTGATGACTTTAACGGTTTTGCCCCAACCCTTTCAAAATAGCCATTTTACACCCTGATCTTTGAAGGCCTTCATGATTTTGCTCCTCGCCCCTTAACGTCATCCATTTAAGCAGTTAAAGCATGTCACCTGCAAAACACCTGAGGGGCAATTATGTCTTTTCCCAACCTTGATTAATGAGTCACATTTAAAACCCTAACAACCCATTATCTGCTTACCCATTTCATCTTCTTCCCCATCACATTCAAAACCCTAACTTCGAATAACAGATCAAAGTAGCAGAACAACAAACCCTAACATATCATCTCTGTCATTCGCAAACCCTAGAAACGAACACGCATCATCCACAAACTCCATTGATAAACTCTCATTCGGCACAAATTCATCTTTTATATTCCTATCTGTTTCAAATTGACCGGAGCTTGACGCATATCCAAGCAATTCCGACCACTCCGGCCACGAATGCGACGACGTAACTACCTCCGCTATCACCGTTGTTTTCCGGTGTGTTACCGGTGGATCTGGAATGAAACTGTTGACCTATGGTTTAATGGAGACAGTGGGCCGCCAGAGAGGAGGAAGATTTTTGACGGAATGGTGAACATTTGATCGGAAAAGGGGGTGGAGTGTTCGCCGGAGAAGGTGTGGTGTTAAACCCAACACATAACGGCAACTCCGACTAATCTTGTCGCCGGTTCAAAAACTGCCTATTGGACCATCGCTATCCGCCACTAATATCACCAAACTAGGTAAACTTCATCTTCAATCTTCAAACTGGAACATAAATCAGTTCAGATCTGAAAAGGGGTAAGGGGCGGCGGCTAGTGGGGTGGTTGGTGGTGTCGGCAGGTGGCGGTTAGCGGTGGTCGGTATATGATGGTGGTAGTGCAGGATGGTGGTTGTTGGTGGGGAGGTTGTTGATGATGAGACTGATTTACGGACGAGCAAAGAAAGAAGATAGTGTATATTTGTTTTATATATGTATTATATTATATATAATAACAAAATATCTAAAATATGGGCAAAGAATAAAATGCCCCTCATGTAAGGGGCATGTGACCAGGATTTAACGGTTGAATTGGATGGCGTTAGGGGCGGGGAGTGAAATAGAGATAAGCTTCATAGATCAGGGAGTAAAGTGGCTATTTTGAAAGGTTTGGGGCAAAACCGTTAAAGTGACCAAACCACAGGGAGCAAAACGGAAGTTTACTCTTTTAATAAACATAACTTAAAAATAAAAATAAAAAACTAAAGCACGCTTTCATTTCCTCCTAGCCATTTCTTCGCGATCTTGTCCTTCATTCTTGAGAGTACCGCACGGTCTCTTTTGGGTACGCTTTCGATGTCGGTTTGAGTCAACGGTTGGAACGGTGCCATTTGTATTCCTTGAGATTGCATTTGTATAGCATGTTGGTGTTGTTGGTATTGCATTTGTCAAGCGTTTTGAGCTTGACTAAAACCACCAAAAGAATACGGTTCCATCGATGTCGTGGGGTATACGAGTGGGGGTTGGCTCGAGGGAGTAGCAGGTGTGTTGGGGAAGAATGGAGGCGGGTTCGGTCAGCTCGGATCAATGAGTTTTTTTTTATATAAGATGAAGGTTGGTAAAGATATTAAAATGGATTTGAGATTGTGATTTTTAAAATTGAAAATGAAGTTTAAATAGGATTTTAAAATTAATTTAAGTTTTTTTTTTCTTTCGACCGTTGCCAACGGCAACATTTCAAATGTTTGAACTTTTGGAGATTCGGGGTGGACGGGGTTGAATCGCCGATGTCACCGATGGATGGGGGTGTTCCCCGACGGGGAAACCCGATACCACCCCGAGACCATACTGTCACACCTCAACCGATGGCTGAAACATCGGGGCATGGCACTGAGCGAAACAGATTGTCCAGAAGTTTCCACAACAACTATAATTACCAATTATTTAAAGCAACATGTCCCATACCATGTCATAAAAGATAACATAATTATTACAGACAAGATCTAGTCAAATTGTTCTGTTCCGACAACTCAGATTTCAAATACAGACAATTGTTTATTTGTTTCTAGACATTTCCTCGCCTCGATTTCACAGCAAGCCAAGCATATAAACATCCTAAGCACCTGTCACATACGTTAAAGTAAAAGTCAATACACATAGTGTAAAGGTGAGCATACAAGTTTAATAGATATAATAGAGTTCGAAATCGATTACGCATAACCAGCACGTACACAGTGTAAAATGAGGCATGTTAGTTATCGACATCAACCTATCGATACCAATGACTGCGGGTTGACTGCCCAAGGCAGTTCGTAATACACACTCACCACTGTGAGCCATGTGACAAATTGTCCTTAACAACCCCTGAGTGAACAAGGGCTGAGTCCAAACTATAGTACTATCGTTGCTAAGGCAAGTAGACAGCATTCCATGTGTAAACATAACAAATAAGCATTCATTAAGTCACGTATAACATGCGGTAACGGTTAGCGTTTAAAGTATTGTGTAGTTTGTTCGATGTGATTTAGAATAAGTAACGTATGTAACACCCAAAAGTGCGTAAAGCAAAAAGGGATCGAGTATACTCACAGCGATTGATGGATTGAAGGGAGCGCTAGAGAGTAAAGTTAGCCTGATCAGAACGATAGCATAACGTTAAGCGGCGCGTAAAACGATACAAAGTGTCATTGGATCGAACAACAATCCGATCGGGTGCCCGGTCGATCGGATGACAATCCGTTCGGGTGGTCGCCCGATCGGGTGGCCACTCGATTGGATCGTCATCTCGTTTGGAATGGATGTTTTGTGTTTGATGGCTTGTCTTTTGAAGATTTCGTTGTAGCATTTTGAAAACAGAGAAGTATCTATACCTTTCAGGTCAGTCGATCGAATGACTGTTCGATCGGACAGCAATCCGATTGGCGAGGCTTCTCAGGATGAGAACAAATTCACAGCAGGACGGTCACTCGATCGGATGGCTATCCGATCGGGTGGCAATCTGTTCGGGGTGAACATGTTGAAAATTATTAAGTCCCTAAACGTCACACGATCGAACGGTTACTCGATCGGATGGCAATCCGATCGGGTGGTAGTCCGTTTCAACGTTCAGATCCTTAAATAGTTTGAGAAAATGGTTTAAGTATAGAACCAAGTGAAGCCCGATCGGACAGCCGGTTGGTCGGGTGGCAATCCGATTGGGTGGTAACCCGATCGAACGGTAGTCCGTTCCGACGGTCTGATCGTTCTAACACTGGTTTCTGTTTGGAGTGTTGTAGTTTTGAATGAGGCATTTTGATGTCTTGTTCGTACAACGGAACCCTTATCTCGTCCCAAGTGAGCTGGCCGGACAGGAATCACCCTGGTCCGAACAGTTCCCGGTTCGAGTCGGTTGTTCATGTTCAAACCAGAAATCAACATTTCGTGGATAGAATCCAGATCTCGAACCAATACATCAACATGAAAGAGTAGAAGGTTAGAACAAACCCCGATTCTACCGGTTTTGAGTGCATTGAGTGTAAAAGAGTTGAAAGAAAGTTGGAAAACCATATTTCAATCATTTTCACCATGAATATGTTTAGATCTATGAAAGATCTTTGTTGATTTGTGTGGAAATCGTTCAGATCTAAGTTGTTCTTGAAGGATTGAAGCCAAAACATGAAGTTCCCAAGAACACCATGATGACATCATCCTAGAACACCTCGAATCTACTGATTTCACGGTTAAAAGTTAAGATTCAAAAGATAGAAAGGTGTAGGAGTGCGTGTAGATCAAGAAAGTACAAGATTTAGATGGAAAACTTACAAGAATCGCGAGAAATCTGAAGGAATAGCGGCTGGTTCGAGTGAGAAGGAGAGAGAGCTGTCAACATCAAATGATGTTGACATGAAGGGTGTTTATAGGCTTTCCATAAAAGGAAAGGGGAGGAGAGGGCTGGTCGATCGGGTGGCGACCCGATCGGGTGGCAGCTCGATCGAGTGGCAACTCGATCGGATGGCAGCTCGATCGAGTGGCAACTCGATCGGGTGGCAGCTCGATCGGCTGGCCACTCGATTGGAGGGCACGACGCGATGAGTTTTGCGATTTCGATTCGCGTGTCGAGCGTTGCGATGCGATAGAGTTTCCTATTCAAATTACTTTTAGTCCTAACTACTATATCAACATACAATCATCCTGAATTAACTTGCGTTTAGCGTTTGCGATTCGATTGCGATTGAGTTTTGATTGCGTTTCGATTAATCACCACAACATAACATAAACAAACATGCACAAGTAACACATAAGGCACACACACACATAAGAACAGTAACCAGAACGCGTAAGTTGAGTTGCAATTGCGATAAACGATAAAGCGGTAAAACATGCGATAAACATCGATAAACCTCGATTATTAATAAGTACTCCACATAATACAACTAACGTAAAACCATAAAAGACTATCTACAAGTCAAAGAAGTCAAAACAGAAATTGAGCAAGGAGTGACAGATCGCAATTAGCAATCTTATCTCCCTTTGACTTCAATCTTGACTTTGACTTTGAATTTCGTCCCGAAATTAGGCCGAAGCCGTAACAAACAACTGTGGGTACTTCGCCTTCATGTCGCTATCGAGTTCCAAAGTGAACTCTGCGCGTCGTTTGCCTTCCCATCGGACTTTCACGATTGGAATGCGCGAGCCTCTGAGCTGTTTGGTTTGGCGATCCATGATTTCGACAGGCTTCTCCACGAAGTGTAGTGTTTCGTTTACTTGGAGGTTTTCTAGAGGTACAATTAAATCATGCTCAGCCAGGCACTTTCGGAGGTTCGAAACATTTAAAGTCGGGTGGACGTTACTAAGTTCCTCCAGTAGCTCGAGTCTGTAGGCGACTTTTCAGATCCTTTCCAGAATCTTAAAAGGTCCAACATATCGAGGCGCTAGTTGCCCTTTCTTGCCGAATCTGACCACACCCTTCCAAGGAGTACGTAGTCGCCAACGTCAAATTCAAGGGGCTTGCGTCGTCTATCGGCGTATCTTTTCTGACGATTCCGAGCTTTCAGTTGATTGTCTCGAATTTGGAGGACTTTGTCAGTCGTTTCTTGCAATAGCTCAGGACCGGTTAATTGCGAGTGCCCGATCTCGTGCCATACAATAGGCGATCGACATTTTCTCCCGTATAAAGCCTCAAACGGTGCCATTTGAATGCTGGAATGATAACTGTTATTATACAAGAATTCGACTAAAGGCAGGTAAGCGTCCCAATTACCACCGAAATCTATGACACACGAACGGAGCATGTCTTCAAGGGTACGAATCGTTCTCTCAGTCTGACCGTCGGTTTGAGGGTGGAATGCGGTACTTAGGTTAAGCGTAGTACCGAGAGCCATTTGAAACGTTTCCTACATGCGCGAGGTAAACCGAGCATCAAGGTCAGAGATGATGTCACGAGGCATCCCATGTCGACAAATGGTCTCATCGGTGTAGATTCGGGCTAATCGTTCTACCTTGTAGTCTTCTCGTATTGGCAGAAAATGAGCAGATTTGGTCAAACGGTCAACGACAACCCAGATGCTGTCGTGACCTGATGGCGTACGCAAAAGCTTTGTTATCAAGTCCATAGCTATACTCTCCCACTTCCACATAGGGATCGGGCGTTGTTCGAGCAAGCCAGAGGGTCTTTGATGTCCAACCTTGACTTTCGAGCAAGTCAGGCACTTTCCGAGATAGAGAGCGATATCCCTTTTCATACCCGGCCACCAGTACTTGTAGCGAAGATCCTGGTACATCTTATCGGCACCGGGATGAATAGAATACCGAGATTTGTGGGCTTCATCCGTCAAAATCTGTCGCAAGTTGGTCCGCTTAGGGATCCAAATTCGGTCCAGAAAGTGGAATATCCCATTCACCTTATTCACAAGCTGGGCTCCATCGTGATAGATCCTTTCCTTCTTCAAAGTGCGCTCATTAAAACAAGCATGCTGGGCTTCACGGATGAGGGTTTCGAGATCATATTAGGCTTGGATAGTTCGAATGCTGAGCAGATAGCTCCGTCTGCTGAGGGCGTCGGCAACGACATTTGCTTTGCCTGGGTGATAACGGATCTCACAGTCGTAATCGTTAAGAAGTTCTGCCCATCGGCGTTGAGGCATATTAAGTTCCTTCTGGTCGAAGATATGTTGTAGGCTCCTATGATCGATGAAGATCGTACACTTGGTACCATACAGGTAGTGTCGCCAAATCTTTAACGCAAAAACAACTGCGCCTAGCTCGAGGTCATGGGTTGTATAGTTCTTCTCGTGGATCTTGAGCTGATGAGATGCGTAAGCGATAATCCTGTCTCATTGCATGAGAACACAACCAAGACCAAGGTTCGAGGTATCACAATAGACGATAAAGTCGTCGTTACCGTCGGGCAAAGTGAGAACGGGAGCATTGCAAAGCATATGCTTGAGTGTTTGGAAAGCATACTCTTGTTCGGTTCCCCAAACAAAAGGCTTGTCTTTATGTGTGAGAGCGGTAAGAGGCACAACGATTTTAGAGAATCCTTCAATAAATCAGCAATAATAGCCCGCTAGTCCGAGAAAAGAACGGACTTCAGACGGGTTCTTCGGTGTAACCCAACTCTTAACTGCTTCAATCTTCGCGGGATCGACATGAATACCTTGACTACTGACAATGTGACCGAGGAATTGAACCTCCTCCAGCCAAAATTCGCACTTGGAGAACTTGGCATAGAGTCGATTCCCTTGGAGTAGCTCGAGAACCAAACGTAGATGTTGCGCGTGTTCGGCTTTCGATTTCGAATAGATCAAGATATCATCGATGAACACGATGACGAAACAGTCAAGAAATGGTTTACACACCCGATTCATCAGATCCATGAAAACCGCGGGTGCGTTGGTAAGACCAAAAGGCATAACAACGAACTCATAATGGCCGTATCGAGTGCGAAAAGCGGTTTTGGGTATATCTTCCTCTTGAATGCGTAGTTGGTGATAGCCTAAGCGTAGATCGATCTTTGAGAAACACGTAGAACCTTGTAGCTGATCAAACAAATCATCAATTTGAGGCAGGGGATAGCGATTCTTGATAGTTAACTTATTCAACTCCTGATAATCGATGCACATCCTGAACGACCCATCCTTCTTTTTGACGAAAAGGACTGGTGCGCCCCACGGAGAGGTGCTCGGGCAAATGAAGCCTTTATCAAACAATTCCTGGAGTTGACTCGATAGTTCACGCATTTCGGATGGAGCGAGTCGATAAGGAGCTCTAGCAATGGGGTTGGCTCCAGGAATGAGGTCGATACGAAAGTCGATATCACGACTTGGCGCTAAGCCTGGAAGATCATCAGGAAACACATTGGGTAATTCACGAACCACAGGGACGTCTTTCACTTCTGTCTTTCCTTTCTTTTCCTTCTCTGCTACTACAATGTTAGCCAAGAAAGCTCTGTATTCCTTGCGGAGAGACTTACTAGCTTGGACACATGACATGAGCTTAAGACCCTTCGAGGGAGTTTCACCATAAACACATAATACATCACCGTTAGCGAGCGCGAATCGAATCATCTTATCAAAGCACACAACTTCAGCATGGTTTTCACGAAGAAAGTCCATGCCTACTATGATATCAAAACTACCGAGTTGCATCGGAATAAGGTCGATTAAAAAGATGTGATTGTTGAGCTCAAGAGTACAATCACGGAGAACAAAATTGACGGTGACGGTTCTTCCGGTGGCGACTTCGACATCGAACGTCGAGGGGAGATGGGAGCGCTTACGATAAAGGAGCTTCTCGAATTCAAACGACACAAAACAGTTATCGGCTCCAGTATCAAACAAACACGAAGCATAAATACCATTCACAAGAAACGTGCCATTGACCACGTTGTTGTCAGCCAGGGCTTGGTGCGCGTTGATATTGAAAGTTCTGGCGCGGGCGGCTTGTTGCTGTTGAGGTTGTTGCTGCTGCGGTTGCTGTTGCTGAGGCTGCTACTGCTGGGGCTCTTGTTTCACAACCCTGTTCGGGCACATGTTCGCGAAATGGTGGGGATCACCACACGCGAAGCAGATTCTGGCGTTGACCGCAGGTGCTTGAGCCGCTTGTTGGCCTTGAGGAGTAGGAAGTTGAGCTTGATGAGCAGTAGCTTGAGCTGGTGCTTGTCGAGGACCAGTACGACAATTAGCGGTGAAATGGCCGTACATATTGCAGTGCACGCAGAATCGGCAGGTGATACCCACCGGGTGATGATAAGTACATGTCGGGCAGGCAGGGTGGGGGCCTGTGTATGCGCGCTTTGTAGGCGGTGCATAGGTAACTGGTGCTGGAGCTGATCTGTGCTGAGATTGCTGCTGAGCCGGTACGGCTTGAAGCGGAGCAACAGTAGTAGTAACAGCACAGTTCTTGTTGCTGGAGCTGCTGTTGTTGTTCTTCCTCTTGTGACGAGAGGACTTTGATGATTGAGGGGCAGCGGTGGTATCGGTAGTTGGAGCGGCGGTAGCTTGGTGCAGGCTCTTCGAAGCTTTATCCCAAAAACCAGCTTTTACTCGCTTGTCGTTGATTTCAGCGGCAAGCAAGTAAGTTTCTTTGATTGTTGCTAGCTTTGAGGCATTCACAAAATCTACAAGACAGTCTGGCAGAGCGTGGATGTACTTCTTGATTGTCATTTCAGCAGTCTTCACTTGGTCGGGACAGATGATACTGAGTTGCTTGAAGCGAGCAGTCAGAGCTGCATCCTCTCCATCTTTCTGCTTGATATGCCAGAATTCGTCCTCCAGCTTTTGGCGTTCATGGGGATGGCAGAATTCATCCATCATAATAGCCTTCAGCTCTTCCCATGTCAGCTCATAGGCTGCATCATTTTTGCGTTTGTTCCTCTCGGCCGTCCACCAGTCTAGTGCGCGAGACTGGAAAACGCCGGTAGCATTCAGAGTACGGAGATTTTCAGGACATCCACTCTGGCGAAGAGTGACTTCGATGGAATCAAACCATTGAAACATAGCCGTAGGGCCATCTTCGCCAGTAAATTCCTTTGGACCACAAGCTTTGAACTGCTTGAAACTAAAAGCAGTCTTCGGTGCATTTGTTCGCGACTCTTCAGACGATTTGCTAGCGTTCTCGTTCAGTTCACTAACAATCTGAGGAATTACTTTAGCGATCTGAGTAGCGACGAGAGAGGCGAGTCGTTTGTCAGCTTACTTTCGTTTCATAGCACGAGAGTGAAGTGATCCAGTGGACGACATTGTCTGCAGCAGACATCGCCATAGGACTCAGGCACAATTTAATCGAATCTCACATCACACGCCTAACATTACTAAATCAGGAACGCGATCATGTAAACACATAGGCACATAACCACAGATTCTTATAAACACAGAAGCACCTAAGCACGTAAGGAACAGAATCACAGAGGCACGGAGGCATATAAACACGTAATTCACCTAAAAGCACATAAAAGCAGTCAGAATACAGAAACCTATCATTCAAAGTCCGCGAGCGTTCGAGAATTGCGTCCGCGATTAACATAGCGAGTAGTATAGTATAAGTGAATAGTATAGCAATCACCCTGGCGTAAAGTCGTTCCTCATGTAGGAGCGATTTGTTAGCGTATTGAGATAGAAGTGTAGTGCGAGTCGTGCGTGTCGATCAAAGCGATAGCGAAAATCGGATGAATTACCAAAAATTGTAACACCCAAACAAATAAATTACATAAAACACATAAAATCCACATAAAATGACATATATTAGAGTCGGCAGTAGCGAGCTCAGAATCGAATCACATAAAAATCGAGAATAGATTGTCTGCGGCTAGTTAGACATTGACTAACCAAAGTGATTCGACTATACACAAAGACTCTTGGTACACACTTTGGCCTTCAGGACTGTGCTCTCGCCTCGAATCTGGGCGATCGGCACGCATCCTTCCAGTCATATCGTGACTTCAAGTCGTTGGAGTCCGTCGAGACTTTGGTGAGAGTTTTGTAAAACCCAAAATGAGATCGGAACAAGTCGCCAAGGTTCGGGCTTCACCCCCTGACTTAGCAACTTCGTTCCTGTTTTGATAAAAATAAAGAAGATTTATGCGCCAAAGTATGGATTTCACTCCTGATTCGGCGCAATTTCTCCTGTTTGTAGATAAAAATGCGGGTTGAACAAGAAATTTTTAGTTGAGAGTTTACGGTTTTCACACCTAATCTCGGCCTAATCGCTCGTTCATTTTCGAAGATTAAAGTGCAGCAATAGTGTAACGTAGGCGAGAATAGTGAGAATTAGCAGTAAGCTCGTACATAATCCCTACAGGACATGCACAAGTCGGTCTGTTGGTACTTAACTATAGACTAGGTCATTTCTAAGACATTGACCTGGACTAGGTCGAGTCTTGCCTAATTCCCTATAGTTATGGTTCTGATACCAATCTGTCACAACCCAACCGATGGCGGAAACATTGGGGCGTGGCACTGAGCGAAACAGATTGTCCAGAAGTTTCCATGACAACTATAATTACCAATTATTTAAAGCAACATGTCCCATACCATGTCATAAAAGATAACATAATTATTACAGACAAGATGTAGTCAAATTGTTCTGTTCTGACAACTCAGATTTCAAATACAGACAATTGTTTATTTGTTTCTAGACCTTTCCTAGCCTCGATTTCACAGCAAGCCAAGCATATAAACGTCCTAAGCACCTGTCACATACGTTAAAGTAAAAGTCAATACACATAGTGTAAAGGTGAGCATACAAGTTTAATAGATATAATAGAGTTCGAAATCGATTACGCATAACCAGCACGTACACAGTGTAAAATGAGGCATGTTAGTTATCGACATGAACCTATCGTTCAGATCCTTAAATAGTTTGAGAAAATGGTTTAAGTATAGAACCAAGTGCAGCCCGATCGGACAGCCGGTCGATCGGGTGGCAATCCGATTGGGTGGTAACCCGATCGGACGGTAGTCCGTTCCGACGGTCTGATCGTTCTAACACTGGTTTCTGTTTGGAGTGTTGTAGTTTTGAATGAGGCGTTTTAATGTCTTGTTCATACAACGGAACCCTTATCTCGTCCCAAGTGAGCTGGCCGGACAGGAATCACCCTGGTCCGAACAGTTCCCAGTTCGAGTCGGTTGTTCATGTTCAAACCTGAAATCAACATGTAACACCCCGTGTTTCGAAAGTCAAAGTCAAGATTGAAGTCAAAGGAAGACAAGATTGCTAATTGCGATCTGTCTCTCCTTGATCAATCCCTGTTTTGACTTCTTTGACTTGTAATTACCCTATTTTACTTGTCGCTTTAGTTGTATTATGTGGAGTATCTATTAATAATCGCTATTTATCGCATGTTTAATCGCTTTATCGTTGTCGCAATCGCACTCGCAACTCGAATTACGCAATTTTGGTTACTGTTAATACGTGTGTGCCTTATGTGTTACTTGTGCATGTTTATTTATGTTATGTTGTGGTAATCAATCGAATCGCAATCGAACTCAATCATAATCGAATCGCAAACGGTAAACGAATACGAAGTAAGGATGCTTGTATGTTAGATATAGTAGTTGGGATTAAAAGTAGTTTGACTAGGAAACTCTATCGCATCACAACGCACTACACGCAAATCGAAACGGCAAAACTCGTTACGCCAAGCACTCGAACCAGGTGCCAGCCGACCGAACTGCCACCCGACCGGGCAGCCACCCGACCGAGGTGCCACTCGACCGGGCTGCCATCCGGGCGAGTTGCCACCTGAGCGACCAACCTATTCTCCCCTTTCCACTTTGGGTAACCCTATAAATACCCCTTGTCACTTTCATTCTTTCTACTTTTGGCAACTGACGTCCGACCAGTGCTCCTGCTCGCTTTTTTCCTTCGATTTCTCGCAATTCCGGTAAGATCTCGTCCTAAATCTTGTACTTCCTCAATCTACACGCACTCCTATACCTTTCTATCTTTTGAATCTTAACTTTTAACAATGAAATCATCAAGATTCAAGGTGTTCTAGGATGACGTCATCATGTGTTCTTGAAGAACTTCATGTTTTGGCCTCAATCCACCAAGAACAACTTGGATCTAACTGATTTTCACATAAACAAACCAAGATCTTTCATAGATCTAGACATATTCACAATGAAAAAGATTTAAAGATGGTTTTCCAACTTTCTTTCAACTCTTTTACACTCAATGCACTCAAACCCAATGGAACCGGACCTAATGCTGAACGTCTACTCATTCTTAG
>CM060418.1:166797805-166839065 GCA_030545235.1 Helianthus tuberosus
AACCCCATTTTTGGGGTGTTACATTACCCTTATTAACTAATTAGGGTTTCCTCTTGGGTGCATATATAAGGAGACTCATGGAGAGGTTCTGGGGTTAGACACATAACCTAATAATCATAACATCAA
This sequence comes from Helianthus tuberosus, assembly GCA_030545235.1. Lineage (NCBI taxonomy): Eukaryota > Viridiplantae > Streptophyta > Magnoliopsida > Asterales > Asteraceae > Helianthus > Helianthus tuberosus. The sequence goes on from CM060418.1 coordinate 166,797,932, forward strand.
TATCGACCTCCATCTCCATCTCCATAGCCGAACTCCCTTATTCGGTTTTCATAATCACCATCATTAGATTGCACCCTAAGGAGGAACCAGACCAAGCTGACAATCATGTCAAACCTTATTGCTACATCTACATTTGGATTCTCTCCTGGCCTGTGCTGATGCAATCAAAGGTATGTTTTCATGTTTTCCATTATGCCTAAAACAGAACTGATCAATAGAAGTAAGGGAACTTACGGAATCTGAGTTGGTGGAAAGGGCGGGGTGTAGGAGCTTTATTACTGAGTTTGATAGATTGAAGGCCATGGATCTGAAGCAAAAAATCTAGGTGTCGATGGGAGTCGGAAGGCGATGAAAATACGGCCTATTTCCATGGGATAATTAACGCAAATAAAAGAAATAATCGGATTAATGGGTTGTGGATTGATGGGGTGTGGGAGACGTCTCCTAGCTTGGTAAAGGATGACATATGCACATTTTTTACTGAGAAATTCCTTGAACCGGTGGGTATAAGGCCGCAACTGGTGTGTCCTGACGTGAAAATTATATCGGCTTTGGAGGCGGATGGTTTGGTTACGACTTTCACATACTCGGAAATAAAGGAAGCAGTGTGGGAGTGTGAAGGCGATAAAGCCCCCGGCCCGGATGGCATTAATTTCGGTTTCATAAAAAGATTTTGGGAAGTTTTACGAACTGATTTTGTGAAACTTTTTGAGGAGTTTTATGAACACGGGAACATTAGCAGGGGTTGTATGTCGTCTTTCATTGCCTTGATTCCGAAGTGTAGTGACCCGGGGGGGGGGGGGGGGGCTCATGGACTATAGGCCAATTAGCCTTATTGGGTGTATCAACAAGGTGATTTACAAGGTTCTTCTTAATCGCCTTAAATCCGTTATTCACAAAATTATATCAGAAGAACAAACAACTTTTTTAGCCGGAAGAAGTATTATGGATGGGCCGTTGATCCTAAATGAAATAATTCCATGGTTGAAGCGTCGGAAAAGGGTGGGGATGGTCTTTAAGGTGGATATTGATAAGGCTTACAACTCTTTAAACTGGGGGTTCCTTGATTCGATTATGACACAAAAGCATTTTCCGGCCAAATGGAGAAAGTGGGTTATGGCAACGATCATTAATGCTCGGGCTTCGGTTTTGGTAAACGGTTCACCAACTATGGAGTTCTCGTGCTCGAGGGGATTAAGACAATGGGACCCATTATCCCCGTTTCTATTTATCATGGTTATGGAAGCATTGTCATGTGTTGTGAAGAGAGCTTGTTCTCTTGGGCTCTATGACGGCATTGAATCCGGGAATCAAGGTCTGGTACTTTCTCACTTCATGTATGCGGATGACGTTATCTTCATCGGGGATTGGTCCACTCGGAATGCCCGGAATTTAAATAGATTGTTGAGATGTTTCCATCTAGTTTTGGGGCTAAAGGTGAACTTGGCAAAAAACTCGGTTTATGGGATCGGGGTATCGGTCGGTGATGTTCAAGATATGGCGAATATACTTAGATGCAAGAGTGGAGCATTCTTGTTCAAGCACTTGGGGCTTCAGGTTGGGGCCAATATGAAGTTAACTAAGAATTGGAAACCGGTTGTCGATGTATTCAAGAAGAGGCTTTCGGTGTGGAAGGCTAACACTCTATCACACGGAGGTCGTATCACTTTCATTAAGTCAGTTCTTAGCTCCTTGCCGACATATTATTTTTCGCTATTTAGAGCACCTATGCAGGTTATAAAACAACTTGAAAGGCTCAGGAGAGATTTCTTATGGGGAGCAGATTCGGATCATGGGAAGACCTCTTGGGTGGCGTGGTGCGGTTTGATGGCACCAAAAGATATGGGGGCGTGGGGATCGGGTCATTGAAAGACGCAAACTTGGCTCTCCTTGGAAAATGGTGGTGGCGATTTAAGTGTGACAGTTCCAGCCTTTGGAGGAAGGTTATCTGGTGTATTCACAATAATTCTAGACATTGGAGTTGCATCCCCGTGAGACTGTCAGCACCAGGCCCATGGAAACAAATCGTCAGAGTTTCTAAGGATCTGGCAGAAGTGGGTATTGATATGGAAAGTCTGGTCAGGGGCATTCTGGGCCAAGGGAACATGATACAATTTTGGAGAGATCAGTGGCTGCTGGACAAACCCTTCCAGGATGTTTTTCCTAATCTGTACAGGCTGGAGAGGCAGAAAAATGTTGTTGTAGCGGACCGGGTGGGTGTCGCAAACGGGATCACCTTCATCAGGTTCAACTGGAGTCGTTCCCCAGGTTCGTCGGTCGAATTAATGGAGGTGGAAGGGCTTACGGCGCTGTTAGGAGACGTGGTTTTTGGCCATGGATGTGATAAATGGGAATGGTTGATGGATGGATCAGGCATGTATTCTGTCAGCAGCATTCGCTCTCACATCCAAAGTGCGTCCTACTCAGATTTGGTCGTTGATTTTACTTGGAATAACTGGTGCCCGTTAAAGGTAAATTTTATGTGGTGGCGTGCGTTCCAAAATCGAATACCGACCTTGGTGGAGTTAAGTAGGAGAAATATAAATGTTGGGACACCTACTTGCCGGGTATGTGGAGCGGGTGACGAGACGACGGACCATTTGTTTATTAGTTGTGGTCTTGCACAAACAGTTTGGGAGCATGTAGCAAAATGGTGTAAAATCCAATCAGTGTTTGCATTTGACATTAAGGACCTGGTGAATATGTTTCGTTATTTGAGGGGATCCTTTAAATGGAAGAAGGTGATCTATATGATAGTGCAAACGACTATTTGGTGCATTTGGAGAAGTCGCAACGATTTGATTTTCAACAGTAAGCAGGCGCACTTTGCAAGTTTGGTGGAAGAAATAAAAGTGCTCAGTTATCTTTGGCTGAGGAATAGAGCGAAAGTTAAGGATTTGTCGTGGGAGTCTTGGTGTAATTTTGATCTTTCGAGTATGAGACTATAATTATCTGGTGTATGTAACTTCTGGTTCCAACTCTCTGTTGGATCCATGGTTTAATAAAACTCTTTGTTGGCCGTTAAAAAAAAATTAAAAGGCTCTTTTCGTGAGAAGGACTTATTAACGTATGACTTTTTGAAAAGGATTTTTTTAAAAAGTGTTTGGGTTACTTTTATGAGCCAATAAGTCAATAAGGAGTTTTTTTTTAAAAGGTGTTTAGTTTAACTTATTCATGTAAAATAACAAAAAAGGACAACCTTTAAAAAGTGTTTTGTAGTTGTGGAAGGGTTTAATGAGGATTTTGTTCTTGAAAGGACTTTTGGGGTTTGAGAAGTGAGAAATGGTGACTTCTCAAAAAGCCCATTATCAAGAGTAAACTAAAAAGCATTTTAAAAGTCTTCTCATTTTGCCAAACACTATTTTAAGGCTACTCGGTATGGTGATGGACCATCCTTGGAGGATGATCCGTCACGTAGGCGCCACGTCATATTTCTCCCAAGGATGGTCCATCCTCCAAAAATAGAGGGTATGGTAAGATGGTCCTAGTCATCATCCTCCACCACTTTTATGTTTTTTTATTATTTTTAATCTTCAACTTTTTTTAACATTTAACAAATAAAGTAACAAAATATTTTCATTAATATTAAAAAACATTACATAAACTTAAAAAAAAAATTAAACTTAAAAAAAATAAATTTAAAAAAAACATAAACTTAAAAAAAAATAAACTTAAAAATATCCTAATATATTAAAATAAGCTACTAGTTTTCGTCTTCCATGTCGTGGAAGAAATGGGTGAAGCCATGATAATTTTTGAGCGAGAGATGGGGTGGTAGCGGGTAAAAAACGGTATAAAATATGATGAGTTTTTATAAAAAGGGAAGAGTGGTTATAAAATGTGAGAGAGATGGGGTGGTAGTGGGTGAAAAGTTGTGAAAAAAATGGTTAAAGAGGTGAGTATTTATAAAAATGGAAGTGAAATGGGGGATTTTTTGAAATATTACCGTTTGAAAATTAATTAGAAATTAATTTTTTTTAAACGGTTACTTTTAGGTTGGGCCCCACCTTATTTGGATCGTCGCAAACGGCAAGGATCAGACGGGGATGACGGGACGCGGGGGGGGGGGGGGGGGGGGCGGCACGGTATTCCCTCCGTCGCCGAACCTAGCCGGACCGGGGACGAACCCCATACCGAGTAGCCTAACAAGTTACTAACTTATAAAAGTCAATAAGTAAAAAACTGGGGAAAATAAGGAATCCCAAACACACCTTAGGTGCTCCTAGATGCTTGATTACCCTTGGTAACACGAACGCAAATGATAATCTGGACTATTCATTCAAGTTAGATGCTGCTAAACGTGGAACACGTCTTGAGAATAAATAAAAATAAATAATAAAAGATGATGTACCGTAGATGAAGGTCAAACACACAAACCAATGAACTCGACCACACAAGATCACTTCTTCTTCTGTTTGGCTCCTATCCATCTATAACTTCAGTGGTGTGTGTGCTCTTCCCAAGACTCCAGACACTCACACTTTCACCTTCACTGTCAATGGCGATGCCTATTGTAGACACCGAATACCTTAAACAGATTGATAAAGCTCGTCGGGAGCTTCGTGCTTTTATCGCCAACAAGAATTGCGCACCAATCATGCTTCGATTAGCGTAAGTCTTAAACATACATACATGCATGTATGTATTGAAATTGATTATGATGATGTTGTTGTTGTAGGTGGCATGATGCTGGAACATACGATGTGAATACGAAAACCGGAGGTCCCAACGGTTCGATTAGAACAGAGGAGGAGTATAGTCACGGCTCTAACAATGGATTGAAGATTGCTATCGACTTTTGCGGTCAATTTTGCTTTCTTATTGTTCAAATTAGGTGTCTGTGTGTCAACTAGGGAGTAATTTAGTTTTTTAACTGCAGGAATTAGTTACGTTGATATTGTTACTAGTTTTTGGCTGTTGTTGCTAGATACATATCACCACCCTTACAGGATATGCTTAGAATTTTTGCAAGTAGGTTTAGGATTTGGAGGATATCCCTCCGGGCTTAAGCTTAAGTGTATGTTGTAGTAAGTTTTTCTTGAGACCCTTGTTGTTCATGCTGCAAACTTAAAATGAGTTCACATGCGCCAATTTAAGTAAATAAAATGACAGTGTCCCACTGGCTGAACCGATATTATCAAAGGCGTACACCTATAGGGTATCTAGGCGCTGAAACGCATCCCAGCGCAGCACATGCGCTATGCTCTCAAATGTGCGGTCGCAAGTTCAAAGCATTTTCTGATTCTGGCCCAAAATGTTTAAAAAAGGCTGGAATTAACCTAAATAAGCATGAAATCGACCTAAGACGGCCCTAAACATGTTTAAAACCCCTAAAAATGGTATTTTATACTATGCGCCTGGCTTAAAAAATCCCCCCCCCCCCCCCCCCCCCCCCCCCCCCCCCGCGCCTAGCGCTTAGGGTCCAGGCCAGGCCTATGCACCTTGAGTGAGTGTACCTTTACGCCATGACAACATAGGGGTGGACAAGGGGCTTCATAGCTTATTGGTCTATAGTGAAGAACTTAAAGTTACTAGAACATTGGTTTGATGATTTTAGGCTGACTTGTATTGGAACTCGTCAACTGGATATTGCTGAGTTATCTTAAAAGTGCACACAACACCCCTATCCGAAACCGTCTTGTGTAGGTGATAAAAGCTTTAGTTAAAGGACTTGAGCTCAAAACTTTAAAGCACTTTGTTTACTGTCAAGATTGAAATTGAACTCCTTAAACTGAGGCTTGTTGTGTTTCCACTTTCAGTCTTTACAGCATTCTTGATAGATTTGCTGTGTGATCTATAAAGAGAAAAGATATATACTTGAATAAACTACTTCTCCTGTTTGTTGCTTTAATGTGTATCCTCTTTCTTACTGCAGAGGAAATAAAGTCCAAACATCCAAGGATTACTTATGCAGATCTATATCAGGTGCATTCATTGATGCTAAAGAAGTTTGTATCGATACATTTAGACATAGGGGTTTCTAGTTTATTGTTTTGCGGTAACTTAACTCCTATTGTAACATATACACAAGCATAGTTGTCAATAGCGAGCGTAGCGATCGCCATAGTGCGCTACATAGAGTATAGGTCTAGGCTCGCAATTAGGGTTGTAGCGATAGATAGCGTCAATTTATTTATTTTTTGTTTTTTTAATATAAATAGCAATTAAATATAGCTATAAAATAGCTGGATTTTAGGTTTTTGTTAAATATACATATATAATAGCATATATACTAGGGTATTTTGATATAAATACATATAATTTTTTTTTTCTTTTTTGGGTAAAGATAATTATATTTTTTTTCTAGTGTATCGCTATTTATAAAATAGCCACGCGCTATTTATCGCTATTCGCTATGTAGCATATAGGTACCTTATCGCTATTTGTCGCTATTCGCCATTAACAACCATGTACACAAGCGCACACGGTATATAAAATGTGAAATGTAACTTACTGCTCACCACGAAAGGATCTCTGTTTGTAGCTTGCGGGAGTTGTTGCTGTGGAGGTTACTGGTGGCCCTACTGTTGACTTTGTTCCTGGTAGGCAGGTATCATGATTTTATCACATTGGTTTTTCAAGTTTTTCTGTCAAGGTTCTTTTTTTTTTCTTGCTTCTCTCCTGCACGACTGGCCACATATCTTACCGTTTTATGCTTAATTTCTTTTTGAAATGTTACTCTCTAGATGACGCACATATATAAGAACGCGATGGGAATTATTCCTCTCTTCATTAACAAACTCTTATCTTTTTTTCTAGGACTCAACGGTCTCTCCCAAGGAAGGCAGACTCCCAAATGCTACCAAAGGTTTTTGATCCTTATTTTATTCTTAATTAAAATCTTTGATAAGAACTGAGGTCTATTTTAAATAGTGTCTCGGTAGTGACAAGATGATTCTTCGATCAGCGTCTCGTTCCTGATCTGAAACAGTTATATCGTTGACACGATTAATGAGTTTATAATTATAACTGTAATGACATCACTACAGTTGAAGGGTGTTTTTGATTCATCACCCACCAATGCAAGACTTGCCAATCAGTCATTGGCTAATGCCATGGTACCCTAATCTCACTCGGATGACAGATGATATGATTAAACGAATTCAAAGAACTGAAGGGAATCCTGAAATGGGTATTCTTTAATATTTCATAAACTCAAAACAAACTAACATAATGATCCTGATTGGCTGAAAGACGCCTTACATCATGGTCTTCGAAGCTATTTTTTTTTTATGGTAATTGGCTTGCTTTGGATTGACGATGCGAATTTTGTTAAATCCAGACACCGGAAATGGTGAGAGAAAATTTGTAAGATGGTTGTTTGTGATTGCATTATAAAGATCTCTTGCTGATCCTACTGTACAGTTCAGCATCTGTTGTTTTCCCACTCCTGTATTAATTGATTTTAACCGTCCTTGTATATAAGCAATAGTTGTCTTAGTAATAAACAAGCTATTCACTAGACATATCAGTATCATAATAACACACATATATACTTTGTTAACTTTGATGAGGTAATATTGGTTAAAACCCCAATGCCTCTCAGGAAAGCATCGCCTCATATGTTGAGCAATTTATCCGTTTCCCCTTGTTCAACAAGGGTGTTTTGGACATGTTGCTATGGTACTAATTTCTGATATTGTTGCAAGTAGTCTATTCTCAACAAACAAGATTTTATCGATATCTTCATGATTGCGTATATCCAAAGGATTATATGAACACACCGCAAATTTTTTTGGACCTTCTACTTTATCTTCTAGAAGCAATTGTATTTTGCATAACTCATGCCAACATAATCAAGTGAAACAATTGAAATACCTATGAATCTATGATGAATATTGACATGAACACTTGTTATATGCAAAAAGTCAAACAAATATTGTTACTTATTTACCAACAATCATTTTCATTTCGTATTACTTTCTACAAAGCTCAACTTGTATGTGAAGGATTTCACAAGGTCAAGTGTCAACTGGGAAGTTTGTGTGATTGTTTATTTGTTTACGTATTCATGTATTATACTCGTTACTTTCATCAATATGATAGGTTTTTAATTTTTCTAACATGTACTGATTTAGGTGCACCACACTTGCGGGACATATTTTACCGCATGGGTTTATCTGACAAGGATATTGTAGCCCTATCTGGAGGACACACCCTTGTACGTTGCTAGTTTCTTGTTTAGACGAATACCTTAATAATACTCTTTTTCCATTCATGTTAATGTTTTTCTTGTTTCTTGCTGAACTTTTGACGTTGCAGGGAAGAGCACATCCTGAAAGATCGGGCTTCGAAGGCCCTTGGACTAGGGAGCCACTGAAATTCGATAACTCATACTTCATGTAAAACTGGATGAAGCTTCACTATCATTTTCATTTATACTAAAATAATCATTTTCTATATACTAATACGACACTAATATTGTGAAACCAGTGAACTTCTGAAAGGTGAATCAGAGGGGCTACTAAAACTTCCTACAGACATTGCATTGCTGGATGATCCTGTGTTCCGTCCTTACGTTGACCTGTACGCCAAGGTATACCGTTTTCTTGTGTGGATGAGTTAACAACCCAATTTTCGACTCAATAAGTTGCAACAATGGTAGATATGTAAACCTAACTAGAAACTTTTACTAATTAACTATAATAACTTTAAAGTTTAAACAACCAGTTACCAGCCCCCACACGCACCACCCCAACAGACATCCTTTAATAGGGTAGGAACCTACCTTAACGACTAAAATGGGAACCTATAACCAAACAAACATTAAAGCCAAATACAGTTGTGTGTTTGGTTTTGCCTAGATTGACAGTTGGGACCCTCTCTGGACTCTGACTAATGGTCTGCTCCCATTATCTGTCCCCACCCTAACCTCCATTTCAACTTACAAATAATAAAACACACTCACCTGTTGCCAACAACCTTAATTTGCACAGATTGTGCTCTTATTCAGGTACGTTGTAAGTCATATGAAACTAAATCCTCCTGGCTGCAACATGACTTAGGTTCCTTCCTTCCTACACTAATTTTAAACTAATACTTGTACAGTACATTCTATTAATGCCACAATTAATCTCATTTGACTTTTTTATTTGATTGGTTGTTAACACATCTTTTTCCAAATTTATACCTTATTATTATATGGGATGACTAAAATGGTATTTTATGAGTTGGTAGGCGTCCTTTTCATTATATATTTAATATATTGATTTAACAGTACGTTTTTTCCATGTTCTGCTTAATTATTGAACATTTATTATTTACTTATTTATTTATTTTTTATATTTTATTTTCAGGATGAAGATGCATTCTTTAATGACTATGCATTATCACACAAGAAACTCTCTGAACTAGGATTTACACCAAGCTCTAAAACAGTAATTAAGGACGGCGTTCTATTGGCGCAAAGCGCTGTTGGTGTTTTGGTTACTGCTGCTGTGGTGATTCTGAGCTACCTCTATGAAGCCCGCAAAAAGACCAAGTGATTAAAAAGTCAAATATGAAACAAGGTACAACTTTCTATGCAGGGGATACAAGTTACCGTGCTATTATTGTTATGTTCTAAACTCCAGACAACTTGACTTTGGGTTTGATTAGTTAATGGACTCTTACACAATATACTAATGTGTACGTACTTAAATTCCTTTGTGTTGGGTTTATTAATATAATCTAGTTTTAAATCTGGCATGTTGGTTTAATAAATTTATGAGTTAATTATAATCTAGAAATCTAGTCATGTGCTAAGGGGAGAGTTGTCCCAGTTTCCTCATATTTTATTTCCCCGTGTGCCACATCAGCTTTTTCTCCATCTTCCCTTGTTTTCTCCAGAATGCATGGTAGCGTCTCAGTGCTTCCCAGTGTCGTCTCAGTTTTCCTAGTTTTCATATATCACGTTTCATTTTAATTGAAAATTAATTCATATATATAAACACATATATGTGAACATATGTGTATGTGTGTTTAAATATGTATATAGAATATAGAATTATAGATGTATGTATATGTGTTGTGTTTTTCCCCATTGCCAGGATGATCGGTGAAAGGTCAACGTTGAAAAAAATTACACCGAATTAAGGGGTGGTGTGCCTGGACGGGGCCGGGTCGCACTGAACCCTCCCGGCCAGGGGTGTTCAAAACCGGATATCCGAAATTTTCGGATACCAGATTTCACTATCCGAATCCGTATTTCGGATACGGATTCGGATAGTGAATCGGATAGAAAATCCAACTTTTTATTTAATTTTTATTTATTATTATTTTTTTCATATTCGGAAACGGATATTTTGGATAGTTTCGGATATCCGAGTATAAGTTTTCGGATACTTTTCGGATATTTCAGATATTTTTCGGATATTTCGGATATTTTCGGATACTTTGAATATTTTCGGATTCGAATTTCGGATATCCGATTTTTCGGATATTTCGGATTCGGATATCAGATATTTCGGATCGGATTTTTGGATACGGATAGTTTTGAACACCCCTACTCCCGGCTACTCTGACCCTCCTAATGACATGGTAGAATGTTGCTTTCATGATTTTATAAATTACATTTATAGTCTTCACTTTTTACTCACGGATAACAAATTTGTTATAGTAAGAAAAAGATGGAGAGTAAGATTTAGATAATATAAAAACAAATCGAAACTATTTTATATAAACAAAAACTGATTATTTTGATTTGAAAAGTGAAACTGATTATTGATCACCATATATGTCCTGTGAATCATTAGTTAGGGTGTATACCACGTTCGTAGAAGACTAGAAGCAAGTCTTTTTTTCAAGGTTGTATACACCTCTATTTACGGATCCAATGTACACACGATTATGCATATCGTACAAGCTATTAAGCAAAATGTACAAATTTTGATACTCAAGGTTCAAGTTGTTAAAAACAGATTACAAGTGTAGGTGCATAAGGTATAAACTATTTAGGACAGTATAAGTATACACATGTTGATGTGTAAGTTTGAAGTTAGTAGAGGAATAATATTATTGTGGCATGTGCAAATTATTGAATCTGCCAACTTCCCTCCATTATCTACCTAACCCTCCTAAACTCATGCTTTTTGTCTTTCCTAGTTTGGCAGTGTGTGTTTGGTACCTTCAACCTCCGTGTTTAACCTTTTGTCATATTTAATCCCCCCAAAAAACAAAAATAAGAAGTTTGGCCAAAAAACAATATAGTTCTCCAACTTTTGCACAATGGCAAAATTTATAGAAGAAGATTTTCTTCTTTCTTTGCCGATTACACACGATTCATTGCATTTCTAAGACATGCAAGTGGTCCCTTTCTTGTTACATGTGACATCAAACCTTGTTATAGAAAGGCGATCGCGTTTAAATGTCTCGTTCACTACCACCATAATTCCTACGCGGCATGATTCTTATCTTTCAGTTATATTTGGTCCTATGGCCAAAAGTGTCGATTACTTGTTTAGATGGATTTTTAATCAAAATAGGAAAATCAAGAAGTTTCGTCACATGTGATATATAGATGTGTGGTGGTGGTGGGGTGTAACAACTTAAAATCTAATGTGAGCATTTAAATCTTTTTTACTTTTAGAGCATCAAGATTTATAACAAGTATAAATTAGTTAAATCAAAACTGATAAATGTAGAAGTGAAAGTCAAATGGTAGAAGGGCATAATTGTGAATTTATTTAAAGAGTAAAATGATCTTTTGACTTAGGGTGGCGGGGCACATGCCGATAACCCAAAGAAAAAACATGTGAGGTATCCGCACTCCACCACCTACGCGAAACAAAAGTCTTCAACAAGATGTGGAAGCCGAAGAACCCGTTCCCTCTCCTCTCCTTTGCAACACATAAACGCAACTCTCATTCCAATTGGTAAACAATCCCCGATTCAACTACCCAAATTTGATATCTGGATTACTGGCGCCAGTGTTACTGATTGGGTAACACTACCAGATTATGGGTACCCATGATGTAACACCCCTTGTTTCGAAAGTCAAAGTCAAGATTTAAGTCAAAGGAAGACAAGATTGCTAATTGCGATCTGTCACTCCTTGCTCAATTCCTGTTTTGACTTCTTTGACTCGTAGATAATCTATTTATGCTATCGCGTTAGTTGTATTATGTGGAGTACTTGTTAATAATCGAGGTTTAATCGCATATTAATCGCATGTTTAATCGATTTATCGCTTATCGCAATCGCATTTGCAACTCGAATTATGTGTTCTGGATATTGATTACGTGTGTGTGCTGTTATGTGTTACTTGTGCATGTTATGTTTATGTGAGGTGTTAATCGCAATCGCAATTCTATCGCATTGCAATCGAATCGAAAGCGCTAAACGCAAGCCAATTATAGTGATTGTATGTTAGATATAGTAGTTGGGATTAAAAGTAATTTAATGGGTAATTCTATCGTATCGCTCGCTCGAATCGCATCGCAACGCTCAACACTCGAATCGAAACGACAAAACTCATTGCACCGAACTCATGGATCGAGTGGCCATCCGATCGGGTGGCCATCCGATCGGGTTGCCATCCGATCGGGTTGCCACCCGATCGGACTGCCACCCGATCGGACTGCCACCCGATCGACAAGCCTCTTCCTCGCTTTCCTTTTTAGGAAACCCTATAAATACCCCTCACATGTCACATCAGTTGATGTGACAGCTCTCACTCGACTCAACCCGCTCCAGCCGCTATTTCTCTTGATTTCTCTCAATTCTTGTAAGTTACCAACCTAAATCTTGTACTTTTTTAATCTACACGCACTCCTACACCTTTCTATCTTTTGAATCTTAACTTTTAACCATGAAATCACTAGATTTGAGGTGTTATAGGATGATGTCATCATGGAGTTCTTATGAACTTCATGTTTTGGCCTCAATCCACCAAGAACAACTTAGATCTGGACGATTTCCACATAAATAAGCGAAGATCTTGCATAGATCTGAACATATTCATGGTAAAAAGGATTGAAAGAAGGTTTTCCAACTTTCTTTCAACTCTTTAACACTCAAAACCGATAGATTCGGAACTTGTTCTGACCTCCTACTCATTCTTAGTGGCGTGTTAGTTCCAGATCTGAATTATATCCAAAAGACTACAGATTTCGGGTTAAGCATGAACCCCGGCTCGAATCACGGACTGACCGGACTAGGGTGATTCCTGTCCGATTGGGTCACTTGGGTCCTAACGAGGTTCTGTTGTTTAGCACGTATCAACTCGTCTCGAATCAAAACTACAAACTATCAAAACAACCAAGTGTAAGGACGATCAGGTCGACTGGGACGGATTGTCGTCCGATCGGATTGCCATCCGATCGGACAGCCACCCGATCGGCTTGCACCTGGGTCCCACACTTAAACTGTTAACTCACCTTTTCAAAGTTTGGAACGTCGAACGGATTACCGTCCAATCGGGTTGCCACCCGGTCGAACGACCATCCGACCATGTGATGTTTTGAACTTCAACACTTAACAATTTTCAACATATTAAGTGCGTACGGATTACCACCCGATCGGACAGTCATCCGATCGAGTGACCGTCCTGCGGTGAACTTGTTCTCAAACTGAGAAGCCTCGCCGATCGGATCGCCGTCCGATCGAACGACCGTTCGATCGACCGAACGACCGTTCGATCGACCGAACTGAAAGGTAGAGATACTTCTCTATTTTTAAAATGCTACAACGAAAACTTCAAAAGGCAAACCATCATACACAAACACATCCTCACCAAACGAGGTGACAATCCAATCGAATGGCCATCCGATCGGATGACCATCCGAACGGATTGCCACCCGATCGACTGGCCATCCGATCGGATTGCCATCCGATCCGTGGTACATTTGCATCGTTTTACGCGTCGCTTATCATTTATGCTATCGTTCTGATCAGGCTAAACTCACTCTAGTGCTCCCTTCAATCCATCATCGCTGTGAGTATACTCGAACCCTTTTTGCTTTATGCACTTTTGGGTGTTACATACGTTACTTATTCTAAATCACATCGAACACACTACGCAATACTTTTAGCGCTAACCTCTACTGCATGTATACGTGACTCAATGATTGCTTGTTTGTTATGTTTACACATGGATTGCTGTCTACCTGCCTTAGCAACGATAGTACTATAGTTTGGACTCAGCACCTGTTCACTCAAGGGTTGTTAAGGACAATTAATCACATGATTCACAGTGGTGAATATGTATTACGAACTGCCTTGCGCAGTCAACCCGCAGTCATTGGTATTGATAGGATCATGTCGATAACTTACGTGCTTCATTTCACACGTTGTACGTGCTGGTTATGCGTAAACAATTTAACTCTATTATATCTATTAAACTTGTATGCTCACCTTTACACTATGTGTATTGACTTTTACTTTAACGTATGTGGCAGGTGCTTAAGATGTTAGAATGCTTGGCTTGCTGTGAAATCGAGGCTAGGAAAGAGTCTAGAAACAAAGACAATTTATTTTATTTGAAAATCTGAGTTGTCGGAACATGTTTTATTTGTTTGAAGAATATCTCTGTCTGTAATAACTAGATTATCTTATGGGTTATGGTATGGGACATAATATTTAAACTATTTGGTAATTTAGTCGTTATAGAATTTCTTTGAACAATCTGTTTCGCTCAGTGCCGCGCCCCGATGATTCCGCCATCGGTTGGGGTGTGACACATGAACACCCCGTCTACCCTTACGTTCAGCTTTCTAACGAGTAAAGGCTCAAGAAAGGTCTCATTCATTCTCTCAAATCTATGCTTTGGCATGAAAGTTCTCGAGAGAAGGTTAAAAAAGAAAATAAAAAAATGTGATTGAATAAATGTTTAAACGTGTAAAATTTCACATCCAGAGCAGAAATCAAGATAAAATGAGCAACCTATAGAGAAAAAACGAGTGTAAACCACGAAATTTGAGGTAAATGCTCAAACTTGTGAGCGTTCTTTGATGGGGCATGCTATTAAACCATGTGTATTGGTGAGTGAAGATAATGCTCCTCCCTTGGGCATGACCCGTAATGTGGCAGTCCAGTCAGCATTGGTGCATTACGGGGAATTTGTTTAAAATGGGTGTAGTGATTTAATGTCCAATAATGCCCCATCCAATGATTACCCAATTATTTTTTTGTTTTTCTTTTAAAATTAAAACTAATAATATTTCATTAAATAAAAAAAATTGCATTACTAAGAATAAAAAAACAGAAAAATGCTAAAAAACATAAAATCTAAAGTCCGTATTTGTAACGGATTTGTTGCCGACGCATTTCCGTTAGGATCAACGCGTCTCCTACGAGGTGATCGATCGGTTTAGACAAAAATTCTATGTCTTTCTTCATTTGTCTCGATTCTTGTAGCGCGACAATTTTTTTCCGGTGTTTATTTCTTGCATTGTCTCCAAACGCCTATGACCGAGGTCTCGTATGTCTTGTAGGCGTCGGTTCATCTTTTCGAAATTTTGCTTCATTTCGAAATTTGCCGAAGACGACTTCGCCTTTCCTCTTTTTTCTCAATTCTTCTACTGGGCGGTTGGGCCAACTCCACTTCCTCATCCTCGTCGTCCAAATTAATGTTTAAGTCAATGTTTCGAGCGTCGGAAGTGGGTGTTTCCGGATCAACTGAGGATGATGTTTTGGACCGTTTTGCATTACGTCTACCACTAGACGTCATGCTCGGTACATTAGACCATTTAGGACTTCCGCGTAGAAGCTTGTTGGGATTGAACCCTATCAGAGGAACAGATAATTAAAGCCAAAACTGGATCAGAGTAGTGGATCCAGAATAAGCAGATGTTATGTTAACAAGTCTCTCCTCTTGAAAGTGGTTTCAACATCTACTGACCTCCTATCTACTGAACTGCACAACTGCTGACCTACAACTGCTGATCAAGCCAAAGGCTGATGAAGACTAAAGCCCTGCGGTTCAATCTACTGCCTTGAGTCAAGCACTGCTGGGTTATATCAAGTGCTGCTGGGTTCACATCAGTGGAAGGATTCAGCAGTAGTTTAGTTTGTCTTTATATAATGTATTGTAATAACAGTTGTTAGCATAGCAGTACTTGTATAGATCAAAGGTTAGAGTTTGTTAGGAGGTTAGATGTCACTTTCATGGTGACGTCAGCTAAGATGCCACAGTGGTTTGTCCGTGCCTATAAATAGAAGAGTACCCTGTACTGTTCTATTAGCTCTTCACCATCTTCTTCCTGCATGAACAAATCACAGTGAGCTCAGGCTGAGGGGGAGTTTGTTTCATACTTGCAATTGTAATTGAATCTTGTAATAAATTCAAGCATTCGGTTCAATGTTAAACTTGTATGTTAAAAGCAATTCTCTCGTTTGATTGTGAAAAGTTTGCTTCCGTTATATTCCGTTGCACTACTCATTCATTGTTCATTTTAATTCAAATGTAAAACACAATCAAAACCAAACTCAGATCCTAACAATTGGTATCAGAGCTTGGACAGTCAAATTTGATTTAACAATCATTCTGTATAAGTAGTTCAGCTCATAATCGTTGATATCGATAGTTTGTTCGTTTTGTTGAAAAACAGAGCAAGGTTTAATCACCATCAAAGTTGATTAATCAGTGCCTGTAAAACAACCAGGATGGCGTCACAATCACAAGATGATAAGAATAACATTGGCTCTCTTTTCAAACCACCCATGCTTAAACGTAATGAATACAACATCTGGGAGAGAAGGATGGGTCACATCCTTGCTCAACAGAACACTGGATGTTGGAGGTCTGTTGTTTTTGGACCCCATGTTCCTATGGTGCCAAGTGCTGAGGATGCAAAGAAGTTCGTACCTAAACCAACTGAAAATTATACTGAAACTGATTTCCAAAAGTTCAAACTCGATGCCAAAGCATTTAGCATCATAGCATCTGCATTACCCAATGAGATCTATGCTGGACTGTTACATTATAACAGTGCCAAAGAGCTATGGGATGCATTGAAGGAACAGTTTGGGGGAACGGAAGAAGTTATTGAAAACAATAAGGAAATTCTGAATCAGCAGTATGAAACATTTTGTCACATCAAGGGTGAATCACAGACTCGGCAGTTTGAGCGATTCAGTTGTCTCATTAGTGAACTAAGGCTTGTTAAAGTTACATTTCCAAATTCAACTCAAAATAGCAGGTTCCTTAGATCACTACCAGAAAAATGGGATACCATTGCATTTGTTACTAGAAACTCTGCTGAGTTCAAAGATCTGACCCTGACCCAACTTCATGGTAGACTCCTGACCTATGAAAGGGAGTTAAACCAGAAAAAGAAGTTGCAAGAGTCTGGCAAAGTTGCTGATGATTATTCATTTGGCAGCACAGCTCTTTTTGGTCAGGAAGAATCTGGTAGCAGTAGTAAGGATCAGGGTTATGATCACTTTATTGATATAACTGCTGGTGGAAATTTCAACAACCCTGATTCTCACTCTGCAAATTATGCT
Source organism: Helianthus tuberosus (assembly GCA_030545235.1). Taxonomy (NCBI): domain Eukaryota; kingdom Viridiplantae; phylum Streptophyta; class Magnoliopsida; order Asterales; family Asteraceae; genus Helianthus; species Helianthus tuberosus. The sequence continues at coordinate 166,815,356 of CM060418.1, forward strand.
TTTACTACAAATTGTGAAAACCAGATGTCAGATAACTTGTGTTTTGAACTCAATGATTTGCAACACTTTGATCCCACTGACTTAGAAGAGATGGACATTTTGCATCAATTGGCTTTGCTTAGTGTAAGAACAAGCAAATTCTACAAAAGAACAGGGAGAAAATTCCCAGGGTTACATGGGAATTTAAAAGTGGGGTTGGATAAGTCAAAAATTAAGTGCTACAAGTGCAATAGGCTAGGTCATTTTGCTAGGGAATGCAGGAGTCAAACCACTGGTCCAATAATAACTCATCCTAGCTCAAACCCTAGACCACAACATCAAAGCACAGTGCACTATACCCAATATACCCCTGCAGCCCATGTTAACACTGCTCACTATGCTGCAACCCCTGTGCCTGTGCATTATGTTCAAACCACTGTTCCACAAATTCAGTATGTTCAAACCCCTGTCCCTCAGGCACAAGTGCAACCTGTTGCACCTCAACAAGCTGCTCCAACAGTGGTACAACCAGATCAACCAAGCTTTTTCACCCAAGGCTTTGTTGACTGGAGCAGCATGCCTGATGAGCTTGGTGATGAAAATTTTACACTCAATACTTTTAATGATCCTTCTAATGATGAATTTTGTTTGATGGCATTAGAGTCAATACCAGAAGGGGTAGAAACTGAAGGTGAACAGCTAAGTGCTGAAACAGTGGATAAAGTGGCTGAAGCAGTGGTTACTGCAGTTGCTAGTGAACTACTGCTGGGAGAAAATTCAGAAACCCTGATTGAACCACTGACCGACCCCTGGTCCAAAGAAGACACAGAAAAAAGGAAGAAAAGATGGCAGGTGAGGAAGAAGTTAGAGCTAATGAAGAAGGTGATCATCAATATGATTGTGCCATGATGGCTGCTGCTAAGGTATCACCTCAAGTTCTTGAAAAACTGTGTTCAGACAAATGCATTATTGCATTTGCTAACATCAAAGAGGTAAATGAAAACCTTAGGGATAAAGTCTTAACTGATGAAGTCAAATTTGAAAAGTTATTAAAAGAACTTAGAAACAAATTAGCTGAAAAAGACAAAGAAATCATCAGTCTCAAAGAAGAGCAGAGCATAACCAAGACTCAACTCCAAACTATGGTAGAAAAATACCAAGTTTGTAAAAAGGAGTTGGAGTCCACCCAGATTACTTGTGAAAGATGGGTGGAATCTTGTAAAGGGTATGAGGTTATGCTTGAGAAACAGCTTGAAAGCAATGTCAAGTTTGGTGTAGGATATAGAAAATATGATGATCTTGTAAACACTGCTGCAAAACAAGCTGGTTCATCTGAAATTAAACCAACCAACAAGAATGGCCAAGAGGTTAAAATAACCGACAAACTTGGTAACAAAATCACTTTGGAAAGATCTGTGGGGTCCTCAACTTTTGAGGAAATTGAGAAATACCAATTTAAACCCACATGGTCTGACGAGTGTGACATTGTTGAAAATTTCAAGCCTATGGACTTTACAACCACTGATGGTGTCACAGCTCCAAAAGCAAAGGTTATTCCTATAAAAGACATCCCAACAGTGATTCAAAACTATGTTGCTAAGGAGTCTGAGAAAAGGAAGAAAAGAGAAAAGATCAAAAACCTGTTTTGTGATTTTTGTGAAAAGAGAAACCATCTAACAAAAGACTGTTTTCATCTAAAAGCATATGATCTAAACAAAACAAGTGTTATTGTACCTGCTGAAAGCTGCACCATCTGTGGTAAATCAAACCACAAAACTCAAGCATGTGTGTATCTCAAAAACTTTGATGTAAAAAAGAATGAGTACACTGCTAAAACATCCTTGAGTCCATCAACATCATCTGTCAAATTCACCAAAAACCAACCACTGTTTGTGCCAGTTCAAACAGCTGTTACAAAACAGCTGAATCAAACATCTGTCCAAAGAGATGTTCAAGTGACTGATGCACCCCCTGCCAACCAATACAGAAGGGGTAAGGGACAACCACTATACCAAAGGATCCCACATGTTTATGAGACCTATAAAAGGCCCTCTAAACCAAGAGTGAACAGGGATCCTTTTGGGTATCAACAGGTGATTGGTCAAAACCCACAACAGTGGTTAGAGAGAAACAGTCCTAAAACTGTCCTAACCCCTGTCCTAACCACTGCCCATGCATCTGAACTCATCCCAGACACTGTTGAGACCCCATCCAAAGCCTTGTTGGCTTTGGAGACCCTAATGAACTAATCCTTTTACTTAATGTGCAGGGAGCTTCTGCATGCTTAGATAGCCTTTGGTATGTAGATAGTGGAGGCTCCAGGCACATGACAGGATGTAAAGCCTTACTCAAAGATTTCAAAATCCATGGAGGGGGTGATATATCCTTTGGTAATAATAGTAAAGGGAAAGTTCTGGGGTCTGGTACAGTACAGTCTGGTAATGTAAAATTTGAAAATGTCAATCTGATAGACAATCTAAAATTCAACCTCCTGAGTGTCTCACAAATGAGTGATAAGGGGTATGGATCATTCTTCACAAAGGAGTGTTGTAGGATTGTTGGACCAGAAATGGTTGAAAAGATTGAAGCAATAATAAAAACTGGAAAAACCAAACTTGTTGCTCAAAGAAGTGGCAATGTTTATTTGGTGGATATGTCAAAAGAGAGCCCCAGAACTGATGCCTGTTTGTTCTCTGCTGCATCAAACAAAGAGACATAACTATGGCACAGAAGATTGGGGCACACAAATCTCAAGACAATCACTGCCATTTCAAAACAGGGGTTAGTAAGAGGTTTACCTCAAAAACTGTTCACCTGTCCTAAGCATTGTGTTTCCTGCCTAAAAGGAAAACAACATAAAAGCTCCTACAAATCCATTGATGAGTCCAAAACAACCAAATGTTTGCAAATGCTTCATATGGATTTGTTTGGCCCAGTTAAAGTCATGAGTCTTAAGAAAAAGAGGTATTGTCTAGTTATTGTTGATGACTTTTCTAGGTTTACATGGACTTACTTTTTACACTCAAAAGATGAGACTGCAGGCATTCTGCAAGACTTTGTGAAACAGGTTGAAAAGCAGTTTGACCATCCAGTAAAAATCTTCAGAAGTGACAATGGCACAGAGTTCAGGAACAAGGAGTTGGATAATTTCTGTGTGTCAAAAGGAATTGTGAGGCAATACAGCATTCCAAGAACACCAGAACAAAATGGGGTTGTTGAAAGAAAGAACAGAACTTTGATTGAGGCTGCCAGAACCATGCTTGCTGATTCAGGTTTGCCATTAACTTTTTGGGCAGAGGCAGTAAACACTGCTTGCTATGTCCAAAACAGAATTTTAATCAACCCCAGGCATCAAAAGACTGCCTATGATCTGTTGTATAAAATAAAGCCATTGATTTCATATTTCAAGGTTTTTGGCTGTCCATGCTTCATTTTAAACTTAAAAGATTCTATCTCAAAGTTTGCAGCTAAAATTGATTGTGGTTATCATCTGGGATACTCTACCACTGCTAAGGCCTACAAAGTGTTTAACACAAGGACCAAAACAGTGGAAGAGACTTTGAATGTAAAGTTTAACGAACTTTCATCAATGAAAATCCCAGCAAACCCTGCAGAATTGTTTGATCTTGATAAATTCACTTTTGAAAATACTGTTGTCAAGACTAACAATGCAGGTCCATCAGAGGATTCATCTCCAGACTATGGGTATGAGATCATCATTCCTCAACAAAAGTCTGCCACAATGGGAAGAGCAGCAGATGTTCAAAACAGCTGTCAAAGCTCAACCACTGCTACCTCAACAGTTGTTGACCAAAGTAGCCCTTTAACCCCTGCTTCCACATCATCAAACACTGTTGATAAAAGTCCTCAAACAGTGGATCAAAGTCAGCATGTGTCCACACCATTACCTCCTATTCCACCACCTTTTGAAGCCACTTCTGGATCATCAAAGTCACCAGTAGTGGTTAGCTCAGATGATTCACATCTGCAGCCCTCCCCACTCAATGCCATTGTTCCATACCAAGGAGATCTTATCTTCTTGAAATCTCATCCACCAGATCAAATCATTGGCAACATCAATGAAGGGGTGCTCACAAGAAGTCAATCCCAAAACATTTGTCTTTTTGCTGGTTTTCTATCTCCCCATCAGCCAGTCATGTACTAAGAGGAACTAAAAGACAACAGCTGGGTAGAGGCCATGCAAGAGGAGCTCCAACAGTTTAGAAGACAGCAAGTTTGGGAGCTTGTACCATTGCCAGAGGGTGTAAGTCCTATTGGCACAAAATGGGTCTTCAAAAATAAAACTGATGAAAGGGGTATTGTTGTCAAGAATAAAGCCAGGCTTGTGGTTCAAGGTTTCAGACAAGAAGAGGGCATTGACTATGATGAAACATTTGCCCCTGTAGCAAGACTTGAAGCTATCAGATTATTTCTGGCCTTTGCTGTCAACCACAACATCAAGGTGTACCAAATGGATATCAAATGTGCATTCCTCTATGGTAAGATTTAAGTGGAGGTTTATGTTTGTCAACCTCCAGGCTTTGAGGATCCATTTAATCCAGATCATGTCTACAAGCTGAATAAAGCTTTGTATGGCCTGAAACAAGCACCAAGGGCTTGGTATGAAACTCTTTCCACCTTTCTAATTTCCATTGGTTTCACAAGAGGTAAGATAGACAAAACATTGTTTCTAAAATGGAGAGGAACGAATTTGATGATTGTCCAGATTTATGTGGATGACATCATCTTTGGAAGCACATGTAATAAAATGTGTGAAGAGTTTAGGCAACTCATGACAGCTGAGTTTGAAATGAGTGCAATGGGTGAACTCCAGTGCTTTCTTGGTCTCCAAGTAAGGCAGCTGCAAAATGGCACTTTTATCCATCAAGGCAAATATGCCAAAGAACTTTTAAAGAAAATTGAGATGGATAATTGCAAGCCATGTAGTACACCCATTGCAACCAATAAAGTAGTCATGTCTGATGAAAATGATGATTTGATTGATCAAACTTTGTATAGAAGCATGATTGGGTCTTTACTGTACCTAACTGCATCCAGGCTAGACATCATGTTTGCAACATGTGTTTGTGCAAGATCCCAATCAGCCCCTAGAAAGTCAAACCTTATTGTTGTAAAAAGGATATTCAGATACCTAAAAGGTGCACCCACACTTGGTATCTGGTATCCAGCTGATGGTAAAATTGAGCTTTCAGGTTTCTCAGATAGTGACTTTGCCGGATGTGACAAGACAAGGAAGTCCACTTCAGGAGGGTGCCAATTCCTAGGCAATTGCTTAGTGTCTTGGCAAAGCAAAAAGCAAGCAACTGTTTCCACATCCACTACTGAGGCAGAATACATAGCTGCTACAAGCTGTACAGCCCAACTGCTCTGGCTTCAAAATCAGTTACTGGATTTTGGTATCACTGCCTTAAAGACACCACTCATGTTGGATAGTCAGGCAGCATAAAATATCATCAAAAATCCAGTTTCCCATTCAACCACCAAGCACATTGACATCAGACATCACTTTGTGAGGGATTGTTATGAAAAAGGTTTGATTTCTCTACACCATGTTCCAACTAAGGATCAGCTGGTAGATGTGCTAACCAAAGCATTAGACACATCCACCTTTAAAGCTTGATCTCTAGGATTGGCATGCTAAACATGGAATAACAGGCAACATCCTGTTTTTCTATGAATAAAAGCGTTAAAATGTTTTCAGAAAATCAAAAATCCATCCTTAAAAATAGCTAAAAATGAATTTTTCATTAAATCCTTAAAAGTCTGCCATAACCACTGCTCTGTTCAAAAGTCTGCTCTACTAAAAAATATGTCCACTGCTGAAAGTCAACCCCTGCTCTCTCATTTCTTTGATAAGCACTGTTTTTCAAAATCAGTGTTTTATCCACTGATATGCTATCCACTGATAGTAAAAATCACCCACTGCTCTCATTGTTACAAGTTATAACCATTGATCGTGTTCCATCAGTGGTCTTCATAAAAAGAGTTGTCCTTTTCTTCATCAGGGGTTGGCACGTGGACAGTACATTGTGGTCAGACCTTTTGTAACCGCTGCCACGTCAGCATTCACTTTTTCTCTATAAAACCCCCATTCAAAACCCCAAACAGGGTTTTACTGTCGAATTGAATTCTTAAAAATTCCTTTCTCAAAGCAGTTTTTCATCTCATTTCCTCAAATTTCTTCCAAATCTTATTCGATCATCATCTTCAAAATGACAAAATCGAAGTCATCTGCAAAACCCACTTCCACATCTTCTCATAAAAAGGCAGCTCAAACGGCTACACCCATAGAAATTCCATACAAAGCACCACACAATTATCTGGGTCTTTTGACAAAACCAGGCACCACCGATGCTTTCGACTCCATCATTGATATCTTGTCTGCATCAAAGTACAAAACTTTGTTAACAGCAGACGCTCCAATGTACTTGGACACCCAAAGAGAGTTTTGGAAGAATATTACCCTTGACAAACAAGGCGAGAATGTCATAGCCATTAACTCTTCTCTAATGGGTAAACCTGTCAACATCACACCACAATCCATCTCGGAAGTCTTTGAACTCAATGATTAGCAAGGTAAAACTTCTTTTCCCAAAAATGAGTTAAAAACTGATTTCCTTGAAAGGGGGTATGCAGAACAAATTAAAAAGGATACCTTACAAAAAGGTAATTTTCCACCTGCAACAAGATTTCTGTTCCATACCCTGCTTATGTGTGTTTCAAATAAAACCACTTCTTTTAATGAGATACCATTAAAGATTCAAAACTTGGGATATGATATTCTTCAAGATGAAAAATTTAATTACTCCCAGGAAATCTTTAATGATTTGGTTAAAAATGTTGATAAAAAGCCATTCTTACTTTTTCCAAGATTTCTAAGTTACTATTTTGAAAAGAAATTTGCTAAGGATGATGCTTCTGCAATAAAACAAGGTGTATCTTTTCAAATAAACAGCTTAACTGCTGAAACTTTTATAAGAATGTCAACACCTTGCAAAACACAAGCAGAGATGCCTGAGCAGACTTTAGCAGCTACCACTGCTCCTCAGGTATCTGCTGCTGAGCCCACTGCTCAAGGTGATCAAAGTAGCAAAACCACTGCTTTGAAACCCACACCTGAAATTACCAAAAAGCCAAAGAAAAAGAAAATTCAAAAACCCCCTAAACCTATCAAAAAGGAAACTCTGTAGGATGAGATACCAGAACAACTGCCAGTGACAGCACAAAAGTCACAAGAAACCACTGCTGCCACTTCCTCACAGCAGTTGGTACAAATATCTCAACCCATGGCTGAAACTCCTCCTGCTTCTTCTAAAAAAGAACAGGTTGTACAAATCGGGACACCACAATATGATGCTCTGGAATCACTCGCTTCCATCATCCACAGCCCAATGCCCGGGGCCAATTCTCTTTTTACACCCAACCTCACATCCACAATCCCCCCACCAACTAAATTACTGTTGGATGCTATAGATCTGAACCAGGCACAAACCAGTCCTTCTCAATCACCCATCAATGAGAACATACTTCAACAAACGACTGGGTCTGATGTATCAATCATAGCTAACCCACCAACAAGACCTGAGGAGGTTACACCCCTTGAGTTACAAGTAACTCTTGGTGGTAATCCAAGTGAAGCAGCCACTACAATTGCTGAACCCACTGGTTTGCATTTGGACAGTGGTTACATCAATAAGACTTCCTTGGAGGCAATTCCTTCTATAGTACCTCTGATAACCACTAGTGAGTTTGCTTTGACCACTGGTACCATCAAAAGGTTATCAAGTGTTGAGGGAAGAAGTCCCTAGTACCGAGAAAAAGGGGCATCAGTGGGTGACTATTGGAATACATTCCCTAAGTCAACCACTGATCAAACCACTGTTAGTGGGAAATCAGATGATCCCATTAAATTGGGTGATGGTTTAAAGTACCAAGAATTGACGGATAGAATTGACAAACTGGATACCTCTGTTGCAGAAATCAAAGAACTGATGCAACAGTTGTTGACAGTTCAAAAGGTGCAACCCACTGCTGTTCCAGCTCAAGCATCTGCTCCATCACAAGCACCTGCTGCAAATGAGTTGTGGAATTTATTTCAACCTCTGCTCCAACAACAACAACAAATGGCTGATCAGCGACATGCAATACATGTACAAGAGCTGAGAAACATAATGGAGTCCACGTTTAGAAACACCCAAACAGACATCAAGGCTATAAAGGCCCATCTATTGAACACCACTGGCACTACTCCTCCCACTGTTCTCTTCATTGATCAATTACCCCCAGATAATGCCAAAAAGGGGGAGAAATTTAAGGAGTGGAAGAAGAAGAGAATAAATGATGGTCTGTATATTGAACCAGAAAAAGATGCAATGACTAAAAAGATTCCCTTGCCAGATGGTAGCAAAAAGATTGATGTTACCACTAATGCACTTGCTGAAGCAAAAGCAAGTGTAAAAAGGGACAGAGAGGCAAAGGATATGTCCAGGTGGAATAAGGAGAAAAGAGCTTATATGGAGCTGAATGCGCAGGGTTGTTCCGAGCCAAAGGATGTTCAAAATCCTGAGCCAAAAAGAAATCCCACTCCAAAAGTGAGGGAACCCAAATCCATACCATCCAGACTCACAAAGCATACTCCCAAACCACCATCCAAAAGCCCCCAACATCAATCTTCCACCCAAACAGTTGTTGTAACTTCTGTTGTATCAACAACTGCTGATACTTCAGTAGTTTCAACAACTGCTAGCCAAACATCTGCCATCTCTTCAACACACACCACAACCACTGCCCTACCACCATCACCACCAAAACCACCATCACCACTAAAAACAAACTCACCACCATCACCTCCTGCCAAAAAGCAGAAGACATCAGATGTTACAACATCTGTTGTAATGGCAACAGTGGTTGAAACACCAGTTGTTTCAACAACTGTTAGTCAGCCACCTTTTACCACTCAAATCACCACCACTGATCCACCCAAAACATCATCAGCCTCTCCTACAATAAAAAGGAGAAGGATTTTCATACCTGATGATGATTCTCCATCACCTCCACCAACATCTTCACAATCTCTTGCACTTATTCCAAACCCTGTTCCTCTCTCATCAGCTCAAGTACAACAACCAATCCCTATCATCACTCCTGCAGGTTTTCAATATCCTCTCGAACTCATTGCAGTCAGAGAAGAGATCAAATCCTTTTACTATGAGGATGATCCTTCTAAAAGGAAGTTGCCATCAGTTGAAGGATATCCTAGGCCTAACAATATTGAAGAGTATTTGAAAATTAAGGCTCAACAGGCAGAGGATATTTCCAAAAGAAGCTCTCAAGGGAAAACTGACAAAGAAATTCAAAGGCATTATCAATTTTTATTCACTCAAGTCAGATCCTTAGAGCAGTTTGCAAAAAAATGTTTGTCAGCAAATCTCAGAGAGAGCAGATGAAACTTTGAGAAAAGACTACATTTAAAGCATCATGGCTACCAAGAAGTATAAGGGGGAAAAATATATGTACAAAGAGTGGACCATTCCTGAGCTTGAAAAGAAGCAGCCAGGATTCAGGAAATGATCAAGAATAAGGTCAAACACACTCCTCCTGATTGGTCAAAGTACAAAAAGAATGAGCCTGAAAAGACATTGGAGCTGAAGAGAATGAAAGAGGAATTAATTGCTGCTGACTATGGGTCTAAAAATCAAGTGTCAAGATGGAAAGAAGACAAAGTCAGGACCACCTATAAAAGGTTGGAGGAATTAAGGAAGAAAGATCCTACAGTTCCACAAAAACCTGACTACCCTGAAGCAGAGGTTTCAACAAGACCACCAAAGCTGCAAATCAGGAGAGCCACTGCTCCAGCTGGTGCTGCCATCTACAAAAGAAGACAACAACAGTTGGATACTGAAACAGTGACAGAATTAATGGCAGGAGATGAGCTAGTAAAAGAAGGTATCAAGGTAATGATAGCTGAAACTCTTGGCCTAAATCAACCTGCAAACACTGCTCAAACAGTCATCACAAGGCCTGCATCACCAAACTCCTCATCTAATAAAAATCTCCCAAGAAACCCACCAGACTCAAAAGTACTAAAATGGAAAACTGACAAACAGACCCATGTACTGACAGTGTTCAAGTCTAGTGGAGAAGTGAAGAAAATAACAAGGGAACAAACACTTGGCCTAAGTCTTGAAGATTTGCAGGATCTCCTTGATCTTCCACTGTGCAGGGATGATGATGACACAGATGCCTTAGCCTTTGAGTTACAACTCAAAGGGCAAATAAGGGAACTGCTGATGAGGCAATAAAGATCTACCAATAATGAAGGGTTTTGGCATTATCTGTTCCAGGGGGAGATTGTTGGGATTGAACCCTATCAGAGGAACATATAATTAAAGCCAAAAATGGATCAGAGCAGTGGATCCAGAATAAGCAGATGTTATGTTAACAAGTCTCTCCTCTTGAAAGTGGTTTCAACATCTGCTGACCTCCTATCTACTGATCTGCACAACTGCTGACCTACAACTGCTGATCAAGCCAAAGGCTGATGAAGACTAAAGCCCTGCTGTTCAATCTACTGCCTTGAGTCAAGCACTGCTGGGTTATATCAAGTGCTGCTGGGTTCACATCAGTGGAAGGATTCAGCAGTAGTTTAGTTTGTCTTTATATAATGTATTGTAATAACAGTTGTTAGCATAGCAGTACTTGTATAGATCAGAGGTTAGAGTTTGTTAGGAGGTTAGATGTCACTTTCATGGTGACGTCAGCTAAGATGCCACAGTGGTTTGTCCGTGCCTATAAATAGAACAATACCCTGTACTGTTCTATTAGCTCTTCACCATCTTCTTCCTGCACGAACAAATCACAGTGAGCTCAGGCTGAGGGGGAGTTTGTTTCATACTTGCAATTGTAATTGAATCTTGTAATAAATTCAAGCATTCGGTTCAATGTTAAACTTGTATGTTAAAAGCAATTCTCTCGTTTGATTGTGAAAAGTTTGCTTCCATTATATTCCGCTGCACTACTCATTCATTGTTCATTTTAATTCAAACTTAAAACACAATCAAAACCAAACTCAGATCCTAACAAAGCTCCCAACAATTCAAGTATGTAAAAATGCCTCTCGTTTGGTTGTACTCCTCCAACGCTCTTGTTAATATATTGGCGTCGTTTTGACCGCTACCCCAGTTATCCTTCGTGCGTTGGAAAACTTCTTGGAACGAATGACATTTCTGGTTTATATCGGTCCATTTGCTTGATATCGAATCTTTGTCCCGATACTCACCTTTACCCATTGCAATAAATTTTTTTTTGCTAGTTTTATTCCAAAAAATGGGTAGAGTTCAATAGTTGGGTACAAAAAATAAAACAAATACATTGTTATATCTTAAAAAAAAATATAGTACCAAAAATAATATAATACAAAATATTTAAAAAAAGTTCATATTGTTTAAAAAGATAAATAACGCTTACCAACTTCGGGATCCTCCGAGATGTCAAGCCACGCCCGTGCTAACGCGTACTCCTCATCTTTCGACCAAGCTTGGTAGGTTCGATTCCTGCGTGGAGCGTTAGGCTCTTTTTTTATGTGACCGTTTACCACGTTGAGACGCCTCGGCTACGGGCTCGGGTTGTGTCTCCGACACCGTTTCGATTTCGGGCTCGGTTTCTTCTTCAGCCGCATGCGAACCGCCCATGGATGCAAAGCCGTGTGGACCGTGAAAGAATTGCGGAGACATGCCTAATATTTGCGTGTACGCCATCACATGTGGGTCCATCTCTTGGAAATTGAAGGACGGTTGGGTTGGGTGGTGTTCGGGCGATATGAACTTTGGTTGTCGGGTCTAGACGGAACACCGAAAGGGGGTCAGAAGGGATTCATGACATATATTTTTTTAGAAAATGTGAAGAAGTATCGAAGAGATGAGGGTAAAATTTATAAAAAAATATAGTGGAAAGTGGGGTTTTTATAGGTAAAAAATTAGATTAAAATAAAAAAAATTAATTATTTTATATTTCCGTTGGACCCAACGGTCCTTTCTCGATTCCTGCGCAAAATTAGGCGTTTTAAATAACACGCCGAAGCTTTTTAAAACGCCCTTGGGGGCGGTTGGTGGGGCGTGGAGGGGCGTTTTTTAGGGGAAAACGCCCAAAACCCCCTCCACTACGGGTGGTATTAAAGTCTAAACTGATGCCTCATTGAACTTTCTTGTTTGCTTATTAGTTGTTTGAAATTCATCCTAGTTCTAAAATGAGTTGTGCATAATGCATTAGGAGCGTTTTCTCTTGTGTAAACATGTAAGGGTCAATTTTTGCATGTCTTTCCGTTTGTGATAACATATATTTATGTTGTCACATGTGTAGTTGATTGGTGTTATAGTTAAGGAAGACACTCCCTAAAGTATTATAAGGAGTTTCATGTTGACTATTAGTTTTTTGTTGTCAAAAAGATGGCATATACAAAATGTACTTTAGTCAACAAGTTACTTAGACTGAGTGTAGTGGGGCGACTCCCACCCCAAGTCGCCCCCAAGTCGCCTTCAACACCGCCCCCCATGGCGTCCCCCTCCTGCCCGTCCTCTGCACGTCGCCACCTTCCTCACACACATCCATCCCCCCATCGGCGTCCCCCCCTTTTTGGCACAAACTTTCAAGGATTCCCCCTTGGAGGTCGCCCCAAGTCGCCCCAAGTCGCCCCAAACACCACGCCCCCTCTTTTGAGGTCGCCCCAAGTCGCCCCTCAAACGCCACGTGTCGCAAGACGCCCTCTTTTGAGGTCGCCCCACTCCCTTCAGTCTTAAAGTTATTGATCGAAAGTAATTTTAGAATTTGTTATTATGCAGCGTGTTTTGAGGTGTGGATTGTTTGTCACCTCTAGTTTTTATTTTGTTTGATAGTATAGATGTTAGAGCATTCACATCCAATCTTCCACATTTTCTTTCTCTCCCACTCACAACTAGTGCTGTAAACGAGCCAAGTCGAGTCGAGCTCGGCTCGCCTCGATCTAGCTTGAACTAACAAAAAACCGCAAAATTTACTACTTAAAAAACCCTAAAAATGAATCTTTTCATAGACTAAGTGCCATAATTGCAATTATATTTAACCAAATAGCTAAATATGCAAATATAAATAGTTAAATCACTTTGTACATTTTCTTTACCTTCTTTTATAGAGGAGATACTCTCTTAGTTTTTGTCTTCTGAGTGATGTGGGACAAAAAAAATGAAGGATGTAAACCTTATCGGGCTGGCTCACGAGCTCGCGATCCGAGCCAGGCCAAGCTCGTGCTCGGCTTGTTTGCAAACCGAGCCGAGCTGACTCGTTTACAACCGAGCCAATTTCGAGCCGAGCTCTTTTCGAACTTTTTTCGAGCGAGCCACGAGTTTTTTGACCACACCTACTCACAACCACTTTCAAAATATATTAAAAAATTATAAAGGTTGAACAGTGTCTCATCAAATTTACAGATAAACAGTAACATTTTCTCTTTTCTCAAAATATATTAAAAAAAATTATAAGGGTATGTTTGGCAAAAGTAGCTGGTGGCTGGAAGCTGGAAGCTGGTAGCTGTAGCTGTAACTTTTTAGATATATTTAGGTGTTTGGCAAAGTAATTAGATCTTTTAATAAAATGTATAAAATGACCAAAATTGATATAACTAAAAACTTCATTATCTTTAGAGGCTAAAGTAGTCATTATTTCCCTAAAAGCTTGTACCTCCTTATAAACGTTACTAATAGGAGCGTTCAACCAAAAGCTTCAAGCTCCTTCAACCAAACAAGCATTTTTATTGAGTAGGAGCTTTTACTTAAAAACTTAAAGCTAAAAGCTTCTAAAAGATTCATGCCAAACATACCCAAAGGGTAAACAATGTTACATCAAATTTACAGATAAACAATAACATTTTCACTCTACTCTACTTACAACCACCCATAACCACTTTTCATAAAATAAAAACCCCTCTTAATAATTTGAGGGTTGGATGTGAATCCTCTGTTTTGAGGTGCTAATCGGGTATATTTCTCAACATTGTAAAGAAACATGAGAGTGCAACTTTAGCCCTCAACTTTTTTTATTGACAACTACCGACCTCCAGCTTTCAACTTGGTTGGAACATCCCTTAATTTAATTTTTATGTTTAACAGATTTTTATATAAAAACATTCACACACACCAAAATAAATGTGGAAGCAAAGAAAATTATGATTGATTAAATTTTAAACCTAAAAATATGTAGTTGAATTCCGGTTGAACAATATGCAAACAAATTGAAGTTCCTCTTATAACATATATCAATTGAAATTGCTATAAAATTTCACACCTTAAATACAACCTCTAAAACTAAAAAATTTTTACATTCCTAAAACTATGCGTAATGGTTAATGTCCCATAAGGGGCATTTTTCGCCATATCAGCATCATAACGCACCTTCAAAAGATGTGTAACGGTTAATGTCACTTAGTGTCCATTCATTTAATATTTTCCATTTTTTTCTCCTCTTTGGGCATTATTCTAGAAATGCCCCTATAACATTCAGGGGAATTGTGTTGTGGGCATTATCAAACCCTTCCACGCCCCTATAATGTCCATTACGCATGGCCTAAGGATGAACATTAAAGTAGGAGCTATCAAAGCCGGATACTAATGAAAAGGGAAAAAAATGTACCATGATGCATAATAGAGAACTTGAAGCAAAATATGTCGTAATTTCGTATTGCCGTATGCTATTGGAAGCAAAAGCACGTTGTGGTGACCTTGAGAAGATGTGTCAATTTGGCCATTTATTATTACTACTACTAATGATAATAACAATAATAATTAAATTATCTGTAACATATCAATAAACTAAAATTAAGTTGAACCAATGCATGTAGATAGATATATGGGTCGAGATCCAATAAGAATAAATGGAGTGGGATTCTTGGAATAAAGATTTTCACATGGAAGAAAGAGGGAAACTACCCCCACAAGGCTTTTCAATTGTCAATTTTTGCCATCATATCCCACAACCTACTTAGTTGGCTCTAACCATACTTAAATGAGTTTGGTCATGCTCTTTCTTGCTTGTTTGTCTCTTCAATTAATTACAACTTTCTTGAAATTTTCATACAATTGGTATTCAAGACTTTTTTTTTTAAACGAGAATTTCATTAACACACACCGAATCCGAAGACCGGGACGGCAACAAACAAACAACAACACTTACATATTAACAAATTTACACAAATCCCCCCAAACAAACGAACCCTTTTTAGCCCTATGTTTGAACCAAAAAAAACTGGCCGTCCTGACTTCACTAAAGATCTCTTCAACGCCACTTCTCTTTCCGTTGAACCTAAGGTTGTTCCTGGCCTTCCAAAGGAACCAAACCGCAGCAAAAACTATACCTTTCAGCGCCTCTCTCTCCGACATTCCTCTTATCCCTTGCTCATGAATCTCAAGCAAGTCTCGGAACGAAAAAGCAAAGAAATTCATGACCCGACACCATAAAGTAATTTTTTCCCACAAACCCAAAGCCAAAGGACAAGCCGTGAAAATGTGGTCAACCGAATCAGGGCCGGAGTCACAAAAGCTACAATCGCCATCGGCCACCGACACACCTCTCCTAGCCAAAGCCTCCACCGTCGGGATTCTATCCATCTCCGCACGCCACACCAGATAAGATCTCGGTTTCTAATAATCTTTCGAATCGGGTCAAGGTGCGAAAGATAAAGATCTCTGACGGCTTCAACTTTTTAAATTGTGAAAAATAAATATTTTACAAGTCAAA
Source organism: Helianthus tuberosus (assembly GCA_030545235.1). Lineage (NCBI taxonomy): Eukaryota > Viridiplantae > Streptophyta > Magnoliopsida > Asterales > Asteraceae > Helianthus > Helianthus tuberosus. The sequence goes on from CM060418.1 coordinate 166,831,118, forward strand.
ATCAATAGTAATTTTCTTATTTAAGAGAATTAGGCACAACCTACTCTAACAATTAGCATGAGCTTTATTTCCCTTTTTATTGAATATTTGTTGGTGTCTTGATTGATTGTCGTGTTATGTGGCTTAACTATTGTAATACCAACTCTTTGCAATTTAATGCTACCGAACTTTGCAACATGTTCTATGGATTCAAAATGGAGTGTTTGGTTCAACAAGTAATAAATCCATGTAGGTAGACATGTTAGTTATCTTCATTTTCAAAACCTAATTTCTATCTTTCAGTTTTTTAAATTTTCTTTTCATATACACATATATTTTTTTTTTAATTTTAAACACCCAAAATCTATTCAAAACAAGTAAAACAAGGTTAAATTTTTTTTGAAGATGCTTATCAACAAGTGATTGGACTTGTTAACCCTTTATATTTGCAAATATAAATGTCAAACACTAAGTTTTGTATGAAATGAACAACTGATTCAGACAAACAAATGGAAATAAGAAAACCATAGAAAGTATAACACTTCTTGTTTCTAATGCTCAAGTGACATAAACTAATTGGTATTATCTGGCATGTACAATAATAAAAATGTTTGTGTTCATAAAAACCTAAAGGATGCTAAAAGCATTCTCGTTTGGTTTATATACCTGTCAATCTATCATCATCTCTAAAGTTTAGGGAAGTACAAAGAATTTTTCTTTTTCAATCAACATCAGGATCATCACCCTCAAAACTCATCCCTAAAATTTGAGGAAAAGCTATAGTAGTTTCCTAAATACAAGGACTCACTATTCAAACGTATATTTATTCTATATATTTTTTTGTGAGTGGTTATGATTGAAAAAAAAAAGAAAGAGAAAAGGTAATAAAAAAAGAACAAATTTGTATTATTTGATTGAATATGGATAGATATGAAATTATAGAATAATAATAAGATTGAATTGCCATTTTAGTCCCTGAGGTTTGGTCCAAATTGCCATTTTAGTTCAAATAGTTTTTTTTCTCCTCTGGGTCCCTGACTTTTCCATTTTCTTGTCATTTTGATCACATTACCTAATCCAGTCTAAAAATCTGGTTATAACTAAGGGTATTTTTGGCATAACTGGTGTGTAGTGATAACCAGAGGTATTTTTGGCATAACTGTTGTGTAGTGATAATCAGGGGTAGTTTACAACATAATTTATAAACCTCATAATAATTTAATGCCAAAAATACCCCTGATTATAACCTGGTTTTTAGACTAAGTTAGGCAATGTGATCAAAATGGCAAGAAAAAGGAAAAGTCAGGGACTCAGAGGAGAAAAAAAAAACTATTTGGACTAAAATGGCAATTTAGACAAAAACTCAGGAACTAAAATAGCAATTTAATCTAATAATAATAAAAAATATATAGCCTAAACACCCGTCTGGTCTGAAGTTTGAACCATAATCGTCTGGCACAAATAAAGGTAGTTCAAAAGAACTCAAGATAACTGGTTATACCCGGATTCTGATTTAACCGTTCTATCTTGTACGATTCCGAGACAAGTGGGTTTATACTTGTCTACTTATATTTTTAGAGAAATAAAATAAAGAAATTGCTTGTTTGTGATATGGTGTGGGGGTTGACAAGTGATGTGCAAATTGAGGTGAAAATAAGTTAGCCAACCTCCCAATGGCAATTGGGATTGGGAATCCCTACTTGTGTCTAAACTTGGACCACAAGGTAAACCAAAGCCCACTTTCAACTACAACCCAACCACACTCCATTTTTCTTTCACTTTTCCCTTTTCATTTATAACCAACTTCCTACTCATATACCTTCTAGAAACTCTCACTCACTCCCACCAATCACCAATTTATATAAACATAATTAATTTTATAAATATGTCTTAAAATATGAACGTTTTTCCATGATAAAAGAAAAAAGTGCACGACAAAAGAAAGGTTCACCAGAAACACAATGTGGGATGTTAGTTCCAGCAGCATGATTAAATAAATATGAACATGGGTAGTAAATTAATGCAAAAGTAGTTGAAGAATTTGGGAAGGTTAGCTAATTACTCTATATAACTATTGACCTAAAAGTTGTTCAAAAAGATCACACGTTTGTGCCATGTATTCACTCTATTTACCTACACTTCACTTTACACCTACATTAATCTCATCCTACTTTTTTTTTTCAATTTTCCTACCTTATACAGTTATATAATTTTACAGTTTACACCCACATAAGCCTCATCCTTATACACCTACATTGACACACACATTTTATGTGTTATTTACAAAATGTTGGAGGGTAGGTTTTACTTCATTCTCGTTTTAATTACTATCTTCTTTTTTGAAAGGCGGATTTTTTACTTCTTGTAAGAATTGAACCTAAGACCTCACATTTAAGTGTATTAAAAGACTTTATCTTGTCGCTGGACCACCAAGCATTAGTGTAGGGGAATTAGAAAAGTTAAAATCACACAACGTAGACCACTTATTAAGTGGGACTTATGCTCTATACTTGACTCAAACAAATGAGTTTGTTTTAATCCCCTCTATCACATTTGTAATAGATACCGATTGGTTGTTGAAAAACTTGTTTGTTTCGCGCACTCGAAACATTAGTATTGCCATATAGATACTATAAAACACCATTTTGTTTCCCTTTGTAATAAATAAGTTTATATAAATCATGGAAGTCAACAAATTTGGCTTTCCTATTATTAAACATTATTTGGATGGGAAGTTTTACATTCAAATTTTAACAATGTATATATTGACCGGCTCCTTTTAGTCTATAGAAAAGACTTTGACTGGCATTGCCTTCATGTTCTTTTAAGACATTTTTTGATTACACAAAGAATTATTTATAACTTATACTATGATAGTATTATATAACAAAGTATATGCATCTTGGATCAAGATTGTGTTAAAATCCTTATAGTAATATTACATCAACTGGTCCTATCTTCTAGAAACATGTACTGTATTCCTTAAAATCTAAAAAAAAAAAAACAAAAAACAAAAGTCTAATCTAACCATCTTCCAATAAAATGTGTCCAATTTTATATAATTTCATATAACCTTATTTTCTATAAAGATTAAAAAGACAGACTCTAAGACTAATGGGTATGGGGGTCGGCTAGCCCCGGCTAGGTCCGGCGCCGAGCCCCCACACCGCCCCCCTTTGCCTCGGCCCGGCCCAAACGACTCACCCACGCCGATTCAGACGAGGCCCCACCTCTGAGTTGTGGCCCCACTTTAATATTATATTTTACTTTTTCAATTTAAATACACTCTCTCTCATCCTTTTTCAATTTAAATACCCTCTATCTCATCCTTTTTCAACTTAGAAAATTATAAAATAATGAGGTGGGGCCCCATCCCCCACGAGCCTCCATTCCCCTCAAATATGATAGAGGCTCATCCCCCACGAGCCGCCTACGTGGCGGCTCATCCCATCCAAGCCTATCCTCTCCATACCCTTTAGTCTAAAATCCCATCATGCCACTTTAAAGATCAAATCATCTGATTATTAAATATTTTAAAAGAGGATGAATATGTTATCATTGATAACAACATTCACTAAATATCTTTTGTTTTTATTTACATGATATGGTAATATCATCATCAACACAAGCCCACCAGCCACTCCCTTAAACCTGTCTCACCAACTCGCATCTAGAAGCACTTATATTTTATTACAATACATTTCTCTCTCTCTCTCTCACTCTCACTCTCTCTCTCTCACACACACACAAACACAACCCTTGTGGCCCTATATAGTCAAAACTCAAAAGGCTTATAAAATCCCAAATCAAGTGCTCAAAACGGCCGGCTTGTTGCTTCACAATATATTGATAATAAACTATAAACAAGAAATAAAGATGGGAAGGTCTCCTTGTTGTGAAAAAGCACACACAAACAAAGGTGCATGGACCAAAGAAGAAGATGATCGTCTTATTGCTTACATCAGAGCTCATGGTGAAGGTTGCTGGCGGTCACTCCCCAAAGCCGCCGGCCTCCTCCGCTGCGGCAAAAGCTGCCGCCTCCGGTGGATCAACTACCTCCGCCCTGATCTCAAACGTGGCAACTTCTCTGAAGAAGAAGATGAACTCATCATCAAACTCCATAGCCTCCTTGGCAACAAGTAGGTTACTTTTTTTTCAAGATTTCTTCAAATTTTTTATCTTTTTTTTTTTTGTAAACAAACGATATCCATATCCCAAAATTAAATTTTTTAATTTTCCAAAAAAAAAAAAAAAAAGAAAAAAACCTTTGAAGTCTTTTTTTTCAAGAGTTTTTCAAATTTCTAATCTTTATTTGTAAAAAACAATACCCATATCCCAAAATTAAATTTTTTAATTTTCCAAAAAAAAGAATAAAAAAAAACTTTTTAAGTCTTTTTTTCAAATTTCTAATCTTTATTTGTAAAAAAACAATACCCATATCTCAATGTTTAATTTTTTTAATTTCCCAAAAAAAAAAAAGGTTATTATTTTTTTTTTTTTCAAGATTTCTTCAAATTTTCAATCGTTATCTATAAACAAACAATACCCATATTTCAAATTTAATTTTTTTAATTCTCAAAAGAAATATTATTATTTATTGTTTATTAACAACCCTTTTTTGAAAAAAAAAAAAAAATAGGTGGTCTTTGATAGCCGGAAGATTACCAGGGAGAACAGATAATGAGATAAAGAATTACTGGAATACCCACATCAGAAGAAAGCTTTTAAACAGAGGAATTGATCCGGCAACTCACCGGCCACTAACCGGTTCCGACAACCATCAAAATAATATCACCCACACCACCACCACCGCCGCCGGTAACTCCTCACCGGACGTTACCACCACAACCACCATCTCATTTGCACCCACCACACCCATTTCAACCCATCTTGTTAAACATGAAGTTGAAGATATTAAAATCATTAATAATAATGATTCTCTTGATCACCGGAAAAACAAGAACTACTCGCCGGAAAATCAAGAAAGATGCCCAGATTTGAATTTGGAGTTAAGAATTGGAATAGGCCCAGCACAAGAACAAAACAAGGCCATGTCATCATCGTACATGCCACATAATCAACAGTCAGTTGAGTATCACCGTCAGAAATTGGTGACCGGCGGGAGAACTTCCGGCGGTGCTATTATATGCTTTGCGTGCAGTATGGGTATACAGAATAGTAAGGAATGCAGTTGTACAAGTAGCTTGAGTGGTACAAGTAGTAACAGCACTGGTTATGGTTATGATTTCTTAGGTATGAAAAATGTTGGCTTGGACTACAGAAGTTTGGAGATGAAATGATTTTTTTTTAATTGGGTATTTTTTTTAACTAAAATATTTTGTATATGTCTAGACTTTTTTTTATTGTACAAGTATATTTATAATATATATATATATATAATAAGTTAAATCATTTTAAGAAAAGAAATAGTGATTATATATCCCATGTGCAATGTCAAAACTTTTACGTTGTAAGATGCATATTATCAAACATAATTGAGGAAACTCATGATTTATGTATATTGTATTGTATCTAGAAACCTTATAAATAAGGGTTAATGGATTTAAACACTCCCCAACTATTGTCATTTGGCCGCTGACACTCTCAACTTTGACTTTGGCTTACACCACTCCCAACTTAACACTTGGGTTGCTGTGTCACCCCGTCGTTAAATAAACACTAACTGGGTTAGTTCTTTTTGCTGACGTGACCAATATTTGCTGATGTGGCACGTGATGGATCAAAAAAACTATAAAATGGGACTAACAAGACTCGAACCCGCGTCCATATAACCATGAACCATTAAATACACACTGACCACTTGAGCTAACTATGATTTGATGATGTATTGTATTATGTGATATACATATATGGTGAAACGTTATAAGATTTATTATATATACCCACACACATTCAGCAACTCATTTATCATCATCATCCTCAACCAAGACCTAATCAATCTACACATTCAAATCACCAAAATCCAACACTCTTAAATACCCCCTCTGCCCTCTCGATTCTGACCGGCGACCGGAGTGACTCCGACGCCCCTCCCACTCCGGCGGTCGCACATCAATCCTCACACCCTCACTCAACTCTCTCTATCTCTCTAATTCAGGTCCGGTGACCCGGCCGACGATCTCTGCAACTGTTTCTCCGGTCAAGCACACACCACACAACCACTCCTCCGACGAAGATTTACCGCCGCCGCCGCCGGTGATTTTGTTGAAGATGAGGTGAAGACGACGACGTTTGTGAAGACAGCCATCGAACTCCCTAGTAAGCCCCTCTGTTCACTCTTTCTTTTAGATCTTGTTGATCCACGCATGCTCCGACCGTTTTGTGCTGTTCAGGAAGTAGCGGGGGAGGGGGTGTTGATGGCGACAATGATTGGTTTGGTTTTGGGAGGGTTGGGTTGTGACGATGAGCTAGGTGGTGGTGGATACGGACGGCGGAGACAAGCTCCGGCCGTCGGAAAACAGCGGCAACGGTGGTGAGGGGGTGGCTCAGTTTTGGAACGGAGCTTGGTTCAGTTTGGTTCAGGTTTCACATAGGTCGGAGAAACAGTTGCAGAGGTCGTCGGTCGGGTTTGGTTCAGCAACCCAAGTGTTAAGTTGGGAGTGGTGTGAGCCAAAGTTAAAGTTGAGAGTGCTAGCGGCCAAATGACAATAGTTGGGGGTGTTTAAATCCATTAACCCTATAAATAAATAGAAATATTAGTTTCATCAAATGATCAATCTAATAATACATTTTGATCAATCTAAAATTACCTCTATTTAACACTAAGTATAAATGGTTATTACGACTCTAGCTTACACTTTTTCACTTGAATTTATTTTAGATTTAACATGCCTAGAACATCTCTGCTCAAGAGCTTACACTTTTTCACTTGAATTTATTTTAGATTTAACATGCCTAGAACATCTCTGCTCAAGCTGATGAAGATGATTTTTTCATCTGAGGCTACGATGGCGAGATCTGGCTTATTTGTTGCAAAATATAACCCATCGTTGCCGGCTGTCGTTCTATGCTGTCCCGGGTAGCGGTGGCTGTAAGCCCGGTTCGGTCGATGATGTTGATGAGATCATTCTTACCTGAGACTACGCCTTTTCTTTTGAAGATTGTGAGGGTTGTTCAGTCGATGAGATGCTTCTCACCTGAGACTACGACTAGGGCTGAGTATTTCCGTTTATACGAACCGGATCGGTATATATCCAGCCCGACTCAGGACCGAACATACATGATTCATTGACCCGCGAACTGGACCTTATAATCCTTTTCGGGTTTCGGTGATTTTCATTTTTTTTGTCTGTCCAATGAGGGCATAGACAGAGACCGAAGTTCTTGGACTATTTGCCGGTAAAATTATGCTATCTGAACGCCATTGATGACAAACATTTTCGAAAATCCAACTTTGGCGTCGGTAGGTGTTACTACTATTCTCTTACTTTAATTTATTTTTGTGAAAAGGAAAATGAAATATTGAAAAAGGAAAAGGAAACCCATGGTTTAATCCATGTAAACCATGGTGGACGAGGCAAGGGGATGATGTAGCAATCCACTAATAGTCCTACGTGGTTATTGATGACCCAACCCATGTCCCTCAAACCCTTCAGCCTTATTAATAAAAAGTTAGAAGTTGCCAAACTTTTCTCAGATTTCAGGCATATAAACATATACATTATTAGTTCTTTATGTTATTCATTTCAGGTAGTAAAGTAATATTATTTTAGTGATGATTAACAAAAAGAATATTGGATATTAGGCTAGGGGGTGCGTTTTAAAGCCTTTAAGGGCTTTATTAATAGGTTGAAGAAAAAAATTACCCTGAAAGGTTCAAGCTTTACTTCCCATAAACTTTTTGTGGTTTGATGGTACTCATTAGGGCTGTTCACGAGCTGAGCCGAACCGAGCGGACCTTTGCTCGTGCTTGGCTCGTTTACAAACCGAACCGAGCGGAGCGACTCAT
>CM060418.1:168039265-168376011 GCA_030545235.1 Helianthus tuberosus
ACTTAGGATTTTCATCCATTTCCTTTATCTCATGTTTAATTCTTTTTGCCCAAAAATATATATCTTAAATTCTTATAATCCGTATAGATAGTATCCTTACTTCCTTACAGATAATGTCTCCAAATCTTAAAGCAAAATTATGGTTCCTAATTCTAACTCTTGAGTGGTATAGTTCCTTCGTACCTGTTTCAATTGTCTTGAGGCATACGCAATTTCCTTTTTGCGTTGCATTAACATACTTCCAAATTCTAGCTTTGAAACTTCACCATATACTTTAAAATCTTCTGTTCACTACAACAAAAATGGCTTTTTAGGACCTTTTCTGTGGGACGCTTGTAAAAGAGGGTCCTAAAAAACTATTTAATAGGACTAATGAACTTTTGAGGTCCTTTTATAATATACTCTACTAAACCGGTGTCCTAAAAAACTATTTAATAGGATGGATGGTTTTTTGGGGTCCTATTATCGTATAATTTAATAGGACACTTAAAATGTAGATCCTAATAAAGTACTTTATAAGACCTTTAATTCTTAGTGTCCCATTTTGTGGTACTATATTAGGACACTTGATCATCTGGGGTCCTATTATACATAACTTAATAGGACACGTTGTAGTTAAGTCATAAATGTTCAGTGCTATAGAACCCTTTCTAGTCGAAGTCATATTAGAACTTAACTTAACAGGACACTTGACACTTGGGTCTTATAACTTTAAACTTTATAGGACACTTAATCATTGTGGTGTTATTATAATACACCGTAATAGGACACTTGATATTTGAGTCATAAAACATTAGTTTTATAGGACGCTTATTCGCTAGAGTTTTATTATAATATAACTTAAAAAGACACTTGACACTTTGGTCTTATAAATTTAACCTTTATAGGACGCTTAATCATTGTGGTGTTATTATAATACACTGTAATAGGACACCTGATATTTGAGTCATAAAACATCAGTTTTATAGGACGCTTATTCACTAGAGTTCTATTATAACATAACTTAATAGGACACTTGACACTAGGGTCTTATAACTTTAACCTGTATAGGACGCTTAATCATTATGGTGTTATTATAATACACCGTAATAGGATACTTGATATTTGAGCCGTAAAACATAAGTTTTATAGGACGTTTATTCGCTAAAGTTTTATAATAACAATAGGTTATTGACCCGTGATTACACGGGATGGTAGTAAACAAACAATAATTTTGAAACTAAAGTTTCATCATTCATCCTACTACATTCTTTCCACCCTGGGTTGTGGTTTTCTGATCTGGTTGAAAGCAGGACACAAACTCAATCAAATTTTTTTTGAATGGCCAATTCAAACTTTCATTCATAAATTAAAACCGAGCAAGGTGTTGGGGTATACACCATCCAAACCCCACGGTTACACCATTACATTAAAGTACATAAGAATTTTTGTCTAGCCCAAACATGACAAGTCAAAACTACTCCATCTATTCCAAGTGAGTTCCAACCCCAAGTACTTTATGATAGAACATCCGAGGCACGATCTGATCTAACCCAGCAGATGTACTAGTTGTGATACATATCTGTTCACATAGACATAACTATTAAAAAACTAGCAATAGCGATGAAAAAATAATTATTATCAGCGATGCAGAAAAAAAATCAAATACAAGTATTGAATATGCGATGAAAAAAATCATATTATTAAATAACTAATTGAAATCATGAAGCAGCTTCAAATAGATCTTCATCTCCGTAAAAAACTAAGGTATTTTTGTCAACAACGGTCCCATTTAAACCCTTTCTAACCAATTCAATATTCATATTTTCATCAAGTTGAGGACCCGTAGATGTGTCACTCTGCAAATGTGTTTCCACATTCTCAAGACATGTTTGTTCATTCATGTCATAAGAATCTCTAGGCGTTGTCTTGATCACAACTTTCCATCCTTTGTCAACACGATCTGCAACATAAAATACTTGTTGTGCTTGACAAGCTAGTATAAAAGGGTCGTTATGGGGGTTCAAACCTTCAAAATTGAGTAGAGTAAACCCATTCTCATCTTGCTTTTTCCTTGAACCATTCGAGATCCAATCACAATGGAACAAAACTACTTTCCTGTCAACAGCATATTCCAACTCAATGATATCATTCAAAACCCCATAGTATGTTACATCTCCCACGATAGGATTGTTATCTTTAGCACTTGAGAAACTATTAGTCATGGCCTCAAGCATAACTCCACTATTTTGTGTTTTCCTATTCTGTTCCAGATCTTTTGTGTGAAATCGGAAACCATTTATGATAAATCCCTTATATTTTTTCACAAACTCAGCTGGTTGTGTCCTAATCAAATAATGGTTTCATTATCTTACCATGTTCAATTAGTTTGATCCATTCAAATTTGTGTTGTTTTATTTGTAAATTATTATTATTATTTATAATAATCTAATTAATTTAGCCAAAATCTTATATAAATATAATTTGCAACATATTGATGCAACAGTTGTTGTAATATATGCATTATGGTTTGTATAGTGGTAATGATATATAATATATATAGATTACGATGAACCTGTCAAACGGGAAAAAATAGACGCGGGTTCATCGTAACGCGCGAGTCCTAGATCAACTTAGTTATTTTATTCTATGTTTTACGTTTCGGTTTAATTTCTTCGCATTAACACGCCCTAACTTCAGTGTCGGTGGTCGCTGGCAGTAGTGTGACATTAGTGTGCTCGCCCCCGCCGTAACGCGAGGGGTGCTTAATACTAGTTTGAGTAAAATGTCATCCATACCCCTATGAAAGTACAAATTTCAAAACACATTGTACAAGTCACTATCGCAAAAAAAAAGTACACCTTTCAATGCAGTTGGTACAACTCACAAACACCATTTTACATCAGCCTTAAGTCACCCCCACTAGTTTTTATTTTTTAAATACAAATATTCGATCCATTTAAAACGACATCAAAGGATCTTGTATATGAGGAAACAAAGAATTATAGGAAAGATATAGGTGACTAAATATATATATAAAATTAAAACGCATAATTTTCAATCTAAAGTCAAACGAACCAAATCAAGCTTTGAATTTCGTTCATCACTCTGAATCAATCCGTAAATCCCCCACACTGCCACGTTCTCACAAAAACCCTTGCACACAGTTCCCTCTCACCTCCCCTTCACTCTTCGTTAACCTGCTTGTTCGCTGCGAAGAAGTCTGGTGGCACGACGCATGATTATAGACCGCAGTACGCTTTGAACTCTCACCGATTTCCACTTGAGGTAACTCACTGATTGTTGTTTTCGTTATTATCTCATTCGGCTGCTATTGATATTGAATTTCAATGATGGTAATGGGGTAAGAATTCAGATTAACAATCATCTAATCCAATTAAAATCACTACCATATTCCAATCAAAATTACCTTCTAGCCGATACACTGGTTCATAAAATCTCGCCATTGTTATCTTGTTCATCCACTTTTTTATAAAACTTTTCAACTTACATAAAAGGAGTCATACTGCGAGTGTTGTTCTTTGAGCAAGTAATGTTGACGACTGGTGTAGAGGTGTAAAACTTCTGGAATGCTTAGCACTGCATGATATGGTTTGTAACGAAGTTAGATATTAATATAACAAAACAAAACACAAGCACTGTTGGTGGGTTAAAAAGTTAATTTTCTTTATCAATTATCATACCTTTAAGTCAGTATGGTCAGCTATGTAAATGCTAATCAATCCTTTCTCCCGCCCCTGTCATATTTGTCGTTCCCGCAATTTTACACTATTAATCAAAACATCAAGTAATTAAATAACAATTGTAATTGCATAAGAATCATAGATAAAACACCATCAAATAGGTAAATGTATAGGGTGCTTTGCAAAATTAAAGTGGGGCAATGTTCTATATCTACGGGTATATAAAAAGCCGCCGACCTCCATCATCCCTTGCCGACCCGACCCGTAACCCGTACCGTTACAAACCGACCCGACACGCACCCTAGATTTACATAAAGTCCTTTGATGTTCCCCATCTCAAAAGCTGCTGACCCACCACCATTAAAATTAAGAAACATCAGCCAACACACATTTGAGATTTACCAAATCATTAATCTTGTGTAAACATGTTACATGTACTAATGTTAAACACTGAAACCATACCAATCTGCTCTTGAAATAACGCCAAGATTTGCTCGAAGCCGTCTCATCTGAGATGAAATCAAAACCAACACAACAAATTCAAATTAGGAATCAAATCCCAGACAACCCAAAGCAAGTATAAAACAACAAGTATGTACTGAAAATTGAAGTTATTTTAGGTTGTAACCGGATTACAGGAATGAACAAAACTTGGAGATAGAGAGATATAAAAAAACAAGTATGTACTGAAAATTGAAGTTAATGCTTCTACTTTTATATCTTGCAATGTGATTTTCATATTTATATAGATTTAATTGAACAATTTTATGTTTTAGCATGTGTTAGATTGATATTTGACCTGTTTCGAATTTCCTTCTAAAAAGATGTATATTCTTAGATGGATGATGATTATGGATTGAATAGGATATATTGTGCACTGGAAATTTAAATAAGAATTGATTAACGAAATTAAATTGGGCCATCAAGTTGGAATACATGTTAAATTGAATACTGTTGGGCCGTTAGTTACGAACTTCATCTGGGTTGCAATTAATTACATTCATTTGCAAGTTTAATTGAGATTGGGGTGTATCTTTAGGAAAGCATATTAGACTGCTTTTTTTTTTTTTTTTTGGAATAACTGCTGTTTTATTCACATAGAAAAAATAGAACAAGGGGGAGAAAGAGACTGAAAATCCCAAAAATAGAAATAAATTATATTATAGTATCGTGAATACTAAAAGCACGTCATCTCTCCCATTCGACCTCAATGAAAGGGGTTCGAACACACAAAGGATTCTCTTTAATTTCTTCCACGATTTTTGTGACTATAAAGGGCACTTCTTCAAAAACCAATCCATTTCGAGCCTTCCAAATTCTCCATACGGCTGCAGCAAAGACTGCTGTTATTTTCTTCTCAAGGCCGTTTCTTTTTATTAGCCTAACTTTATTTGGGTATATTCTAGCTAACAGTTTAAACCAATTGGTTTCAAGTTAGCAACTGAGAAATTACAAATTACAAGGTATTTGCAACTTATGTACCTTATTTGCTGATTAGAATTTTTATTTACCGATTTGTTTGTTAGTTATTTACTCAAATTTGTTTTTATTTTCAACATTATAATTAACATCCCGCCGCAACACGCGGGCAAACGTCAGCTCGTTTAATACAAAATGTAGAAATAAATCTTCACATTTTTATCAAAACAAGACCATCATAAGGCATACCTCTAATCGTCGGATCAGTTAATCAACTTAACATCTAATACTAACATAATTTATAGCAATTACAGTGCCAAAACTCTAGAACGCAGCACATGGAAGTCAACATACTCGTATAACACATTACACACCAGAAGCCCTAAATTTATACACAATAACAATAACCACTGACTCAAATATCCATCACACTTTTTCATCACTAAATCAAAATTAAACCCTAGATATCATAAGCCAAACTGACAATACCTCAATTAACAATCTAATTGATGAATGTAATAGTAGCAATCACGAAAACGATAGAAGTTGGATCACATATACGAACCTGTATTTATGGCAATATGAGAGATTGCTGATCAGGTGTACTTCTTTCAAAACCTCTAAAAAATCGAAATCAGATGTGCTTGCTTGCTTTTCCTTCTTCAAATCCCCAAATTTCAGGTTTGAGATAGATGAACTATACACCAATCGAAGGATAACGAAATCAAGTGTAAACTAAAAGTTATATAATCGATTTGTGAAGTTTTGATGTGATAATTGAGATGAACAAATAAGGAATTTCAGAGAGATCGAATCTACATAGATTGATTCAATGATTGAATCTACAAAGAAATAAGGTTTTGATCGCAACTGGAAGATGAAATGCTTGAAAAATAGGGTTAAGATGTTTCCTGAGTGAGAGCAGAGTAGCGTTTAGAAAAGATATGGACAAATGAAATACTTGATAAAATTTGCCCTAAAATTCACCAAGTTTGATTTTCTTTTTATAAATCTTTATTTCTTAATTATTTAGGCCTTTTATGAATGATTTAATAAGATTTTTTTTTTTTTTGTATACATCAGTAATGGAAGATAAAATTATGCAAGGACAAAGCTCCAAAAGACGTATGAATGCTTATGAAAAGAGTAGAATGTCAAGGATTCAAGAGAACCAAAAAAAATTACAAGCTTTAGGATTGAAAAATATTGCTAAATCTTTGACAAGTCTAGCAGAGAGTGACAAAACAAAGAAAAGGAAAAACAAATCAATGGATACCAGCAAGAAAGATATAGATGTAGAGTATATGCCTGGTTCTGATATTGATGTTGAGCAAGATTACCAAGAAGCTGCTACAAAAATCTCTAAAAAGGTACTAATATCAAATACGGATAATATAATTTCTTTCGGTTTCTTCTCTAACAATTCGACTTACAGAAACAACGTCCAATATACATTGCTCCGCAGTCCCTGAAAAGATATACTAATTTAGCACAGAAACGATTCATTGCTCCGACTGTCTCCTGTGTGCTAACATCTTCAGAATCTCATATGCAAAAGGGACAAGTAATTGATACAAGAGGGAGATCAACTGTAGCTAAGAGAAAGTTACTTGCAGTTGACAACGACGATGACCACGGGGAGCGTGACATGAGATTTCATGGTACCTATATTTGTTTTTCAAATATTTTATGTATGATATTTAATTAATATTAAGTATAGATTCAATTAACTGTTTTTTATGCTTACCTTTTTTGTAACTATAGATATCAATGAAGAACAAGATGATGTTGAATTTGATGATATTGAAGATATAGATATGAATGAAGCTTATGAAGAACAAGATAGTTTTAAAGATGATGGAGATAAAGACATGGAAGATTTAGAACAGGTGAATGATTTAGAAAATCAGAACGATGAACTGGTTGAAAAAGAATGTGAAGTTTCAGAAAATGAAGAAGAGCATGAAGGTTCACAACAAGAAAATGAACCAGGTTTATTCTATCTACTTGGTTGCTTCATTTTTTTTTTTGTTAAATCATATATTTAGTATTTTTAATGTATATATGTACATCATGTTCACTTTTTGTAGTTCGGAATGTACGTAAAAGAGTGAGAGGACCAACGCGTATGCCAAAGGTTTGGGCCCAAGAAAAAGGGGATAGAATTCCTATTTTAGTTAATGCACACGGACAACCTATTAATGACAAAAGTAGTCAACTGACCCATTTCATGGGAACCCTTTCAAGGAGTGGAAAGTATTGTCCGATTTATAAACCATGGAATAAAGTTAAGGACGCCAAAAAAGAAGCGTTGCTTGCACTCTTAAAGGTACATAATTAAAAATATGTATGTTAATGACTTAAGTATTTGTTTTCTCATGTAACCTGTTTCATTTTTAGACAAAATTTGATATTCCCGAAGTTGCTAAAGGCTGGATATTGCAATCATTTGGGCGGAAGGTGAAGAACTGGAGGGCAAGAGTTAAGGAACTATACCATGATCCGTCTTTGTCACTGAAGGAACAAATAAGTTCTAGGCCAAAACAAGTGCAAAAAAAACAATGGAAGAAACTTGTGAAGTATTGGAATAAAGAAAAGTCTAAGGTATGAAATAGCCTACCACTTTAAATAACATTAGTTTATTTCTCATTCTGAAATTTCACTTGTCTACTAAAGCGCGTAAGTGAAAAAAACAAGGCGAATCGGGCAAAGAAGAAGATGGTTCAAGTAACGGGTAAAAAAAGTTATGCTCGAGTCCGCGAAGAGCTAAAGGTGATTGTATGAGATAGTGCAATTGTTAATGTAGCATGTCGATATTTCATTGTTAATACTTATTTTCTTTTTATTCAAACAGGCATCTAAGGGACAAGATCCAAGTCGATTGGAAATGTTTCGTGCATGTTTCTCCAAAGATGGAACTACCAAAAATTTGGAAGCCTCAAATGCAATTGTAAGTAATATGCTTATATATTCATACACATATTTTTTCTATGTGTTCTTGATGCTGTTAAAAATACATACCTTATTTTTGTTACTATGTCTAATATAGGCACAGATGCAACAACTTAGTTCTAATCTTCCCGAGGGCTCGGTCGATAAGCCTGGACCAGATGATGTTTTTTCTAAAGTAATGGGTAATGATCGAAATGGTGATGCGGTTATGTATGGTCTGGGTGTTCGTGCTGCTGATGTTTGGGGTGTAATACCAAGTCGTTCAGCATGTCATAGAGAAAACATCCAATTGAAGTCTCAATGTGAAGAACTTACTAGTACTGTGGTCCAGTTACGAGCCCAAGTATCACAGATGGAAGGGTCGAGGGGTGGTTCCAGTGTTCAACCGCTTGCATCACAACATTTCCCCAATGTAACCAGTGGACATCAACGTTTATGGGTATTTTTCTATATAAATCTTTCAAAACCAATTTTCCTTAGTTTTTCTATAAAAATGTTAGCCTGCTAGTGTATAACTTTATTAATTTTTTTGTAAAATGATTTTTTGCACTATTATGACTAGAGTTTAATAAATATTTGTTGAAAACTAAAATCTAGGTCGGAGATGAAGTTTTCCTCAAAAGCATTCTAAACTCTACCGAGATTGTAGCAAGAGGAAGGGTCCAAAGCTTGGACCCAAATGATATAGTTGGTGGTACAGAGATTGGACCAGATTGGTGTGAGGTAAACGTTCAAGTACCAATAAAAAAAGATGAAAACTTGGTAAGACCATATGGTTTATTTTCTACAATTCAAGATTGTATTGGTGCATCCATCGCATGGCCCTATCCATTCATCTCGGTATGTATTTGTTAAATTTGTGATACAAATAATTTTAATATCATGGAACTTAATGCTTATACATGGATGGTTTATTTGTAGGTAGTCCATGAGGATTGAGGACGCATGATGACTCAAGATTTTATGCTTCTTAATTCTTTAATTTTTTTTAATTTCTTTGTTAAATGTTAAGACTTTATGTTAGATAATGTTATAACTTATTTATGGTTAGTGTTTTTGTTATGAACATGTTTTTTTGAAATATAATGAAGTTTTATTTCTTTCATTAGTTGATTTTATACAATAACTATTAGGATGTTATATGTTGATGGTCTGTTTATAAAATTGGTTTTATAATCTTATTTGGGATATTAGGACCATTTTCTTGATATTAAAGTAGCTATAACGTCACATCATAAGGGCCCTATAAATTAATTTTTAAGGACGCTTATTGTGTATCAAAAGATTAAAAGTAAGTAATCACATATTAGAACATTGTAAAAGTGTCCTAATATGTTCTTTTTAGGACGCTATTTAAGTTGTCTATAGACATATTATGCGACCATAAAATTGGTTTCATAATCTTATTTGGTATATTAGGACCTTTTTCTTGCTACTAAATTAGCTATAATGTTACATCGTAAGGGTTCTATCAATTAATTTCTAAGGACGCTTGTAAGTGTATCAAAAGATTAAACGTAGGTAATCACATATTAGAACATTGTAAAAGTGTCCTAATATGTTCTTTTTAGGACGCTATTTAAGTTATCTATAGACATATTATGCGACCAAAAAATTGGTTTCATAATCTTATTTGGTATATTAGGACCCTTTTCTTGGTACTAAATTAGCTATAATGTTACATCGTAAGGGTCCTATCAATTAATTTCTAAGGACGCTTATAAGTGTATCAAAAGATTAAAAGTATGTAAGCACATGTTAGAACATCGTAAAAGTGTCCTAATATGTTCTTTTTAGGACGCTATTTAAGTTGTCTATAGATATATTACGCGACCATAAAATTGGTTTCATAATCTTATTTGAGATGTTAGGACGCTTTTTTAGTTCCGAGACTTATTACGACCCCTTTACATGAAACGCTTTTACCGTTGGTCCTATTAAATGAAAGGTCCTATAAAATAGCATTTTAGGACGCTTTTGCGCGTACTAAAAACCCAATTTTCTTGTAGTGTGTTCCTTCTGGTAAGGCTAGGATTGTAGTATTGGTTAACTTCTGTTTCAAGATACTTAAAGGTTTCTTCTTGTTTAGGTCCTTAATCAACTTAAATGCTTTACATGTTGACTTAATTAATGGTATAACTATCTTAGAAAAATTCTTAATAAATTGTCTGTAGTATCGGACTAAACTTCTAATTCCCATTGCGAATTAGGTAATCTTCCATTTGGTAATTGCTGCTATCCTAGCAGAATTTATGTGAATATCTTCATGATTCACCATATGACCTAGAAATTGCACTTCTGATAGCCAAAATTCACATTTCGAAAATTTGGCGTAAAGCTTTTCTTTTCTTAATAAAGTTAAGTGTGCATGCAATTGCTGAAAATATTCTTTCCTACTTTTGTAATAAATAAGTATATTATCTATGAAGACAATTACCAATTTATCCAAATAGAGTTTACAGACCCTATTTATCATCTCCATGAATGCTGCAGGTGCATTCTTTAATTCGAGGGGTAGGACTGTAAACTAGTAATGACCATTCCTAATTCTGAAAACAGTCTTAGGTACATTTTCCTCTGATACTTTTAATTGATTAATATCCGGAATATAAGTTGATCTTAGAAAACTATCTATTTCCCTGGAATTGATCAAATAGATCATTAATTCTAAGTAATGAGTAGTGATTCTTAATTATAATCTTATTCAATTTCCTATAATCAATACACATTCTTATCGAACCATATTTTTTTTTTCTTAACAACCAATATTGTGCTAACCGATAAGGTTCCTTGGCTTATCGGTAAAATTCCTGGAATTTAGATGAATCTTAAATTCTATCTTTATATCTGGTGGTAATCCAGGTATATCTTCTGGAAATATATCTGGTTATTCTGAAACTACAGAAATTTCCTTAAATTATGTATCTTTAGTATTAATGATTACTGAAATCATATATACTATTTCTTGCTTTCGTTCATAATTAGTAACTTTTATTACTGATATGAACTTCATAGGCTTACGTGGTTTATCTCCTGTAATCATAATTACTTCTCTGGTGGTTAATTGAATTTCTAAGAAATTCTGATCACAGATAATGATCATAACATCGAATTCAACTAATTTCATAGATAATAGGATTGCAGAAAACTTATAACTTATTTCTATGTTCTGCATAACCTTATTTATTTTAACTGAATTCCCATCTGCCGTTTCTAATATAGAAATTTATCTAATGCTGGTTAACGGTAAATTAAGAGTTTGGCAGAGTAAAGTATTTATAAAACTTTGGTTTGCACCAGAGTCAAATAATACTGTTGTGTAAACGTTGTAAGCTAAGAACATACCGGCTATCACATCTGGAATCATCTCGGCTTCATGGGTAGTCAGCTGAAAGGCTCTCGCATTCCTTTTTGCTCCTTCTGCTGATTTGGCTTGATTGTCAAATGGTTTATTTGGTTTTGGACAATTTGGCCTAAGATGTCCAGTTTCTCCACAGTTGTAGCAAACTGAAAATTTCTTCTTTCTGCAGTCTTCTTCTTGTTGCCCCGGAATTTTGCAGAAATTGCAATATCCTTTGCATCTTCCAAAATGCTTCCTTTTACAAGAATTGCAAAATGGAATAGTGGTAGATTGCCCATTTCCTTTTCTATTGAAATTATTATGGTTACCCGGACGGAATTCTTGGGTAATCTTTTGGGCTACTTCCTTCCTTCGATTTTCTTCTCTTGTCCGTACTAACTCGTCAGTCATAGTATTGGCTAATTCTACTGCATCATCAATCGTGCGAGGTTTTGCAGCTTTGACGATATTACGGATCTCAGAAATTAATCCCCAAATATAACGAGAAATAAGTACCGGCTCTGGCGAAGCCAGGGTTGGTACTACTCGAGCATATTCGAAAAATGTCGTAGTATACCCTCGACAATCTACATCTACCATCCGATGAGTTAAAAACTTATTTGTCATTTGTTCTTTTTCATATTCAGGACAGAATTTTCTTTCTACAAAGCTCTTAAATTCTTCCCAGTTCATAGCATACGCCATCCTTCTTCCTTTTGCTTGTAACATCGTATTCCACCATTCTAGCGCCACTTCTTTGAAAAGGTTTGATGCGTACATGACCTGATCATCCTGAGCACATTTACTTATGGCAATTACTGCCTCGGTTTTCTCTAACCAACGCAGTGCCGCAGTCGCTCCTTCATTGCCTGCAAACTCAGTGGGTTTACAAGCAAGAAATTCTTTATAAGTGCAACCAGGCGTTGCAACTTTCCTTTTCTTAGGGAGCGGAGCTTGCCGTGGTTCATTATCATGGTTAACATGATTACCGCCTCCATTTACGCTATTACTGAAATTATCTTCAGAAATGCGTTTACTAGGAACAACTTGTTGCGGTTCGATTGGATTTTTAACAGCAGCAATGATTGCTGGAATAGCATTGGCTATCCCTTGAGCAACTATTCCTGGAATAGCGTTGGCTATCCCTTGAGCAACGATATTTTCTATATCTTGCCTAGTCACATATTGGTCCCCCGGTTGTTGCTCAGGTTGATTAACCTCATTAACTGGTTCATTATTAGCGTTTTCCATCTGATAACTAATTTATAGATAAATAATTAGTATAAAGTAAATAATTCAATTTCACAATTAATTGCACATAATCATGTAAACGAATATACAACAAAATTGTAAATTTCTAAAATTTCATTTTATAGATTATATCATGCTTCTATATACAACCGATTTATTATTTATTTCACACATACTGATTTACTATTACTATTACACAATCATGTTTCATAATTCCCTATCCTTTATCAGGTGATGTTCTAGTAATGGCGTTTCTTTTCATCGTATTTCCAGGAGATCTGCCCCAGAATCTCTTGGATCCTATTCCCAGCATCCATGTTGTCAAAATGATGGAGTTCAGTCCTATTCTCGTTACTTATTGGTGGATTTGGTAAAGGTTCTGGTTTGAACTTAGGAAAAAGCCTATAGGGATGGTTTTGTAACAGGATTTCATTACTCACCCATTCGTCTATATTCCAGTGGTTCGAAGGGTTTGGAATAGCTGGTTCTAAGTTTATAAAATTATTTTCATTAACAGGCTTAATAGTATCATCGGTTGCCATTATAAAATCTAGTTCTTCTTGAGATGGTAATCCCTCAATTTGTCTAGAGCTTTCCCCAATTTCCATTTTCTTAGGTTTCGGTTTCTCAAGAGGTAAAGCGTTGAATTCTATAGGTTCTTCTATGTCTGGAATATACCTATTGAAATCTCTGGAAACTTCTATTCTTACTGGATAGAGATTTAAATTCTGAAGAGCTTCCGACAGATCACTCATGCTGTTTAGCAAAATACACACAATTACTAAGTCATAACAAAATTTTATAGAACAACTTTTTAAATAGTATTTCATACTACCAAACCAACTGAAAATTAAAACATACTAGGTTTTATTTGTAATTTATTTATAAATTTTCTAGACTGTAGATAATAAAAATACTAAACTTTAAATCAGAATATTTAAAGATTTATATTTACTATTACAGTAGTTAACATATAAAAATCTATATACTGAATAAGTATGATGACTTAATTTATATATATTAACTAGTCATTATCATGGTGGATATTGGTTAGTGTTGCCTTGTTTAAGCATAGGTGATCAATCTATGTCTAACCAAGGCTAGGCTATCCAATATCTGTCTTTGATAATAACCATAGTATTTAAAAATAATCTTAATACTACTACTATTAATACATTATTATTAATAATAAAATTATTAATAATAAATAACTAAACAATAATTTTAAATAAGAGTATACTTCAAACATAAAAATATAATTTCTTTACCGCAATATAGTAATACTATATTTATAAATTAGGTAATTCCATATATAATCAAGTAAATTTATATATAATGTTTTTCGATTAACGATGATAGAGCAATAAATATTACAATATATATAAAAATCTGCCCATACTTTTCAAAATTAGTCAAATAATTAAAACATATAATCACAAAATAGCAATTAATAAAAATTATTAAGTATTTTCTAAATACTTAATTGGCTTAAATCAGTGGCTCGATAGGTGGCTCTGATACCACCTTTTTCTGTCACGGCCCCCGACACAGTTTGACCCGTTTCAGGAGCCGCGGGACAGAAAATACTGCGGTATTTATTTAATTGAGTTTTACAGCGGAAGTTTTCATCAGGATCTTTTAAATTGTAAATATTTCCCGATTATTTTATTTCACAACTCGGGATAAAACCCGGTAATTTACAATAGTTTAATTTCACAAAGAAATCTTTTTATTTTCACAAAACATATTTCTTTATTTTATACTGAGCCACTTCCTTGAGCTTGTAGTGCTATATGGCACTTTTCCTAGATCATATGTGATCACCTGAAACATGTTTGAAAAAGGTTTTGTCAGCGGGAAATACTGAGTGAATCATTCTATTTTGCATAATGATGCATAGTTATTAATTACAGCATAAGAGCGATTACAATGGCTTCTATCTTATTTTTATCTGGCATTCTGTCACAATGGTGACATATCACAATGGTGACGATGGTCATACCACTATTTAGATCAATGAACCTAAATAGTGACGATTATCCCTGTAGGTCAATGAACCTAACAGTGATTATCCCGAGTAGGTCAATGAACCTAACTGGGAGAAATTAGTAATGTGCACAATACCCCACTAACCAGTAATTCAAGATATCCATGACTTAGTCCCTGTAATTATAACCTTGAAAATAATTTGAGGTATTGTAAAATATTTGATAAAAAGAGAATGACTCACAAACTGTGAGAAAAGGAGAATGACTCACCTTACAAATTTATACGGGCAGAGCCTAGCCTACTGATTAGCCTTTATCCTAATTTCAATAACAAGCACACAATTTGGGGTTAGTAATCAATCCAGCATTTACGATAACTCACGAGATCAAATTCTCACAACGAACGACAAAGTGCAATACTTCATCCATCGAATTAACGATGATCCGTCGAATTAATAACGAACGACAAAGTATAATACTTTATCCATCGAATTAACGATGATCCGTCAAATTAATGACGAACGATAAAGTATAACCCTAATGTGGGCGGCACTTAAACATTCATTGGATATATTGATCGATCGGACAATGAATCGTAGCAGCGATTGTGCTAATACCCTGATTGCGGCTTCAATTTAGTGCCTGTGTGTGTTAATTGAAGTGTACAGAAGTTATCTCAACGCACAAAGTGAATTTGAGCGTCGTTCAATCGTCCAGAATTAAGTCCCAAGGTCCTCTATTTATAGCTGAATTTTGGTCAACCATACGCACCGTAGGCCTAAAACCTCTGCGCATCGTATGGGTCTTTAATAAGCCTGCGCATCGTATGCTAAAAACCTCTACGCATCGTATGGGTCCCAAAATTGCTATGTGCTTGCCGCGTGTGTTTCTAGCCTTGCTGAGTCGACGATATTTTAAAATTCAACTTCTTCAACACGCAAATATAGATAATCATCAACTAGGGTTTACCCCCCCTGAGTTTTAGAGGCCCTAATCCTGATTCCAACTGTTCTAGAAATTTTAGGGTTTGCACAGAATCTCTTGGGTGTCTCAATTAGGGTTTCCTATTGGTCAAATTAATTTAATAATTATGACTTTTGATGAGAGTCGTTACACGAAAGGTTCTAATGACAATTGGCTTGTGCATTTTAGGCAACACGGTTGAGGCGTCGGGAAGTCAAGCCGGTGCGGACACTCGTTTGAAGGGAAAGCTCTAAGGTATGTGGCTAACGCCTCATTACTATTGTAAATTAGTTTTGTCACTGATATTTGTTGGTAATTTAGAATGTGAAGATTTAAGTGGTTTGGTTTGCTTGAATGATGGACTTCATAATGGCAAACCAAACGAGTTATTAAGGGTAGGTACAAACCGGGTAACGGGAGTATCTTATCCGTAATCTATAAGCCCGGGTAACGGGTAGTAACATATTAAACACGCAAACCGGTAATGGGAGCGTGAGTGTTGAACATAAAGAACCCAAAGATGGGTCACTTTGTTATGAAGTAATATCCCGTATTGTGTTTTGATGCTTTAAAAGTGCGAAACTGGAACAAACGGGTCAAAACAGCAAAACAAGAAGAATATGCAGCAGCTACCCTAAGTTACGGTAGCTACCGTAACTTACGGTAGCAAGTAAAATGTTACGGTAGTTTTCTACTGCCTTACGTCAGACCAGTATTGCCCAGTTGCTACCGTAACTTACGGTGGCTACCGTAAGTTACGGTAGTGCCCAGTCATATTTGCTGAATTTTGCATATCTTAGTTACTCGAATCCGTTTTTGAACATAGTTTCGATTATGCTAATTTCTAAAGACTCTAATACTAATGTTTGTCAAAATTTCCAGCTTTTAGGTAATGCAAGTACGTGGATGATGATCAAGTCAATGCTTCCAAACCGAACACATTCAAGATCTAGTTCCGCAACTTTTGTTGTTATTAGTAGGACTTATGTATATGAAGGAATACTTATGTGTCCTTTTGTTGCTTTTGAACGTTAGTTAATCTAGTAATTGCTAAACTAAGGTTATGTAAATGTTTGTCTTGATGTTTAAAATGAATGGTCTTATCTTTTCGGTAAGAATTTATATTCCTAAAAGTAGAGTGTTACAATATGGCTTGAAGTGTAGTGGTGATGTTTTGACTAACAGCTGTTGAAACAATAGGTGTTTCAACCACTGTTGTCATTACAACTACTGATGTGTCAGTAGAAGTCTTCTGCTTTTCAGCAGGTGGTGATTGAGTGGGTGGTGATATAGTTGAAGTGGTGGTGATTGATTTTGTGAGAACAGATGTTTGAGTGGTGTGTGTTGAAGTGGAAGTGATTGAAGTGGGAGGTTGTTGACTAACAGTTGTTGAAACAACTGGTGTTTCAACCACTGTTGTCATTACAACTGATGATGTGTCATCAGCTGTCTTTTGCTTTTTGGCAGGAAGTGATGGTGGTGAGATTGTTTTTGGTGGTGATGGAATATTTGGTGGGGCAGTGGTTGAAGTGGTGGTTTTTAGTTTAACAACTGCTGAAACCACTGAAGTACCAACGGTTGTTGATGCAGCAGGAGTTACAACAGTTGTTTGGGTGGAAGATTGATGTTTGAAGCTTTTGGAAGGTGGTTTGGAAGCATGCTTTGTGGGTCTAGATGGTGTGTGTTTGGGTTCCCTCACTTTTCTAGTGAGATTTTTCCTTTTTGGCTCAGGATTTTTATCATCCTTTGGCTCCGAAATACCCTGATCATTCAGCTCCATAAAAGCTCTTTTCTCCTCATTCCACATGGATTTATCCTTAGCCTCTCTATCCCTTTTTACACTTGCTTTTGCTTCAGCAAGTGCATTTGTGGTAACATCAATCTTTTTAGACCCATTTGGCAAGGGTATGTCTGCAAGCATACTTGAATTATCTGGTTTAATGTAAAGTCCATCATCATACCCTTTCTTTTTCAACTGTTTCATTTTCTCCCCCTTTTTGGTATCAGCTGGAGGAGGAGTATCAAGGAAGATCACAGTTGGAGGAGCTAAGCCAGTGGTTCGTAACAAATGGGCCTTAATTGCCTTGATGTCTACCTGAGTGTCTCTGTATCTTGCATCCATGGCATTTCTGATTTGTTGGATGTGGAGTTCATGTTGTAAATCAGCATACTCTCTTTGTTTGTGGAGCAGTGGTTGAAACAGCTCCCAAAGAGCATCAGGGGATGGAGCAGTGGATGCAGATGGAACAACTGATGGTGAAGCAGTGGGTGTGGACTTTTGAGAATTTAACAACTGTTGCAGCATTGTTTTGATGTCTGTAACAGATGAGTCAATTCTGTCTACACGTTCCATCAATTCCTGATATTTTAAATCATCACCCAACTTAATGGGATCATCTGATTTCCCACTAGCAGTGGTTGTAGCAATGTTTGACTTAGGGAAAGAATTCTAAAAGTCATCCATTGATGCCCCTTGTTCTTGGTACTGGGGTATTCTTCCTTCAGCACTTGATAACCTTTTGATGGTACCAGTGGTCAAAACAAACTAACTAGTGGATATCAGAGGCGCTATAGAAGGAATTACCTTCAAGGGAGTCTGATTGATGAAACAACTGACCAAATGTAGATCTGTTGATCCAACACTTGTAGTTGTTGCTCCACTTGAACTACTGACAGGAATTACAGGTAATTCCAGCATTGTAACCTCCTCAGATGTTGGTGGGTTAACAGAGATAAAGACTCCAGACTCAGTCACTTGTTGAGGTATGTTCTCATTTACAGGTGAGTGAGAAGAACTGATTTGTGTCTGGGCAATGTCAACTGCATCCAACAAGGGTAATATTTGAGGTGGAATTTGAGCTGTGAGGTTGGGTGTAGAAAGCGAATTTGCCCCGGGAGGTGGGCTGTGGATGATAGAATCAAGTGATTCTAGAGCATCATAATTTGGTGTCCCTGTGCTTACAAGCTGATCTTTTTGTGAAGATGCAGGAGGAGTTTGAGGCAAGGGTGGAGATCTTTTTTCCATCTGCTGTGAGGAAGTAGCAGCAATGGTTATTGGTGACTTTGGTGTTGTCACGGGTATTTGCTCTGGGATCTCATCTTCCAGAGTTACCTTTTTTATAGGTTTGGGGGGATTTTTGGGTGATTTCTTTTTGGGCTTTTTGGTAATGGTAGGTGTGGGTTTCATAGCAGTGGTTGTGCTACTATGATCACCTGGAGTAGTGGGCTCAGCAGCAGATACCTGAGGAGCAGTGGTAGCTGCTAAAGTCTGCTCAGGTACCTCTGTTTGTGTTTTGGAAGGTTTTAACATTCTTGTAAATGTTTCTGCAGTTAAACTGTTTATTTGAATTGGAGCACCCTGTGTAAGCACATGGGCATTATCTTTTGAAAACTTTTTCTCAAAATAATAACTCAAAAACATTGGAAATAGTACGAAATCCTTTTTATCAACATTTTTGACCAAATAATTAAAGATTTCCTAGGAATAATTAAAATTTTCTCCTTGCAGGATAGCATAACCCAGATATTGAATCTTCAAGGGGATTTCATTGAAGGCAGTGGTTTTGTTGGATACACACATAAGGAGAGTATGAAATAAAAACCTTGTAGCAGATGGAAAGCTGCCTTTTTGTAAAGTATCTTTTTGCATTTCTTCTTCATACCCTCTTTCAAGGAAATCCCTTTGGTACTCTATTTTAGGAAAAGAACTTTTACTTTCCAGATCATTGAGTTCAAAAACTTCAGAAATCGATTGAGGTGTGATGGTGAACTTTACACCCTTTATTGAAGAATTTAAGGCTACAACCTTTTTGTTCACCTTTTCTAGGGTTGCATTTTTCCAAAACTCCCTTTGTGTAGTCAAGTAAACGGTTGCATCACAAGTTAACAAAGTTTTGGACTTTGTGGATGAAAGTGTGTCGATGATGGAATCAAAGATTCTGGTTTCACTGGGTTTTTCAAAGATGCCCAAGTAATTGTGTGAAAATTTAAATGGGATCTCAATTGTGGGTGAATCCTTTTGTGTGGTTTTACTGGATTTTTTCACCATGATTGAGTCGGGATGAAGAAGATGAAATGAAGGCGAAAAGGATTGTGTGAAAATTTTGAGGACAACTATTTTAGAAAGGAATTTTGAATTCGATTCGACAGTAAAACCCTGTTTGGGGGTTTTGATCAGGGTTTTATAAAGGAAAAGGTGAATGCTGACGTGGCAGCGGTTACAAAAGATCTGACGGCTAAGTACTGACCACGTGCCAACCTCTGATGGAAAGATGAATAATGGAAAACAGTTGTTTAGGAAAACACTGATGGAACAAATATCAGTGGTTGCTAGAAAGACACATGAAAACAGTGGGTGACTTTAACTATCAGTGGATAGCCTGTGTCAGTGGTTTAAAACACTGATTTTTGAACAACAGTAGTTAACCATGAAAATGATGAAAACAGAGGTTGACTTTCAGCAGTGGAAAGCAATAACAAACTGATGTTTGAACCAAAACAGTGGTTATGGCAGACTTTTAAGGATTTAATGAAAAATTCATTTTTAGCTATTTTTAAGGATGGATTTTTGATTTTCTGAAAACATTTTCATGCTTTTATTCATAGAAAAACAAGATTTTGCTTGTTATTCCATGTTTAGCATGCCAATCCTAGAGATCAAGCTTTCAAAGGTGGATGTGTCTAATGCTTTTGTTAGCACATCTGCCAGCTGATCTTTAGTTGGAACATGATGCAGAGAAATCAAACCTTTTTCATAGCAATCCCTCACAAAGTGATGTCTGATGTCAAATGAAGATGGATCAATGAGATACTGAATTTTTGATGATATATTTCAGCTACTCGACTATCCTGCATAAAAGAAGTCTTTTGAGAAATTATATCACAATCCAATAACATATACTGAAATGTCAAACAATTGGACTTTTCAGCTTGCAGCAGTATCATAGTATTCTTCTAACAGTTGTTGTGTGACAGCTGCTTGTGCTTAATCAAATATTCTAGACATATTGTCTAGAAATTGATATCCCCTTGTTGTAAACTTCCACACTCTTGATGTTACGACTTTCTGAGCATGATGGTTCTTGACAAACATGCTCTCAACATATGCTGTGTTTTTAAGGGTCCACTTTTTACCAAAAAGATTCTCATCTTTTGATGGTGGAACAAGTTTTAAACTTGTTTTCCCTGAGCTGTTGAAGCTCCTCTTATATGACAAACACCCAACTTTCTGTCTTTTAGTGCCCCAATGGTACATGACTTGTTGATGGAAATGGTAGAAAATCAATAAGAGGTCAAAAATTTTGGGACAAACTTTATGTGAGAATCCCTTTTCAATTGATGTTGTCAAGGTTTGGTAAAATGGATGAGGTTTAAAAGGGACTGATGTTCAAAATGTGAGGCTGCAGATGTGAATCACCTGAGCTAACATCTGTTGGTGACTATTGATGATCCAACAGCTGTTTGAGATGAAAGTGAAAGTACATGAAACGTGGGTTTTGACATACTGATGATTTTTATCCATTTTTGATGGAGTTTATCAAACAGTGGTTTGGGGTGGAGTAGTGGTAGAGGTTTCGAAGGCTATTTTGGTCAAACACTGTTTGTACATCAGTGGATAAGCTCTATCAGCTGTTTTGTACAACTACTGCTCTGATGAAGGAAATGATTTTGACTTGTGAAATCACAGTATCATGTCCAGCATCTGTTGATGGTGATTGTGAGTTACCTGCAGACCAAATACTTGACAAACACATTTTAAATGCAAGTTTATCAGAATGAATCATAACAGCAGGGTTTACAGGGATTTTTAATACATAGAATTCACTGGTTTTTGCATTCAAGGTTTTACCACACATCTACTTCATGTTTTAAACATTCTATAGATTTTGACTGTGGTTGAGTATCCCAGATGATTATCACATTTTACTTTGACCACACATTTTGTGTTTTAGTCTTTTGAGAATTTAGGCTAAAACATGAGCAATCAAATGTATGAGGTTTGTTAACAATCATCTTTTAATACAGATTTAGACTTGAGTTTATGAATGAAATGACCCAGACTTTGACACCATCTCCTTTTGATCAATTATCAAGGAGTACATCACCTTAGATAAAAATAAGAGGGTTCTATATCCTGACAGGTAATTGAAACTTTTACCATCTAAAAGAAGTAAAAGTACAAAATATATCATCCTCATAAAGATTTAGAACAATATATCCTGTCTTTATTCAAAAACATTTATAAAAAAAAAATAATAATAAAGGTCTTCTGACAACAAATCAACTGGGTCAGGTGAATTTCCAAAATCAAAAATAATTTTGAATAGGGTCAGAGTCAATTCACTCTCAAGCTTAGGAAAATGGTCAGTGGCTTGAACCAAAATTTTGTAATCACTGTTTTGACACCATTTCCTTGGCAAATGATTGTAACTTATGAGGTAGCCTGTTCACAATGGTTTTGAAAGTTCTTTGTGAACCTTATTACCTTGTGAAGAATTTTTGAAACTTTAGCCTAAACCTCTTTGTTGATATATGACTGGAGATACCTTTGTTACCTGAACTTCCCTGATACAGTGATTGTGCATGATTGTTTGATGACATATGTTTGACCAAAAATGTATGTTAATTCTGGTTTTCCTTTTGTAGGACCCACCTGTGGACTCTTAAGTGTTTTAGATTTATACTCTTTTCTTTTGATTTCAAAAGTCTTGAGATAAACACACTTTTGAGTTTTTGTAATATTTCTTCTTTCCCTTTTTACCCTTTCCATAGAAAGCTATTGAAACTTTTACTGGAAGGTTTTCAAGGAAAGAATACTCAATCCAAAATCATTTTCAGCAATGTTTTTGAGAGATTTGGACATTTTGCTAATGCTTATGCCAAATTTCACATTACTCAATGATCTAGACTTCTTAAACAATAACACATAACCTTCGTAGGATCCTACTCTTTTATCACAAGTGATTTGAATAGATTCCACCTCCTTTTAACAACTCTGGTATTTTCCACCAGAAGTTTGGAGTTGGTCCCTAGTTATGTTTGATGTATATTATAAGACTGCTAATTTTCTTATGATGCTTCAACAAAATTGATTTGATCCTTTTGAAGGATTTTCAACCTGTTTTTCAACATATAAGATCAAGTAACTAAAGTTTTATTTACCTCTTTTGATGTTAACAAAGACACTAATGCTTTTAACTGAACATATACCTTTGTTGACATAAGGTGACACCTTAGCAGCAGCCATGATGGAATCATCATAGTTTTTTTTAACATAAACACTGAATCTATAATGATTTGATTCATGATACTTCCAGTGTTACGTGACTCCAACGTGATAGATAACATCTTGGTTGTTTTACAGAATTTTTGAATAATCAACTTTGGACGTGATTAATCATTAATCTTTTTTTCAACTAAATACGATCAACCTTAGCATCAATAAATTTTGAGCTAAACTGTTATTCAAATTGATTGTTAGATCGAATTTGACTGTCCAAGCTCTGATACCAATTGTTAGGATCTGAGGTCCTCATGATTGTGTTTGTTTGTAATAATTGAACAATGAATGAATGTAAAACAGAGATCTAATGCAGCGGAAATAAAGCAAACTTTGTAAACACAATCAAAGGAACAATGGTTTTCATAAACATGTGAATCTCATTAGAGTCGAATGATTATAATCAAAAGATTACATGCATGCTTACATACTACAACTCCCCCTCAGCTCGAGCTCCATGGTTGATCGTACAAGATGATAGAATTGAAGGAGAAAACTCCTTAAATAGAACAGTGCAAACTGTTCTATTTATAGTGCACATCAAACCACTGAAGCATCTAAGCTGACGTCACCATGAAAGTGACACTTAACAACCTAACAACTTACAACCACTGATCTAGTACAAGCACTGTTGTCAAACAGCTGATTACAATACAAAATAGAAAGACAGGTTAAACTACTGTTTCTTCATACCACTGCTTCAGCCCTAGCAGTGCTTTTTGGTCTTCAGCAGCACTTGAGTCAAGGCAGTAGATTGACCATCAGTACTTAGTCTTCAATATTCTTTGGATGGACATCAGTTGTTGTAGACAACAGTTGTTGTAGTAGAACAGTTGATAGAAGACATCAGTTGTAAGAATCACTTTCAAGAGGAAAGTCTAGTGCAAACCACTGCTTATGTAGAATCCACTGTTCTGAACCAGTTTTGGCTTTACATCATTTGTTCCTCTGTAGGGTTCAATCCCAACAATGCACCATTCATTCTTTCTTCCTATCTTCTCATCTTGGAGGATCCTAAGCAATTGGGAACCACCTTTGAGTTTTCTTCAATCCATAGGACCACTTGTAAGTGTTCCTTTCATGACTAGTTCTTTTATTTGGCTTAAAAAGTCGAAAAGTCAAGCGTTTACGATAAACGCTTTGACTTCTAGTTAGACCGTAAACGGTCAAGCCATTGTTCGCAACGAACATGGCTACATGATTGTAATTAGGTAGGTGTTAAACCCTCAAAAGGGAATCTTCTAAGAATCACGTTTGCTTGGTCAATTGACGAGTCAATGTAATATTGTTTTAAAAAGTCAACGGGTCAGTTTTTGAAATAATTGTGATATGAGTTTAAAAATGTTCTAAAATACGTTTTATCACTTAAACAACTTGCTAATAATTATTAGAACATGTGTAAACATGTTCGGCTCTTCAATTCCAGTTTTAGGGTCGGTTCGCAACCGAAAGTCGCGAAGTTTGACTTCTGCGTTGACTTTCGATTATGAACCGAATTAGATTAGTTTGCTACTGATTATAGGTTCCGTTATGATCGTAATATAATGTAGCATAACCCTATAAAGTTATATTACACGGTCATATTAGAAATCTGAGTTTTTGCACATGTTCCGTTAATATGCCGTACTTTGACCATTATGCCTTTTTTAGCAAAAATAAGGTTTTAGACATCAATACGCTTTCAAACAACTTAGGTACTGATATGTTAACATGTTTAACATATTTTGATATTACAAATCTGATCATAAACTGAGTTTGCATATAATATCGTAAATTATGCTTTAAATTGACCAAAATGCCCTTTATGCGCGTAGATCGGTTTTAAGCATAATTTTTCATACCAAACGCATTGTCTACTGATGTAATATCATAATTAAGATAATTTGGGATGTTCATTCAGTTTACAAGCTGAGTTTACGCATACGTTCTTGAATTACGTCCTTAAATGATGATAATGCCCTTTTTGCACCTAAAATGATTTAAAAGCACAATTTTCATACAAAACCTTTTTATTACTGATATGTTATATTAATTAACATATTTTGGTCATATAAACCTGATCATAACATTAGTTTTCCTAAAAGATCGCAAATATCATCATTTAACGACTTTAACGCCGTTTCGGCGCATAGTAAGATTTTAAACCATAACTACCAATCAAGACTTGTTACCTACTGATTTTAAAAATCATTTTAAATATTTTTACAGTAGGTATATGGTATAAACTCAGGTTCCCAAATTAGCCTTCAAAACTATGTGTGAAATTACCAAAATGCCCATACGGAGCATAGTTTGGTTTTAAACTATAAAACAAACATATGTTTGATATCATACTGATATTATATCATAATGTCACACCCCTATTTTCCACGTGTCACCGGTGGGCCCGGTGGGGAGTATAGTGACGTAGTTGGTATCATCATAGACAAACAACACAATATAATAATGCACAGCGGAAGCAAAGATAGATTCATTTCAACTTTAAATAAAATGTAATAATAAATATCACAAGTAGTTGAAATGGATCCACAGGCGGATCAAAAACAAAATAAGATATTGTTCAACAGTTATTGTCGTCCAAGCTTGCGAGACTTATTGTGGACGCTCTAGAAGACAGCCAGCCTATTTCGTGTAGTACCTGCACTTAATCTTTTGGGAAAAATACGTCAGTTTACACTGGTAAATACAATTTAACTGACTCATTTTGAAAATGATTGAAAATTGATTTGAATGCTCATGGCACAAAAATATTTTATAACTTGGGATAATTATTGCAATATAATCTTGTAAAGGATTTACATGTTACTTATGCGTTCAGTAGCCCGGTTCGTGCCGGGTTAAAGATCAATAGACACACCACAATATTTGAGTTATACACTTAACAGGTGTACGCCTACACCCCGTGCTCAGGTCGTGGCCATCTCGTAAGATAATGCCGAGGATATCCGGGACATGGTCATTAACCCCCCAAAGGCTTTAAGCAAACAAAACATTCAATCAAAACATAGCATCTCAATAAATTTAACCACTATTCGATTAAAGAATTCAATGCTAGACCAAGCGGTATTTTATATACCGTACCCCAAGCCCGTATAGGGAAAATAAGTTAAAAGTATTTACCTTGGTAAGTATTTATCTCAACAAGCAAAAAGGCAGGTAGCTTTTACCGGTGCTCCTAATCTGGAACGAAGGTTTATAAATAACCTATTAGATTTCTAACGGTATTTATTTAAGCTAAAGCTTAGACCGGTTATTTAAAAGGACGAAACGGTTTAAACGCACGATTAAGCGAAGACCGGATAGAATGTGATTTAGACCCGACAAGTTTGAATACTTGTATAATATGGGTATACTAAATATATTCTGGATTTTGAGACAAAAATGATAATGTTTGACCCGTCTCGGTCAATTTATGCAAACTAGTTACATAAACCGAACTGAACGCGAAAAGAGCGTTACGGGTAACCATAAGAGTCATATGCAAGTTCCCTGATATATTATGCTATAAATATGTCATAATATCAGTAAGTTATGTTCTATTATGCCCCGAATGAATTTAAACTCAACTTATGCCTTATAAGGGCATTTTGGTCATTTAAAGATTATAAAAGAGTTAAATTAGAAATCTGAGTTACAGGTCTGATTTATACAGTAAAAATACTTAATTTAACATACTATAACAGTAGGGTATGACCCATAGATGAAACTTATCATTTAAAACCAAACTATGCTCGTTAGGGGTATTTTGGTAATTTTACAAGGGCTTAAAATGTCAAAATTTGGAATCTGAGTTTATAAACTTATACTTACTGTTATTTTATAAAAATATATTAAAAACATCAGTAGGTATCAACCTTATAGGTTTAATATGATTATAGTACATACTATGCGATAAAAATGCGTAAAAAGGCGATTTGGAGCCATTTCCGGGTTTGTACAAGAAAGCTGATATTTTTATATTTCCAGAATGCTCAAAGTATTATATTTAACAAATAAAATCAGTAGAAAAAGGTTTGGGGTCAAAAGGATTTATAAAACTCGTTTTATGGCCTAAAAGGGCAAATTCGGTATTTACCGAATTAAACTTAGAAACCTATGTTATGATCAGCCAAAAGTAAAATAAAAATCTTTAAAAATCCTAAAATATTATATAATATCAGTGAGTAAAAAGTTTTATATTAAAAAGTGGGTTTAAGTGGGTTATATGCTAATTACGCCTTTTATATAATATAAAGCTTGTAATTTACGATATTGATCATAACTCTTATTCTGGACCTCAAACTGACATCAAATTTTCGGTGCAAGTTTATAAATCAGTATCAAACGTTTCTACTCTTTCACTTTTTCAAAAATCACGTTTTATAGCAAAAGGGCAAAATAGTCATATTTAAGCATAAACCGGTAACATGCATATGAATCGGTTAAACATGGAACCAAGATGTAAAATTACAGAGGGTTAAACTTATATGAAAGTTGGTCTAAAATATGCTCTAATGCAGATCTTAACATGCATGTACGGATCAGAACCGATAGTCAAAGAAAAAGTCAATTTATGAGACTTTCGGTTCCGATTCGGGTTTAATACAGAAAATTGTCGAGTTGATCAAGTTGAAACATGTTCTTACATTAATTACAAAATTATTTTGATGATCAAACAGGTTGCATGTATCCTACATTGTTAATCAAGCTTAAATTTGCAAAAACATATTCTGTTGACTTTTTATGAGGAACTTTGACTCGACAATTAGCATGCTTAGAGTGTGAATCTGAACATACCCTTTTAGGGGTTTGTTATACTCATAAATACCAACGTATGGGTACTTTCAATTTGAGATTTGACAGAGCCAATCTCGTTTAATCATAAAGTCAAGTCTAAATTACGATACTTTGACTTTCGATGAATACACTAAGCTAGAACGAATTTGAAAGAGTTGTAAACACTTACAATGGTCCTAAACAAGCTTAGAGATCACTATGAGGCTGCCTTGTCGTCCAGAAAGCTCCAGGAGAAGTCTTGTGAGTTTTTGAAGTTTCAAGTGTTCTTATGTTGCAACTACAAGAGCCTTATACTCAGATTTTAATGTGTTGTGAGGCTGCCACAGGGGTA
Source organism: Helianthus tuberosus (assembly GCA_030545235.1). NCBI lineage: Eukaryota > Viridiplantae > Streptophyta > Magnoliopsida > Asterales > Asteraceae > Helianthus > Helianthus tuberosus. Next base: position 168,067,248 of record CM060418.1, read on the forward strand.
TACAGGTGTTGCAAGACTGATACAAGTGTCCACAATTGCATGAAATTCGATTGGGGAGGTCCTTGAGTCGTTTACAGCTGCAACCAACTCACATACAGCCAACAAAACCGACACCTGCAGGTTACACTGCCCAGATACGGGCCTAGCGCACCGTTACGCTTCTGATGTAGCGGTGCGCTAGCTCCATCAGATGACAACATTAGTTACGTCCTAGCGCACCGTTACGCTACTGATGTAGCGGTGCGCTAGCCCTTGTCAGATGCCAAAATTTTGTTCTCTTCTTGAATTTGACCATGCAACATGCAAAACTCCGACACTCATGCACTTTATTCAGTAATGGGACCATGTTACCAGCCATTGCATGTTATGGCATGTATGTACTTTCTTTGTCACATTGTGGGAGCTTTAAATTGATGGAGAACCAAGTTCTTGATGTTGAATTCTTGTCTAGAGTTTGTAACCCATTTATTTATTTAGGATGACCAGATTTTTAAACTGATTTCAGATGTGGATAAAATATATCCTGATTAGGGATTTATTAATAGGTCGCTCAGAAGTATAAATTAACATGTCGACGTTTAAATCCTACCGTACATCTTTATCTGGCCTCGTATTTCTAACACGTCTGCACAACATGACACGTGTCTTTATTTTATTGGACATGAATTTCCGAGGTGTTACATCCTCACCCCCTTAAAGAAATCTCGACCTCGAGATTTACTGAAACAAATGAGGGTATTTTTCTTTCATCGTGGATTCTACCTCCCATGTGTATTCGGGACCTCTACGGGCATCCCATTTGACCTTAACAATAGGTATGTGCTTCCTTCGAAGCTTCTTTACCTTTCGGTCTTCAATCGACAACGGCTTTTCCACAAATTTCAAGCTTTCATCTATATGTACATCCTTATATGGTATAACCAGCGATTCATCAGCGAAACACTTCTTCAAATTACAGATGTGAAACACATTATGGATAGCACTAAGTTCTTCAGGCAAGTTCAACTTATAAGCAACTGACCCGACACGTTCGATAATCTCGAAAGGTCCTATGTATCTTGGGCTTAGCTTGCCTTTCTTACCAAATCGCATCACCCCCTTCCAGGGTGATACCTTTAGCAACACTTTATCACCTACTTCGAAGTGAAAATCTTTGCGCTGTGGATCCGCATAACTTTTCTGCCTTTCCCTGGCAGCTTTCAAACGATCGCGAATCTGGACAATCTTGTCCGTCGTCTCAAAAACAATTTCTGGTCCTGATAGTTGGACATCTCCAACTTCTGCCCAACAAATAGGCGATCTACACTTTCTACCATATAAGGCCTCAAAAGGCGCAGCTTTAATGCTGGTGTGTTAGCTATTGTTGTAGGAGAATTCAATTAGTGGTAGGTTCTTATCCCAACTACCACCCAAATCGATCGCACATGCACGTAGCATGTCTTCCAAAGTTTGAATAGTACGCTCACTCTGACCGTCCGTCTGTGGATGATAAGCCGTACTAAAATTCAAACGAGTGCCCAAAGATTGTTGGAAACTTTTCCAAAAATGTGACGTGTATCTAGTATCTCTATCAGAGATAATAGACACGGGTATTCCATGCAAAGCTACAATCTTATCAACGTATAACTGGGCTAACATATCGGAGCTATAAGTCTCCTTGATGGGTAGAAAATGTGCTGACTTCGTCAGTCTATCCACTATGACCCATATAGTGTCATTTCCCTTTCTCGTCCTTGGCAACTTGGTGATGAAATCCATTGTCACCATCTCCCACTTCCATGTGGGAATTTCAGGTTGTTGTAACAAACCTGACGGTTTCTGATGTTCCGCTTTGACTTGCGCACAAGTCAAACATTTGGACACATAAGCAGCTACGGACTTTTTCAAACCAATCCACCAATAGTTGGCTTTGAGATCCTGGTACATCTTATCAGCTCCAGGATGAACGGAATATTTGGAACTGTGGGCTTCCTGGAGGATAACATCTCGAAGTCCTCCAAAAACTGGAACCCATATTCGTCCATTCAATCTAAGCATTCCGTCTTTGTCATGGGATAACTGTTCCTCAGTTACTCCCAGTTTTTCTTCAGGATAATTAGCTTCTAGCACAGCTTCCTTCTGTGCAGCTAGTATCCTTTCGTTCAAATCATTCCTGATTTCGATGCGCTTGGCATTGATTCTTATTGGCTTTACTCTTTCTTTTCTGCTTAAAGCGTCAGCAACCACATTTACTTTGCCTGGATGGTACTTTATTTCACAATCATAATCGTTTAGAGTTTCCATCCATCGTCTTTGTCGCATGTTCAAGTCCTTCTGATTAAACAAATGTTGAAGGCTCTTGTGATCTGAATAGATCACACACTTGGTACCATATAAGTAATGTCTCCAGAGTTTTAATGCAAATACAACGGCACCCAGCTCCAAGTCGTGGGTGGTGTAGTTCTTTTCGTGCACCTTCAGTTGTCGTGAAGCGTAGGCAATAACCTTGCCTTTCGGCATGAGTACACAGCCCATACCAGTGTGTGATGCATCACAGTACACCACAAATTCTTCTATACCATCGGGCAATGTTAACACTGGTGCATTGCTCAACTTTTTCTTCAGAATGTCAAAGGACTCTTGCTGCTTAGGGCCCCAATCAAACTTAACCTTCTTACGCGTCAGCGAGGTAAGGGGCGCAGCAATCCTTGAAAAGTTTTTGATGAAACGCCTATAGTATCCAGCTAAACCCAGAAAACTGCGAATCTCCGTAGGCGTCTTTGGCTCTTGCCAATTCATAACAGCTTCAACTTTAGCGGGATCCACTTGGATACCACGCTCGCTAACAACGTGTCCAAGAAACTGGACTTCTCAAAGCCAGAATTCACACTTCGAGAACTTGGCATAGAGCTTCTCTTGATGAAGTAGTTTGAGAATACAACGAAGGTGTTTCTCGTGATCAGCTTTGTTCTTCGAGTAAATAAGGATGTCGTCAATAAAGACGATGACGAATTTATCCAGATAAGGCTTGCAGACGCGATTCATGAGATCCATGAATGCGGCTGGTGCGTTAGTGAGCCCGAAAGGCATCACTAGAAACTCGTAATGTCCATAACGAGTCCTAAACGCTGTCTTGTGTACATCTTCATCCTTGACCTTCAACTGATGATAGCCCGACCTCAAGTCGATCTTAGAAAAATAGCTTGCTCCTTGTAACTGATCGAACAGATCGTCGATCCTGGGCAGAGGATACCTATTCTTGATAGTGACTTTATTAAGCTCACGGTAGTCGATGCACAAACGCATCGATCCATCCTTCTTCTTGACAAATAAGATCGGCGCTCCCCAAGGAGACGAACTAGGTCTAATAAAACCTTTTGCTAACAGATCATCCAACTGCGTCCTTAATTCCTTCATCTCCGTTGGTGCTAACCTATAAGGTGCTCTCGCTACTGGTGCAGCACCAGGGATGATGTCAATCCGGAATTCCATTTGCCTATCTGGTGGTAAACCAGGTAGTTCTTCGGGAAAAACTTCAGGATATTCCGAAATGATAGGGATATCTTCAATCTTAGGCTTTGGCTCGTCTATAGTAACTTGCGCCATATAAATGACACAGCCCTTCTGCATACATCTGGATGCCTTGAGCATGGACACTTGCTCAGGCAATCCATGCTGTGTATCCCCTTGGATGGTAAGTGACTCCCCAGATGGAGTTTTGACTATCACTTGTTTCCTGTTGCATACGATCTGGGCTTGGTTATGTGATAACCAATCCATGCCTATAACTACATCAAAGCCGGCGAGCTTAAAGGGAAGTAGGGACAAAGGAAAAGAATGATTCCTAATGGATATAACACATCCATCTAAAACAGTTGAGGCTGTTTCTATGGTTCCATCAGCTAACTCCACCTCATACTTCACACTTAAGGCTTTCACAGGCAATTTTAACAACTCACAAAACTTATTATCTACAAAAGACTTATCCGCTCCAGAATCAAACAAGACTCTAGCAAAAACATCATTTACAAGAAAAGTACCTGTAATAACGTTGTCATCTTGAACTGCTTCCTTAGCGTCCATCCTGAAGACCCTTGCATTGGTCTTCTTTCCATCATCGGCTTTCTTAGCGTACTTTGGGCAATTAGACTTAATGTGCCATTTCTCGTTGCAACCATAACATGTTGCATCCTTCAGACCCTTACACTTCAAGGTCGTATGATCAGTAGATTTGCAGATTCCACATGGTCTCGTGTGGGACTGCGACTTCGACTCAAAATGACATTTCCCAAAGTGGTTTTTCTTGCAGGTTTTGCATTTGGGTTTATCCCCCGACTGTTGCCCATCTCTCTTCGATCCTGACCCTTTTCTATGGTCGTTATTCCCTCGGTGTCTCTTCTCCGATCTCCGTGAGGTATCGTCCTCACGCTTTCTCTTATTCTCTTCCGAGTTCCTAAGTGCTCTCAACCTGACCACGTCCTGAGTGAGAGAGAGAGATAGATCAGCTACTGATCTGAAAGTTGTAGGCCTCGATGCCTTAACACTAGCTTTAATCTCAGGGGCCAAACCCCCAATGAAACGGGCAATCCTTTTCGGCTCAGGGGTTACCAAGTATGGAACCAATCGAGATAGAGTATTGAAGGTGGTAAGGTATGCCTGACAATCCAGATTCTTCATCACCAACGATACGAAGTCTGACTCGATCCTTTCAACTTCATGTTGTGGGCAAAAATTCTCTTTAATAAGGGCTACGAACTGATCCCATGACATACTGTAAAGTGTGGCCTTTCCGGTAGCTTGCAAGAGAGATTTCCACCACGCTAGTGCGTCCCCTTTAAACGATTGGGACACGTACTTCTCTACATCCCGATCAGCACACCCGCTGATATCTACGACTGTATCCATTTCGTCTAACCAGGTCTTGCGAGACTTATTGTGGACGCTCTAGAAGACAGCCAGCCTATTTCGTGTAGTACCTGCACTTAATCTTTTGGGAAAAATACGTCAGTTTACACTGGTAAATACAATTTAACTGACTCATTTTGAAAATGATTGAAAATTGATTTGAATGCTCATGGCACAAAAATATTTTATAACTTGGGATAATTATTGCAATATAATCTTGTAAAGGATTTACATGTTACTTATGCGTTCAGTAGCCCGGTTCGTGCCGGGTTAAAGATCAATAGACACACCACAATATTTGAGTTATACACTTGACAGGTGTACGCCTACACCCCGTGCTCAGGTCGTGGCCATCTCGTAAGATAATGCCGAGGATATCCGGGACATGGTCATTAACCCCCCAAAGGCTTTAAGCAAACAAAACATTCAATCAAAACATAGCATCTCAATAAATTTAACCACTATTCGATTAAAGAATTCAATGCTAGACCAAGCGGTATTTTATATACCGTACCCCAAGCCCGTATAGGGAAAATAAGTTAAAAGTATTTACCTTGGTAAGTATTTATCTCAACAAGCAAAAAGGCAGGTAGCTTTTACCGGTGCTCCTAATCTGGAACGAAGGTTTATAAATAACCTATTAGATTTCTAACGGTCTTTATTTAAGCTAAAGCTTAGACCGGTTATTTAAAAGGACGAAACGGTTTAAACGCACGATTAAGCGAAGACCGGATAGAATGTGATTTAGACCCGACAAGTTTGAATACTTGTATAATATGGGTATACTAAATATATTCTGGATTTTGAGACAAAAATGATAATGTTTGACCCGTCTCGGTCAATTTATGCAAACTAGTTACATAAACCGAACCGAACGCGAAAAGAGCGTTACGGGTAACCATAAGAGTCATATGCAAGTTCCCTGATATATTATGCTATAAATATGTCATAATATCAGTAAGTTATGTTCTATTATGCCCCGAATGAATTTAAACTCAACTTATGCCTTATAAGGGCATTTTGGTCATTTAAAGATTATAAAAGAGTTAAATTAGAAATCTGAGTTACAGGTCTGATTTATACAGTAAAAATACTTAATTTAACATACTATAACAGTAGGGTATGACCCATAGATGAAACTTATCATTTAAAACCAAACTATGCTCGTTAGGGGTATTTTGGTAATTTTACAAGGGCTTAAAATGTCAAAATTTGGAATCTGAGTTTATAAACTTATACTTACTGTTATTTTATAAAAATATATTAAAAACATCAGTAGGTATCAACCTTATAGGTTTAATATGATTATAGTACATACTATGCGATAAAAATGCGTAAAAAGGCGATTTGGAGCCATTTCCGGGTTTGTACAAGAAAGCTGATATTTTTATATTTCCAGAATGCTCAAAGTATTATATTTAACAAATAAAATCAGTAGAAAAAGGTTTGGGGTCAAAAGGATTTATAAAACTCGTTTTATGGCCTAAAAGGGCAAATTCGGTATTTACCGAATTAAACTTAGAAACCTATGTTATGATCAGCCAAAAGTAAAATAAAAATCTTTAAAAATCCTAAAATATTATATAATATCAGTGAGTAAAAAGTTTTATATTAAAAAGTGGGTTTAAGTGGGTTATATGCTAATTACGCCTTTTATATAATATAAAGCTTGTAATTTACGATATTGATCATAACTCTTATTCTGGACCTCAAACTGACATCAAATTTTCGGTGCAAGTTTATAAATCAGTATCAAACGTTTCTACTCTTTCACTTTTTCAAAAATCATGTTTTATAGCAAAAAGGGCAAAATAGTCATATTTAAGCATAAACCGGTAACATGCATATGAATCGGTTAAACATGGAACCAAGATGTAAAATTCCAGAGGGTTAAACTTATATGAAAGTTGGTCTAAAATATGCTCTAATGCAGATCTTAACATGCATGTACGGATCAGAACCGATAGTCAAAGAAAAAGTCAATTTATGAGACTTTCGGTTCCGATTCGGGTTTAATACAGAAAATTGTCGAGTTGATCAAGTTGAAACATGTTCTTACATTAATTACAAAATTATTTTGATGATCAAACAGGTTGCATGTATCCTACATTGTTAATCAAGCTTAAATTTGCAAAAACATATTCTGTTGACTTTTTATGAAGAACTTTGACTCGACAATTAGCATGCTTAGAGTGTGAATCTGAACATACCCTTTTAGGGGTTTGTTATACTCATAAATACCAACGTATGGGTACTTTCAATTTGAGATTTGACAGAGCCAATCTCGTTTAATCATAAAGTCAAGTCTAAATTACGATACTTTGACTTTCGATGAATACACTAAGCTAGAACGAATTTGAAAGAGTTGTAAACACTTACAATGGTCCTAAACAAGCTTAGAGATCACTATGAGGCTGCCTTGTCGTCCAGAAAGCTCCAGGAGAAGTCTTGTGAGTTTTTGAAGTTTCAAGTGTTCTTATGTTGCAACTACAAGAGCCTTATACTCAGATTTTAATGTGTTGTGAGGCTGCCACAGGGGTATACAGGTGTTGCAAGACTGATACAAGTGTCCACAATTGCATGAAATTCGATTGGGGAGGTCCTTGAGTCGTTTACAGCTGCAACCAACTCACATACAGCCAACAAAACCGACACCTGCAGGTTACACTGCCCAGATACGGGCCTAGCGCACCGTTACGCTTCTGATGTAGCGGTGCGCTAGCTCCATCAGATGACAACATTAGTTACGTCCTAGCGCACCGTTACGCTACTGATGTAGCGGTGCGCTAGCCCTTGTCAGATGCCAAAATTTTGTTCTCTTCTTGAATTTGACCATGCAACATGCAAAACTCCGACACTCATGCACTTTATTCAGTAATGGGACCATGTTACCAGCCATTGCATGTTATGGCATGTATGTACTTTCTTTGTCACATTGTGGGAGCTTTAAATTGATGGAGAACCAAGTTCTTGATGTTGAATTCTTATCTAGAGTTTGTAACCCATTTATTTATTTAGGATGACCAGATTTTTAAACTGATTTCAGATGTGGATAAAATATATCCTGATTAGGGATTTATTAATAGGTCGCTCAGAAGTATAAATTAACATGTCGACGTTTAAATCCTACCGTACATCTTTATCTGGCCTCGTATTTCTAACACGTCTGCACAACATGACACGTGTCTTTATTTTATTGGACATGAATTTCCGAGGTGTTACACATAAATAAAGTGTTTTTAAAGAATGTTTATGATCATACATCAGATTGTACTCAAGTTCCTTTTATACGTCGTGAAATGACCAAAACGCCCTTATGGGGCATAATTTGAGTTTTAAACTTTAACGAGCATAGAAGTTGATATCCTACTGATATTTTAACTTGTTTAAAGTATATTGACATATGAAACTTGTCCATGACTCCTCAGGTTACTCGTTATCGCTTATACGCGTACGGACAAGCTTACGTAACTAGTTTACGTAAGTTTACCAAAACGAGTTAAACCTTATCATTTTTACTTCAAAATCCAAAATGTATTTAGTTTACCCATATTCTACAACCCTTCATACTTGTTGGGTCTAAATTACATTTTATTCCGGTCATCGCTTAATCTAGCGTATCGTACCATTTTTAATATTTCCAGCTAGCCGGTTTAAGTCTATGACTTAAATAAAACCCGTTAGCATTCTAATTGGTTATTTATACCATCATTCCATACTAGAGCCTTCCGGTAAATTGTACCTACGCTTACTTAATTGAATACGGCTGAGTTATTATAAATCTTGCAATTTAAGACAGGAGCTAGCTCAGGTAAATACTCTTAACCTATTTTCCCTTATACGGGCTTGGGATACGGTAATATAATTACCGCATGGTCAGGTATGGGATTTGAAGACCAATAAGTCTGGAAGTTCAAATAACCTGTTTTAATTCGTATTGCTTGACTGAAACATTGGGGGTTAATGCGACCGTGTCCTGGATATCCTTGACTCATTAATTGCAAATGGCCACAACCTAAGCACGGGGTGTAGGCATACACCCGACAGATGCAATATGGTTTATTAAATAATTTTATACCCAATATGGGTTTCCCAATAAGGGAATAAGTGGTGTGTCGGTTAATCATGAACCGACATAGTACCGGGCCCCGTATGTAGAGCAAGTTATGTAAAACTGATAACATGAGATGTAGTTTGTCCCAAGTATAAAATATTTCGTGCCTTGTGCACATAAACATTTTCAAATGTGTCGGTTGATTGTATTTACCAGTGAAAACTGACGTATTTTCAAAAGTCTAAGTGACAGGTACAAATACGTAAATAAGCTGGAAGCTACTCGGGATTGTTAGACGAGGAACTTGCAACTCCTTCGCATAAGCCATTAGTCTGATAAACTTCTTTTGTTTTAATGATCCGCATGTAGATTATTACAAGCTTGTCTGTACTTATTATTTTGGTATTTTAGATAATTGAGTTTGTAATAATAAAATTTTATTCCAAAGACTTCCGCTGTGCTATTCTGTGTATGTTTGACTATGACGATACCAATCTTACGTCACGATACTCCCCACCGGGCGCACCGGGCTGAGCTGTAAATATCGTGGTGTGACAACTTTTTGTCTTCCAAAATGTATATTTATCACATTGGGGTATTTTTGAGAACGTAAATATTACAAGAATTATGAAAACAAGTTAAATAAACCAATAGAAATCAATTATTTTTAATATAAATCTCATCTTAATTAAAATGTAACATTGTAAATAAAATTATTCTTTAGATAATTCATCTCCTCTCACAAAATCATTCGTAATAATGAGACATGTGTAAATACAACAAATTTGCACGTGTGTAGATGGGAAACTTATGCATGAATAAATTTTCTTTATTTACGAATACTTGTAATTTAAACGTGTAAATTTAATTTCTAATAATGTATTTGAATAAATATGATAAGTGTAAAAAGAAATTTTAAATTTGAATTGTTTTTTACCAATCAATCATGGTTTTTTTCATTCATTCTCATGGTTTCACAATAATTAGCGTTTTCATTTACCCCCCCCCCTATGTTTATCACATATATCATAAAAATAACAAACCATATATAGAAAAATAAGCTTTTTTTTAATGGCAACGTTTACATACTCCTAAATTACACCAAATAAATCCTAATTTACTCATTACTTGGGGTTTAACCCAACACCTTCCACGCAAGAGTCTCTACCAACTACTAGGGGTGCAAACGAGCCGAGCGGCTCGCGAGCTACTCGAGAAAAAGCTCGAAACGAGCCGAGCCTTATCGAGCCCGAGCCGAGCTTGAGCCTAAAATAAAGCTCGTTTGCTTATCGAGCCCGAGCTCGAGCCTCGTATGTGAAGCTCGTTAGGCTCGTCGAGCCTTATCGAGCCTTAGTGTAAACGAGCCGAGCCGAACTTATTCAAACGTGTTTACAAGCCGATCTCGAACCTAAAAATAAGCTTATTTAGTAAACGAGCCCGAGCCCGAGCTTCACTTATCGAGCTCGCGAGCCTAAAAAGTCTATTATTTATATTATTTTTATTTAATATATTAATTAATAGATAATAAACGAGCCGAGCTCAAGCTTGAGAAAATACAAACGAGCCGAGCTCGAGCCTTGAAAACAAAGCTCGAATCGAGCCGATCTCGAGCCCGAGCTTACATAAGTTAATCGAGCTCGAGCCTGGTCAAGCTCGGGCTCGGCTCGTTTGCACCCCTACCAACTACCAAGTGAGATACCCCACATTGGCATTTTAAGAAAAAACAAGTATTTCAACATTTAGTTGTTGGTTCAGTTGATTTGACCGTCGGAGAAACAATGAACTTTTTAGGCTCGTTGTCGAATTTAAGACTAAAAGTTAAGTTTGGACACAAATTAACCATTTCATGTACAAAAAGTTCAAGATTATGATTACTTAGATCAAAACCTTGTCGTTGGATTACCGGTATATTTCACTTAGCTAAACCACTTGTTAACAAATTAGTCAAAACTGTCTTTATGTGTGAAGTTTATAATGTTTGAACTTGTTGTATAAGCCATTTGTATTGTATCTCTTGAGGTATGTTAATCATACAAACATTTGTATTTCTTTTATTATTGTTATATTAATTCTACATTGTTTAGTTATTGAAAACTGATCTAATTCAACAATCAAATTGGTAAAATACCCAATTCAATATCCTCAAGACACTGATTTTCATACCATTCACACAATGTTTTCATAATTAGGCCTATTAGTAAGATTAGGACCCGCACACACCGTCTAGTTTAGTACATGCGGACCCCTCTATTTTAAGCTGGCCGGTTTTGGCGAGTTTGGGTTAAACCGGCAGCTTGGGTTCAGTGGTTCAGCCAGGTTTTGAGGGATTTTTTATGCCTTATTTAGAAATAGATTAAACCAAGTTAGTCATGACTCATGACCCCCTTTGAGAGTTAGACAACCAATGTAACACAACAGTACGTCATAAATATTACATACCTACACAATAAAAACCAGATGCTAAACGTTGCAGGTTTGAAAATTTGAAGACTATAGACACCCGTGTGAAAATATTCAAGATTTTCACACCACAACAATAATGATTTTAGTACAATAGATATCTTGGTTCAACCATTTTGTGTTGATCATTCTCTCTAACCCAACTGAAAATTCTAAAATCACCTTTTAACACTTCCTCCTCTCCATCATATCTACTGATTCCGTTGCGCAATCTGTGAATCGACGGTCAAGTTAACGCTAATGCAGCTAGATCAAGTTAGATGATCATGTAACTTAGATCAAGTCTCACTAAGATGACTAACAATTCAGCTAATCAAGATCTTACATCACAGTTGTTACAAGCTTATATTTTCATTAGGGCTGTAAATGAACCAAACGAGGCCATGTTCGTGTTCGTTCGTTAAGGAAATGTAGATGTTCGTGAACTATTCGCGAACAAATGTTTATGTTCGTGTTCGTTTGTTAAGGAATTTCAGTTGTTCACGAACAATTCGTGTACTAACACAAACAAACGAACACAAATACACAAACGAACATTAAACTTGAAATATAAAAAACACCCTTAACCTTAAACATCTGACACAAGTAGTCAGATACAATCATTAAATGATAAATCAAGAATGCGGGACACAAGAAGTCTACTACAAACACCATACGATAAATCAAGTTTAGCTTAAGACATAATTATCCGAAGTAACTTAAACTTATCCCAAAAAATGACTTTAGCGTCCGACTTCTTTATATGTTTAGACATGGGTTTACAAATTCCTATTTTTTAAAATATGATTATAGACTAATTTTTAAGGAAAAAAGGGATAGTAAAACTTAAAGAGAAAGTGAAATGGTAAAAAAACATTAAAACATTAAACAAATTAACATAAATAAACAAACACGAACGTAAACAAACTTATTACCGAACGTCCACGAATGCAACCGAACGAACAAGACCTTTGTTCATGTTCGTTTATTTAGTTAATTGAACGGAATAACTTGTTCGTGTTCGTTCATCAACTAAACGAACGAACATAAACGAACTTCCACCCGAACTATCCATTGAACGTTCCGTCATTTACAGCCCTTTCCATTATCATTCCATATCATCAATCATCAACAAACTAATCCATCTTAAACCACTCACGCAAATTAAACATCTAAACAAAACAAAAATACATACTTCTATCATCTCTACCAATCGAAACAAAACCTCAGTCCACCGCAGATCACTCTGAAAACAAACATAAAACCCGAGTCATAACAATTTTCTCAACACAACCACAACCAAAACCAAAACCAAAACCTAAAACAAACCGAATCAAACCTTATCGATGGCCGATATGCAACATGGTTTTGTTCACGAGTGGCAAATCCGCAGTCTCCTTCCTTGCTTCCAGCAACTTTTCACTGTTGAATTAAAACCAAACCGCAATGTAACGTTATTCAATCACGAACTATATATAACTAGCGGACGGGTATAAAACTAGTTTAATTACCTTGTGTAAGGTAATGGACAGAAAATAATCATATAATCAGCACCAACACAAGTGAAAGTACTTGTCTTATCATCATAAGCATAACTATACGACCGTGGACACACGTGTTTAAAGTACGCCGAAAACTCCGTCGGCGGACACGTGTCCGGCGTATTATACGCTTCGCTACAACAAAACCTCGGATCTCCAAACGCCTCACACGCGCTCTTACACGCCACCACGCTCCGACTACTCGCACTACGCGCCACCCTCAGCCCAACAGGACACGCGCGGTTCAAGTCAACCAAACACCCGGTTGAACTACACGCGCCGCTTTTCCCACCCCTCGGAATCACCAACATGGGGAGGTTGTAACCGTCAACCAAGCTGACGTCATAGAAATCCAAACCCTGATCGCCGTTGAGGGTGAACTCCGCCAGGGTCGCCGGCGGTTCGGCGCCGCGGCCTTCGCACGCCACCTTGCCGGAGCCGCAATCGGCTGTGATACAAGTTAATTTTCCGGTGGAGTCTGTGGTGCAATCGGTGCGGCCCCATAGACGACCCGACCAGGAAACGGGTACCCGGAGGGTTCTGGATTTACCCGGGGTGAGAGTGAAACCGGTGGGGTTGAGGAGGGGTCTGTCGGCGCCGGTGAGGATCCCCGGCCAGATGGTGTGGCGGCAGCGGTTGACGATCTTGAATGTTGTGGAGTGGACCACTGCAGAGTGAAATAATAATAATAAGGGTGAATAAATGGATGGTGTTATTGGGAATTGGTGGAGAAGAGAGAAGAATACCTGCAAATGATGAAAATGTGAAGATTATGGTGAGGAGAATATGAAGACGATCCATTATTGATTGGAATGGAATGGAATGGTGGATTCTGGATGGAATAAAGGGGAGAAAAGGGAAAGGGGAGGTAGTGGAAAAGCTTGAGGTTTGTTTTGTTTTGTGATTTTGATTGAGATTTAGCCTTTGATTTTTATTTTTTTCCCACCAAAAAATATTTTGTGTTAATTTTGCTTTCTAGTTGCTAGTTGTATGAGTTGCCAATTGCATGCTTGAAAAAGTTTACACCCTTATATTTTTTTTTGGGTTTTGAATCATTATCTTAGTTTAATTCAAATGTTTCATTTATAGTATGTAGGTTATAAAAAGGTTTTATCGCTGACATTTTAGTTCGATTGGTTAACTTGATCCAATTTTTTCTGTTAACGAGAAGTGAAATTCGATCATTTTATATGTAATTATGTTAACTAGAAGGACAAATCAACCATATAAAATGACCGAATTGCCCTTCTCGTTAACAGAAATAATGGATGAAATTAACCCAGTGGACTAAAATGGCAATGGGGAAACCTTTTTGGACCCACAGGCGAAAAATGAAATCTTTGGACTAATCTGGCAAAATGACACAAACCACATGGACTAAAATGACATTTAACTCTTTTTTTTAGGAAAATGATGACAAAAGTATTTATTCATAGCAATTATTAAATTTGGTGTAATGATTATACATGTATAAGGGTGAGGGCCCTCTCTTACGCATAACCAATCCTCGTGTGCCACGTCAACTCCCCTCTTAAACTCCTCTAACACCCTAAATTGATGGCGGCACTCCCCTCTTAGGTGATTTGGTTTTTTATTAGAAAAAAAAAAAAAGGAAATTTTTCATTGGTTGATTGAATGGGGCCCACCTTCTCTCTCCTCTTCTCTCTTCGGTGCCTCCTCACCAAAATTGGTCCCCGATCTCACTCCCCTCTTGGATGGCGGTGGGTGCCCGATCGGCAAAAATGGTCCCCGCGTGGGTTTTCGGTGGGTGCCCCGCCCACCCTAAGGACGTTTTTATGTTGTTTGGAGATTTGTTTTGGTTTGTTAACTGAATCTAACCAATAATTGATTTTCTAAAACCAGAAATTGACCTAACAGGCTAACACTTATGTTGTGAGTTCAAACTTTTTCCATGATAGAAGGGTGCACAAAAAAAAAGACTGGGTTAGTCATGCTTCGGCCCAAAAGGCCAATAACTAAGTGGGTTGAACCCATTGACATTGTGATTACACACAAATATTTGTATATTGAAGCGGAATGAGTCTAAAACCTAGAAGAAGATCCACCAAACAATGGCCCGGTTAATCAAGCCCGTTTGAGAGAGAGGAAAACCGTAGTAGTCACACGTTGAACACGTGAGAGGAGATGGCGTGGAAAGTACTCACTTTGAGCATGAGTAGCATCCACTAATAGGAAATAGACGGCGCTAGCAGTTGAACACGTGAGAGGAGATGGCGTGGAAAGTACTCACTTTGAGCATGAGTCGCATCCACTAATAGGAAATAGACGGCGCTAGCAAAACGGTTACAACTGAGTGGGGACCATCACTGGCACCATAAAGGGACGTTTAATTGTCGGATTCAACACATAGTTGATTCAGATTTTCTTTATGGTACCATCCCCAGTTTAGAACGGGCATTATTTTCAAAATTTTTATTCTTAATACCATAAATTCGGATTAACCTCCACCTCCACACCCATCATAACCTGTGCTACAACAATCAATTCTTGATTGCTTCTATCTTCGATGTATCCACATGTATGCCCTTTTCATTCACAACATGTCCCAGGAATTGCACTTCGTGAATCTAGAATTCGCATTTGGAAAACTTCGCATAAAGCTTCTCTTTCTTTAATAGTTCCAAAATGGTATCAAATGTTGCTCGTGCTCCTCCTTCGTTCATGAGTATATCAATATATCATCAATAAACACTATCACGAATTTATCGAGATAGGGTTTGCATACGCGATTCATTAAATCCATTAAAAAAACAGATTGGGTTTAGTTGGTTTAGGAGTACAAAAAGAAAATAAATTGAAAATTGAAGTTAATTATTGTTTTCGTCCATGTGGTTTGTCAAAAATCACTATTTCAGTCCATTAGTTTAAAAATTGCGATTTCAGCCCCTGTGGTGCCACTTTCGTAACTGTTTCAATCCATTATTCTGTTAAGCACATGGACTAAAATGGTCACGAACGAGGTGGACTGAAATGGTTACAAAAGTGAAACCACAGGTACTGAAATCACAACTTTTAAACTACTGGACTGAAATAGTGATTTTAACAAACCACGTGACGAAAACATTAATTAACTCTTGAAAATTGACATAGTAGAATTTGGCTGGGAGTAATATTGGCAAATGGTGAAATTTGGGGCAATATTGAAATATGGGTCGGTTCAGGTTGGGCTACTATTTAGTGTTTCTGGATCATTTTAAACTTGAATTTGCCGACGAGTGATTTTTGGTCGCCACAATCTACACACATCGAGATTAAGGTTCATCCGAATTGCTTCATTTATAATTTATATGGCTGTTGTGTGTAAAATTAGGGTTTTATATGTGGAGGGTTTTGATTTACTGGGCATTTATCGAGTCTGATTAAGTATCTGCTACCCAAATTAGTGATTTGTTGGTTCATCCTCTGCAAACTGTATAATTTTATGATGCAAGTTTTAATATTTTGTGGCACAGTTTACGATGTTTGCTTGATCATGTTGGACATTGTTGTTTCTTTAGGATCTTTAATTTAGCCATTTAGGGGTACTTGTTATATGATAGATACTTGTTGATGCATTATATGTTTTAGGGAAATCGCACATATCAAACTGTATCACAATCAATCCAATGGTAAAAGAGCCCCCCTGGGAAACCATATTCGAAACCGTCTAAGTTTCCTAGAATTTGGAGATCAAACTTTGCTTTGAGTGAATTAGGAGGAAAAAGTCCGGTGGCACCGACCGGGGACTGAGAAGGTGGACGAAAGTAAACCAGCAAAGTCCAGAAGGGGGCCGTTCTTCCACTTGCTTACTGGACAAGATGGATTAGACTTTATACCACTAATGGACTATAGCGAATAGAGAGAAATAAACCTAAGTAGGGATGAGCAAAATGGACCCGGTACCGGTACCGAACCGGTACCGAATTTACCGAACCGGGTACCTTTTCGGTACCGATTCGGTACCCACTTTTGACATTTTCGGTACCGGTTCGGTACCGGTATTTTGCTCGTTTTTACCCTCAAATACCGGTACCGAACCGGTACCGAACCGGGTATATTCGGTACCGGTACCCACTTTTGAGGATTTTCGGTACCGGTACCGGTTCTGTACCGAACCGGACCGAGCTCATCCCTAAACCTAAGTCACTATTGTATTGTGAACGCCACGCACTACCAGTGACTAGCTAAAAAACAGATAGAACACTATTTCCTACTCCAGGCAAGTAGTATGGTACGGATACAAACTCTTAACTCCAGCCTACTGCTTCGTACAGAGTAAGGATTCAGGGCTTTCATACATTCTAATGGACGTTCACCTTATATATTACCTTTTTTTTTTAAATGTGGCTCTATGCTTTTGCTTTGGTGCTGTGCTCTCCACACCACAAATATCTAAGCCCGTAAATTGTTTTGTTCTTGGGGTATATAGACTGATACATAATTGACTTCTGCTTCTGATTTGACCTTAGTTTCAATACCCATGCTCTTAATAAAATTCTTATGCGCAATAAGGCAGCCCTTCAAATTGCATTACCCACTGCTATCAAAAGGTGTGGGAGAAAAGCTGTTTATGTTATTAATTATTTTTTGGTTCACCAGATGACGTAAATCTTATGAGTTTTTACATTTATTGATGATTGATTAGAGGATACTATCTGATATATGGCATACACGATCAGATTATCATAGGTTTCAATTGACAATTTTTTAACAGTTCGTTTTGACCCGTATAAAATTTTGTAAAAACCCATTCTGACCAGAACCAAAATTTCCATTTTAAAAATGACCCGTTACCTTGCGTCTCACCCGGCTGGTTACCCCCGTTTTGCTAGGTAAGTTATCGACTTGATCTGCTCTTAAAAACAAGTCAATTAGATCCTGGCCCATTTTGGAACTCAATTAATGATTGGGTAACTTGTTATACATAAACGAGTAAATATATTGGGTGTTTGTGGGATTAAAAAAGAGAGTGAAATTGGTAGAACATGATAATGATGTCAACATGAACGAGTAAATATGTTTTTCTTTTTTTCTTTTATCTGATGGTTTGTTACCTCATTTCTTGTTCTTGTTTCTTTTTTTGACGATGTAAAGTGAAAGTTTTGAATGTTTAAATCTGTGCAGTTTTCTTTATTTTGATTGCAAGACTTGGAAATGCATCCTCCATTGACACTACATAGACACCCAATGTGTGCTGAAGTAAGTTAAAAGTCTCAATTTTGCATTTCGTTTGTAGTAAACACTTTTCCAGCGTTGATATGCTTTACGCCTTTCTAACAAATTTTGAATCTAAATGAGACTCATATAGGTCTGATGTCTATAGTTTTGCTGATATACAATCTCTGAAACTGATGTTACACGTGTGTTTGGTGTAGATAATCGAACTCTTTCAGAAGTGCCATAACGAGCATCCTTATGGAAAATTCTTTGGTGAGTGCACAGATCTCAAGATAAAGCTCGATAAATGTTTCCGTCAGGAAGTAAGCCTCTTCTCTTTGTTACTTCTTTTATCTCTTGTTTACATTATATGAAGTCAAAAACGCACCTCTCGCAGAAAGCAGTAAAGAGGAAGGCAAATTTTGAAGAGAGTAAGAAGTTGAAAGAGCGGCTACAAGCTTATCGAAAAGAAACTGCCGCTGCAACCGAGAATGTCATGTGAGACAACTTTGGACCATGCTAGTGAGAGCATTTATTCAATAACGAAACACTTTTCTTTGTAGCAGTTCAAAGGCTAAAAATTACTCTCTTCAAAAGATTTTTCATCATCTGTGTTTGTGTTTTCAGCATGATCTTGAAATCTTTGTACTATAAATGACTAGAATACAGTTTGTGTTCTAGTTTTATAATTTTAACTCATTTATCCAAAATATTTAAGTATAAAAGATAACAGTTGGAAACTAGTTTAAATGCACAAAACCTTATAAATAAGTTGTGTGTTAATTGTGTGGGGTTGAGACGTTGAGTCATCAAAGTAAACAAATCATTTATTTATTATTTTGTTAATAACACGACCCTAACCCAGACGCCTAAAATTGTGCCCAAACTGAAGTTGTTTAGCCTATTTATCTAACTGTGTTAGTGGTATGTAAACTTGATTGTAATCAGGTTGTAAATGTAAACAGGTTGGATGGTTGTAATAAACCAGGTAAATCGGTTGTGAAACGGGTTATCAGGTCAACTTGTTTATTTATATTGGTAAGCGGGACAACTTGTTTAATTAAAAAGGTAGACGGGTCGATTTGAACATCTAAACAGGTTAAACAGTTGTGCCCAAACACGAACCATTTAGTTAAGCAGGTCAAACATCAATTTACGCTAGCTACGTTTTATTAAGCAAGTTAGACAAGACGACCTAACAACATGATTTTTTGTCATGTTAGCAATTGCCACCCTATTAAAAAGCTATGCTTTATAAGAAAAGAAACTAGTCTAATTAAAAAATAAATTAATAAATGTTATATATTTTTAAAAAATGATAAACTGTGTGTCAGTTGTGCAATTGCTGCAAGAACAACAATCAGCAAAGCTCAAGAACAAAACAGCAAAACATCATGATTTAAGCACAAACTACTAAAACAGACAAGAGTTCAAACATAATGAGACCAGTCTTAACCTGTTCAGCATGTTTCCAAAACCTCTGGTCTCTTACATAATACCACCACTAAATTTAGACTCATAAACTGCACATAGTAGTTTGACTCTAGCAAAGTCAAAACATAAATCATGGATTTGATGCAGCTTGGCTCCAGTTCTTGAGCACCCGCAACGACACAGGCACCACCCTATCACCGCTCGGGCTGGACTAACCACTGAGAGCTTTCAGTGTCTTCAACATCCACCTTGCTTATATCATATCCATATTTGACTTTTCTTTAGTAAAGTCAAACAATTGACTTGCACTTTTGGTAGCGTATTTTTTATTTATTTATATGCCTTTTCTCGCCTAGTTTGGTTCTACACGAAGATAAACATATCTATACATTGTGTGTCACACGTATCACATTTGTATTGAGTCCTTTTTATTGGAAAAAAGTCTAATGTGTGAGTAAAACTATGAGTGATTAGTTTCTGATATAACTATATAGGTATTAAACTTCACAGAAAGCTGATTATTTTCGTGAGTTTATCATACCAAAGCAGCCGATGATGAATGTGTTAGAAATTAGAATAGATTTTAGTAAATCTTTGTTGTCATCTTCAACATCTGGAACCACACATGGAACTGTTTCTAGTGATTTTTTCTAGCTTGTATCGTCTAATAAGAGTTCCCTTTATTTCAAGTACTCAAAAGTGCGTAAAAATAGACACTTAGGTTAAGGACCACATGAACATTTTCAGTAATTGCTTCTGCAAAGGTGTTTGTCATAAGCCGTTAAGACTTAAGACTGATCGAACAGCCCAAACCAAAGCAAATTGGCCGGTTTGAGATTTTGACGGTTCGGTTCATGAATTCATGGGTTGGAAAACTGAGGTTTTAACAGTTCAGTTCACGGTTTGGGTTTAGAACCAGTAACATAAACAGAACCAGACGTTTACCATCATTTTCTTTACATTTTTGGATTATGTAGTTATTTATATGTATAATTTCACGAACTGTTTTTTATCGTTATTAAGAATGCAATACACACTAACACCTTTAGAAAACAAAAACAAAAACAAAAACACCAATTCAATTTGTCCAAAGAGTGAAATAAACAGACTATAACAAGCAGCAATTGCATTACCTACTAATATACTTAAAGAGGTAACAACATTAATTAAACACAATATTTGAAAAAGGTTTTGCAGTCCAAAGTTGGATGATTTTGTCAAGAAACACAAATATGAATGTTGATTGTACATACATGTGACTCAATATCCATGTGGTGTAGTATGAAAGGGACGAGTTAACGGAATGGACAAATGAATGAAATTGATCATGACCATTACATTGAATATGGAATTAATCATTACTTTGTGTTGTTTGGTAGACAGGAAAAAACGGAGGAATAAAATCGATGGTAAGTGATGGTGATGTATAGTAGTGTGGGTGGTCGGTGACGAATCAAGGCTTATATCTCTTCATTAGTGTTGTTGGAGAAGGTAATACAATTAAATTTAAGCAACCATCAAAGCATAATGAATGTTGTGACTGCAAGATCAAATTGTAGTTGTCAATTAAAAGCATAAACGGGCCAAGCCACTCATGAGCTACTTAGATCGGCTTGCTAAAAGCCGGAGTTGGGCTGAGCTAAATCGAGTTCGTGCGCAAGCCAAAATACATTCTTGTTTAATAAACCAACCGAGCTCAAGTTGGCTTTCTAAACTATTATTTATATAACTTTTAGTTGATGTACTTTTAAATCAAGTTGGCTTGCTAAATAAACTATTTATATAACCTTTAGTTGATGTACTTTTAAATCAAGTTGGCTTGCTAAACTATTATTTATATAACGTTTAGTTGATATACTTTTAAATAAACTAGTCGAAAGGCTAGGGATGGTCGAATGAAGAGCCTATAAAGTCGGCAACTTCAAACCAGTCTATCAATATGTTGTGCCAAAATGGAGGAAAGACGGTAACCTTAACAAGTGCCTCTTCCAATTTTCATAAAAGATAAATAAGAAGATTTAAGTATTTTCCACACTAATGAAATAAAGTATATTAATTAAGCAAGACTTATCCAAAAGTCCATATATTACTATTTAGTCTACTAATAGGGCTGTAAACGAACAGAACGTTCAACGAATAGTTCGTGAACTATTTGGCATGAAGTTTGTTTATGTTCGTTCGATTAGCTTAACGAGCGAACATGAACAAAAAATTTCATCTGGTTAGCTTAGCGAACGAACATGAACAAAGATCTTGTTCGTTCGAATGCGTTCGTGAACGTTCGGTTACGTTCGTGTCCGTTTAATTATATTAAAATTATTAATAAATAATAAATAATAAACATTTTATCTAAACATACCGAGAACTTGAAACCCTATTTATTCTAAGTTGGCTAAAATTTAGACATTCAAGACATTTTTTGGATAAGTTGGCTAAAACTTGAAACCCTATTTATTCTAAGTTGGCTAAAACCTTAAGGAACGAACATGAACATGGCTGTTTGTGTTCGTTCGGTTTGATTACAGCCCCATCTACTAATCTATCTACAAATAAAATTGGTCAAGATAACAATGGAAGGTTGAGTAGAGGAAGCGTATCCTTGGATGATACTTGGTTTCTTATCTAAGCTATACTATACGCGATAGGTACAGTGCCCGTTTTGTGTACTTAATTAATCTAAATAAAAATCATTTTTATAAATTTAAAACGAGAGAACCGTGTTCCTAAGTTATTAAATCAACTACTACTTAAATAAACGACATCAACATCCTCCCATAATCAAGTCCAATATCGGTGGTTGTATCTCTACTAGTAGAAAAAAAAAACTTGTTTCTTAAAAGCAGTAGATTCACATAAAACACTCTTAAATCACTAAAACATAGTTCAACACATGATTATTAGTAAGGTTGGTTATTAAAATTTCTCTTAAGAATTACTATTTTACACTTAATACACTTATTAAATGATTATTTACATATTTCCCCTTTTTAATACCATCAATTACATATTTCCTCAATTAATCTAGTATTTCCTTAATTCATCTAGTCGTAACATGGTATAATTCTATTCATTCTTTGTCTTTTTGGTGGACGTTTGATTCCATCATGAATCAATATCTATATATATAAAAAATCTATCCATTTTGGGTGATTTTCGGGATTGGTAATTTAGGTATCAGTATGGTTCGGTATCGATATGATACCAAGCTCAGTCGGATATTTGACAATATCCGACTATATTTTTGGATGGGCAAATATGATATTAAAAAATTTCATGGAAATTTATGATGTTGATCCAAAGAGAAGTGCTCAACAGGCCTGCACTTTATTTATAGTGGGAAACCCGTGCGTTACGAGCAGAGTCGACAATACAGGTCACTTGGTAGTGAGAAGAACATTTTTAAAACTTTGGTTATGATAAGATAGGTTGGTTGATCGGTATTAATAATGATAGAACTGAAAGGAAAGAGGGTTAACAGATCAACCTCTGCCGGCTCAGCACCTAAACACATTTAACCATTACGCAACTTATCTAACCCGCTCACCTTGCCACCACTACTTGCATCCATATCTTACAGGTCATGTCCTAATTTTCCTCCTATGAAATTAACTAAATGAGCAGGCAGAATATCACATCTAATAAAAGTGCAGATCTGAGACCACTACTTTGCACTAGATTGGCTAATGGTTCTTGTCCTGGTTTTATAAGTTCCGCAGACCAATCATACCATTCAGAATACAAAAACCATATAAAATCAACAATAACAAATCAGTATGACGATGCTATATTTATAATGCAAAAGATGGTAGTTTCACAGTTAGGGTCTAGACTAAACTTGATGATTTCAACTGAGCCCAATAGTATCAGGGGTCCATATGTCTCAACAGATTGAAAGAACTCAATTGGAAATTCCTTTAAGGATGATACACATACTGTAAATGAATTTGGAGTTAGCATTCCATTAAAATATAAACATAAATATTTGCATGATCACACAGAGACCAGGTCATATGTTCCTAGGCAGCAGTAAAGAGGAAGGAGAGAGTGCTGGTAGAATTTGATCAGCTAATATGATGAACCGCAATGATTTAGGGTGTTTAAACCTCAAGATTAAAGTGGCAAAAGAAGTTACAATAGTTTTCCAATTAATGAGAATGAATAAGAACCTCCATCGGTTATAAACTTTCTGCTACCATACGTACACAAAGAAATTAATCAAGGGAAATGATCAGTTGCAGCAGTTTTAGCAATAAACAATAAGCATTAATGGTTTATTGGTTCCATGGCTTTTATGGAGTTTAATATGAATTAGCTTTCTACGGCAGTCTTTCAAAACATTTTTATCACCAATTTTTCTTTTATGGCAGTCTTTTAAACAATTATATAAACTAACAATCTTGACATTGAAAGCAATTTGATTGACATTTATAAGTAAAATATATAAACAAAATGAACTTATGGATTAGCATTATCTAAAGTTAAACCACTTACAAGAACACTGATAATTGATAGATCACAAACATATAAAATTTGATAACAAAAACCTTACCCCAACTCTTACTTTTTAAATTCTAAAATTCATATGCATTCATTCTAATTTCTGGAAATTACAACAAGTTTAATCAATAATCAATTAAGTTAGACTCTTCAAATGTCACCTTAACGTTATAGGCTACAAAGGTACCAAAATCCCTAAAATACCCCTAAAATGTTTTAAATTTTTGGACAATGGACAAGTTTATTCCCTTCAAAATAGGTTGGCTCTCTTGTACATGTTGCTTGAAGATGTGTACACAATGTAAAATTAACATAAAGGTAGAAAACCTAGTTTGCTTAATAAGGTATTATATATATAGTATATAATCTAATATTAAAAAATAACCAAGTTTAAAAATACGAGCCACACTAAAACTAATTATTATATTTTTTTTGAACTGCAAAACTAATTATTATATAATAATACGTTTAAAATTCCAACTCATGAGCCACACTAAAACTTTATACTAGGTTTCCAATACTCATTTGAAATTTGTGTGCTTTTGGTAGCTTTGTATTTCTACGTATTTTGATCTATTTGTTTTGGGGTTGTAACAATAAAACCATAACTATATTCTGTATTCATACACGGGTATAACAGATTTGATCTTTGTACAATTATCGAATGTTGTTTGGTTAATTTCATCTCAAGATATTTTAACATCCAAATACGAAGTCAAACTCGGATCATCTGCAACACTGATATAAACTAAAGGTATGTTTTGTATGGAGCTTTTATGAGCTCCTATCTTTAAGCTTTTAAGAAAAAAATCTTACTCAATAAAAAGACTTGTTTGGTTAAAAGATCTTGAATCTTTTAGGTTATAAGCTTCAAACTTTGCTCCTACTAAGGGTATGTTTGGCAAAATTAGCTGGTGGCTGGAGGCTGAAAGCTGTTAGCTGGAAGCTGGTAGCTGTAGCTTTTTAGATATATTTGGTGTTTGACAGAGTAGCTGGAGCTTTTAATAAAATGACCAAAATGGACATAACTAAAAATTTAAAAAGCTTGTGCAATAAAAAAATCATTATATTTAAAGGTTAAAATAGTCATTTTTTCTCTAAAAGATTGTAGCTCATTCTAAACGCTACTAGTAGGGGCGTTCAACCAAAAGCTTGAAGCTCCTAACCTAAAAGCGTTTAGAAGGAGCTACAAGCTTTTAGAGAAAAAGATGACTTTTAACCTCTAAAGAAAATAAACTTTTTAATGCATTTTCATTTTAGTCATTTTTTACATTTTATTACAAGCTCCAGTTAGGGGCTGTTTGGTAGCCTCTTAATGACCATTCAGATGCGGCCTCTTAATGATTTAAAACCTCTGAATGAATAAAAGGTAACCTCAAGTCAGAATGGTTAAAAGGTAACATCTGAATAGTAAATCATCACATGTCACATTCTTCTATCTTCTCATTGGTAAAATTATTACTGGTTCCATTAAGAGATAGCTTCTTAATGACCATTCAAAGACTACAAAACAACCCCTTAAGGTGATCCGTCGTGGGGCGGTATGCACGATCATGGCGCCGAAAAAATGCCCCAAACACCAAAACTTTGGGCGCTATAAATGAAAAATGGGGGTGTGGCGCGAGAATTATAGCGGCGTGATGTGTGTGTTTTTTTGAATTTTTTTTTTTCTGGTTTTCTTCTCATATATTTAATGCTCTGTTTTTATTTTGTGTTGCACGTATATATCGAAGAAGAAGGAAGACAAGGAAAAAGAAGAAGAAGAATTTTAGGGTTTTTAATTTATGGGTTTTGGGCTGGTTTTTTAATTTATGGGCTTTTGGGTTTTTCCACCAAAATTTGAGTTAATTAGTGTAAGGTTTTTTTATATTTATTTTATTTTAACGCTTTTTTTATTTTATTGTAATCTTTTTTTTTTATTTAATGAAATGGTTTTTAATTTTATAAAGTTAGAAATCAATTAAAAAAACGAAAATTAATTAATTGAGTAATGATGAGGTAGGAGTTTTATGACTACGGGCTCTAGTGACATAATGCCCCATAAAGCCCCTGTGTGACGTGGCACGACACATGTCGCATAACGTCCACAAAGGGGCTTTGTCACACATGGCCTAATCAGTCAAACACCAAATATATCTAAAAAAACAGCCAAACACCAAATATATCTAAAAAGTTACATCAACTACCAACTTTCAGCCACAACTACTTTTGCCTTTCTCCCTTGAAATTTGGTTCTCAAAAATGAAAATGCCAAGATTTCAATTTCTTTTGATGAAAATGCCAAGATTTCATTTTTTATGGTAAAAAAAATGAAATTTTACTCTTTATTTCAATATAGTAAAAAGTTTTTTCAATCTATGTTTATATTTTCCAAAATTCTACCTTGTTCACTAAAGTTGAACCATTTAATGCAAACAACTATCAAGATCAAAGGTGGTGACAAAGATCAACTAGAAATTGTTGTTCCAAAAAACCATCAGCATCAAGACGCTCCACCCATGAAGAGCATCAAAACTCACATAATTTATTATGAGCTAGGTGACAAAAATCAATCGATAATGCTTTACAACAAAAGTGGAAAATTTCAGTTACTGTGGACAACAGTAAAAAGAAACAACCCCCATCAAAAAATCTTTACATGCAAAAAAAAGAGTCCCCACAATTGACAAGATGACATGACAATTCAACAACCAAATAATCTTCAACAAAAATCATCATCCAACACAAACAAATTCACTAATGGGCCTTCATTAAACTATTTAAACCACCAATATGTAATAAACATATGTCGCAGTTAAACATTTAAACCCTAACTTTTCCCCTAATTTAAACGGTGACCATTTCATAACTAATAAAGCAGTAAACCCAAAACACTAAATCCAAATCAAAAACAGACTTCCGGTTCACCAATTCATTCATAAACACACAAAAAACCAAAAGTAAATGTCAAAAGACACATTTACCCTCCATCATCCACCGTCCACTGTAACAGATCAACGGTTGTTAGAACTAGTGCACTCTCTTGCAAAATGCCCATCTTCACCACATTTGAAACATCCGCCGCCGCCGCCGCCACGTCCACCACCGTAACCACCACCGCCTCCACCACCATACCTACTACCACCACCGCCGCCGCCTCCACCGTTCTGAGAACACTCTCTAGCCATATGTCCACTCTCACCACACTTGTAACAACCGTCACCACCACCACCACCACCACCGTAACCACCGCCGCCACGTCCACCACGGCTTCCACCGTTGTAACCACCGCCTCCTCCATAACGATCACCACCACCGCCGCCGCCGCCACGTGTACTTCCTTGAACAGGACCTTCATTAGGACCGGTGACGTCAGCAGCCTTGGTACGGCCATCAGATCCGGTCTCAACGACGAACTCCACCGACTCACCGTCGCCGAGGCTGCGGAAACCGTCGGTACGAATGGACGACTGGTGAACGAAGAGCTCTTCGCCGCCGTCTTCAGGAGAGATGAAACCGAAGCCTTTGGTGTCGTTGAACCACTTGACGGTGCCGGATTGTCTGGCCATTTTTGGGTTTTGGAGTGAGGGTTTTGAAACCCTAGAAAATATCGATGAGGGAGGAGAGTGATTTTTGTTTTGTGGGTCAGGTGGGGTTATATAGAGTGAATAGTTTGTTGCGTAGGGATAAGATTGGAAATTGAAAATGTTACGTCGTTGATTAATCCCGATGTTTGTCATTTTCTATGTTATCCAACGGCTAGGATCATCTTCACAGGTATTAGAATTACAAATTTACATTCAAAATTATATCAAGGATAAACTCTCAAAATGGTCCCGGAGGTTTCATTATTTTTGTAACTTTAATCTAAAATTCAAATGTTTTAATTTTTTGTTTATGTAGTTCCAATTTTGTTATTATTTTCATCTAAAATCAAAATTTAGCCAGATTTTTCAATTAATATTTATTTATTTATTTTTTGTTTTTTTCCTCGTTTTTAATAAAGAGAAAAATGGTCTTTTAACATTTTATTATAACAAATTTTAAAAATCTGACTATTTTGCCTTTTATTAAAAAAGAGGAAAAAAAAAACTAGATGTTAACTGAAAAATCTGACCAGATTTTGATTTTGTATGAAAATAATAACAAAATTGAAACCACATGAACTCAAATTCAAAAGCTTTTAGTTTTGGACTAAAGTGACAAAAGTGATCAAACCTCATAGACCAATTTGGCAGTTTACTCTTAAATCAATCAGAATACAAAACTAATATTTAGGACCGCCACTTTGGGGGTGCGGCTAAACAATTAAACTAGAAAAAAAGTAAAGGTAAAAATGTTTAATCGTGTAAGCATATTGTTTTGTGTTAACTCGCAAAAATTAAACCAAAATGTAAAATATTGGAAAAGAATAACTAAGTCAGCTAAGGACCTGCGAGTAATGACGGGGTTGTTAAGCCGCCAAAAAAAATATATGTAAAAAACGCTAAACCACACGTGCGCGTTGTAGCGTTTTTACTCGCAAAATTTAGACCGAAACGTAAAATGACAAATTTGTAAAAAATGAAAGATATACGGGACCAAGTTCAAAGTGGAAAAGTGTTGGGAATGAATACTAAAGGAGTGGAAAACTAAAATATGAAAAGTAAAGGCTTGAAAGTAAAAAAAAAAAAGAGTGGTTTTGTGAGGAGAAAAAAAAAGAGTGGGACCTTTATATGATATAGAATTATATACAATAGTTGTTATGGTTTGGGGGCGTTTTTCGGCGTTATTTTTGAAATAAAAAAAAAAAAAACGCCCCACTACGGGGGGATCTTAGTGGAGGAGAGCTAAATGTTACTATTTATCAGTAAATTTGGAGAAAACACTGTTTACCTTCTATAAATTTTTTAATATTTTTAAAAGTGGTTGTTAGTGGAGGAGATAGAAAAAGTAATGATAAAAGTATAAAAATTATTATTAAATTAGAAAGGAGAGAAAAAATAGTGATTTTTAATAAAATTACAAAGATAGAGATGAATGATTAAATACGAATATACGGTAAATTTAAAGTTTTACAACAACATCCAAAATATGTTTTTTTTCATTTGTTTTATAGCTGAGGTATATATATTGTTTCTCGAATTAAGTTGGTTTCTATAATTTTCGTGCCAAGTAGATAAGTTGGTATTTTAGTTTTCTCAAATAAAAAAGTCTACATGAGTTTTTTTTTTTTTTTTAATCAGTTCATGAAAAAAACTTCAACAAAACTCTCAAAGGTTTTTTTTTTTTTTTTTTGTAGATCAGTTCCTGAAAAAAACTTCAACAAAACTCTCAAAGAATCCCCCTTAGTCCACCCGTAGTCGGGCCTAATGTAGCGCCCCCTCCCCACGCAGCGCCCTATGGCGCCTTCATACACTGCCCCAACGGGCGCCATACCCCTCCAACTTGTTTCCCCTACGGAAATTTTTACAGCGCCATTCCCTCCGCCATTTGTTTTTTTTCCTCGCACATATATATACATACACATATAGGAAAGTGTAAAATACATTACGGCTTAACGTGCATCACGTACGACAACGTGCGTGATTATGTGTATAACGTGCGTGATTAATGTTTTAATCGTGCGTGATTAATGTTTTCCAACATGCGTGATTTGGGTTTTTTAGTTTATAACGTGCGTGATTTTCAAATGAACGTGCGTAATTATCTGTCGTACGTGATGTACGTTAAGCTACGTTAGCTATGTATAATTGAAGGGTATAACCCCACTACACACCCATGTGGTATAATTGAAGGGTATAATTAACGGAAAACATTCTCGTTTCGGGCATGACAAATTCTCCAAACGGTTGCCGTTATAATTGTGTACACAAGTCTTCTCCAAACCTTCCCACCTGGGCAGGATTTAATCATCTCCGTAATATCTTTCATTGAGTTCATGTGTGTTGATATCTCTTATTTTGTGGGAGACATATTCCATAGATTGATTATGTTATTAAGTGTTGTGCGTGCATGTGTGTTTTTTGGTGTGTTTTACATATTGTAATTTGGGTTTAGATTATGTTTTCAAATATCGTGCACATTTGGTTTTGAAATTGATGTTTTGTTTTGAAGTCGTATTCTACAATTGTTCTGATAAGTTTTTTTTTTTTTTTTTAACTTTTGTATTAAGGATTGAAGTGTGAACTAGTGTTGTTTCGGCAACTAAATGATGTGAAGCGACTATTTTGATGTTCTCATATAAGTAGCAAAGAACGATCATTAATACCTAACTATTTATCCTCTAATAAGAATACAAAACAACTCGAAACCAAATATTTCAAGCTCGAGATTGATAGATCTCCAATCTCTGTTTGGCTTCCAAAACAAGAGTTTCTAGTTGTGAATCTTGCATCAAATGACCTTGTTTCAAAGCCCACTGAAGCACAATATGCACATCTTCTTGAGCTAATGTTTCGCTATCAGGCACGTGTAACGCGATATAGCAAAGAAGGATCAAGCCCGGTACCTGAGCCACCAGCTCCCCAAAATAAGTTAGTTGAATCAAGTGTTTAGGCGCGTCTGCCTCTAATATCGCCTTGCAATGGGTCACGTGCAAGTAGTTATCCGTGCACGCAAACTTGATCAATGCAATAGCGGCTTGTGCTGACACCTCGTGCTCCCTATCGTCAAGGAGCCTCACCATTGAAGGGATGATCCTTGTTTCAGTGGCCCGAAAAGTCCGGGCCAAGTTTCCAATCGACTGGATGCTTGGAATAAGGAGATCAGACTCTCCTTTGTTAACAATTTTAAGCAACTTGTCCACAACCACACGAGCGGTTGGGGACGTTGGCTTAAACGCCGAGCGTCTGAGCTCGGCGTGACTTTCTGCAACGACAGTAATTTCCATTAGTGCCATTGCTGAATTGTATTTCACTTCTTCTTCACCCTTTTCCAATAGTACCGTGAAACAAAGAAGTGCTCGCGACTCGGTTATGGTTTTACATATTGCAAAATGATTGGCACATAGGTGCCATAGCGCTCGAGCCGCCATCGCCTTCATTTCAGTTTTTGTAGCGGGATCTTCAAACTCCCTACCTTTAATGCTGGCCCCAGACAATGCCACACGTCTTTTACTCTTTTCTCGTCGTTGTTGGGGTTGGCTCGGGGGTTTCATGGTCATAGCATTGTGTGAATCCCCCGAGTCAAAACCACCAGGACGTGAAACGTGAAGCCTATCGTCCTTGTGTTGCCCAATTTTCGCATCGTTATCCGAATTGGCCATATCAACAATCGACGCCATTCTTTTTTCATATACAATCGTGTACTTGCTATGTTCTTCAATCGTCTCGTACGATAAATGACTCACAAGCAACCGAATCATATTGTTTTGTAAGAAATGGTCTTTACATTCGGGGTAGTTAGCCGCAAACTCGGATACGGCCCACGCAGCCGGGATTTGAACCTTCATATGCCCTTCTTTCAATATCTTCGAGAACACCGAACAAACGCCTGCATTCACGATTTGTTCGACGCTCTCTTTGTCCTGCCCGAGCAACCCCATTGCTCGGACCGCACTTTCTTGCCCTTCCATTTTCCCTTCTTTCGCCAACTTCAAAAGCGGCGGGACCCCACCTTCTTCAATAATTAATCTGCGGTACCGCTCGTTATCCCGGGCCAACGAGACAAGCGATGCTGCCGCTTCGGCCCGGTCCTCGAGCGTACCGCAACACAAAATCGCAATTTGCTCCCACACCAAGCAAAGAATCGGCTCGTTCGCCGCGATGGGTGGCAACCCGACGTACTCGTCATCCCGTTCATTCGTCGGAGTCGATACACGAAGGAGCCACGACACATCTCCGATCGAATTTTCGATCAAATTCGACCCTTTCTTAACCGCACCTTTCGGGATGAACGTAAAAATCCTTCTTATGCCATTATTCCGACATTTGATTACAAGCTGCAATGTTTTGTCTAAAACCTGTTCCGTATCATCGATGATCCGGCGCGTGGGTCGTTCATAGAGGTCATAACTTGCACGCGCCGCCTGCCGGAGAAGCCCACCGAGTTTTTCTGTTTTGGTTTTTATGTCAGCACAATCTTGTTTATATACACAAGCAAATTCTGTCTCTTTGATAATTTGGTCCGCTAATTGAATCGGTCTTGATATGATCTGTTTGACAATGTCCGCCATCGCCTACGGCGGACCGCCTCCGTCGTGTTTATTGTATGTCTAGATATAGAAAATGTAGGGTTTGAGAGTAATATATATGGATGGTTTCAACTTTCAAATTCAATATTGATGAAATGGTTTATGGGTGTATCATGAAATGTTGTTAAAACATTTATATGATCGTAAAAATGGAGTTTTTTGGTTCTTTTGGATTAATATTTTGAAGGTTTTTTCTTTCTTCACGAAGCCATGCAAGAACGTAGCAACGGCAGTGATAGGGCGGAGAATTGAGGTGGTGTTGCAGAGGGTTATAATGTTATATGTAAATTTGTTATTAAAATAGTTTTTTTTTTTTTTTATATTTGTTGAGTGTATTAATATTAAGTTTGGATTTTTGATGAACGATATAAGACGGTTGCAAACCACATATTTCTTGGCAGTGGAGTGGTCGAGCCATCAATGGAAACTTTGATTTAAAATATGTTTTTTTTTTTATGAATTGAGTTTTATTGATCTAAGTTATAAGTATTGGCGTTGATGGGGTTGTAACACCCACATCCAGTAAAGTACCAAACCGCGACACAACCCTAACCGTGATCTGGAGCTAAAACGCACGAAGCAATGACACAAATTGATGGCTACACCCTCACCTTTGAACTTGTTGGTAATTTTAGTGTTATCAATGGATTTTGATGGTATTGAATTAACTTGTCGACTGAAGACTCAAAAACCAGCAGGTCTGAGCTGGATGAAGAGCAGAGTCTCAGGAGTTTATACTGCAACCTGTAAGATCACGACAGAGAAAGAAACACATTGTTAGCCTTGTCACAGGAGGGGGGGGGGGGGGGCTCTGTGACCAAGCTCGGGCGTGAGAATAAGGGCGGGGAGCCCATCACTCACCACCCATTCATCACTCACAACATTCAATCAAGTTCTGCCACGTCATCGAGCTTTATTCCATCACTGGTAATGGATTTTCGTGCCGAACCTGTCATTGTCGGGCAGTTAGAGTTGTGGGCCCAAGTTAGTTGGAGATGATCCTTTATGTCAATCGTGCTTCTTGAGCTGTTCGTCCCGTACCGGGACGTTCAGTCCTAGTTGGGCAATGTGTTATCTTCGGCGAATGATGTTCGGTCCTTGGTGAGTGAGTTCGGTCCGGTGCTTTGCACGTTACCTCATCATCGACCAAGTAAATGTTATTAAATATTAAACGAATTAGGAAATGCGGGAGTGCATGCTCGCTTTAATGTTAATAAGATTTGGCGTATGCGTGTTTTTCGGTTTTGATTTTATAATTAATTTATTATTTACATGCTATAAATATATATATCGAATATATATAATTGAGCCTAGTATTTTAAATTTGATTAACGAGATTTGTTAAATAAAATGATGTCACCATTTGGGCCTAACATTATTGCATGGTCATATGTGATTGTTTTTTGAGTAAACTACAATTTTACCCTCTGAGATCAGGGTCATTGGCATGTCTATCCCCTAAGGAAATAATTGCAATTTTACCCCTCACTGTTCACTGTTATGTCGCAACCTTACCCCCCGGCCTCAAATTTGTTGACTAATCTGTTGACTATAACTTGAAATGACCAAACTACCCTTCCATGCCATCTCTTATTACATTCACTACCACTCTGTTAATCATCATCTTTTCAACTCTCTCTCTCTCTCTCTCTCTCTCTCTCTCTCTCTCTCTCTCTCTTCTTTCTGTCTCTAGGTTTTAGGATTCGCCGGCGATACGCTTCTCCGGCAGGCATGGCGACTGACCCGCCGGAGGGCTACGGTGACGACTTTCTCGAACAAATTCTCGTGATTCCGTCATACAACATCACCGGATGCTTACCTGTTAACACCGTTGATTCTACTGGCTCTGAAACAGTTTCCGTTCATCATCAACAACAACCGCAACAACAATTGCAACCGCAACAGATTCCGTTAGGTTTGAGTTTAGATAACGGCCGTGAAACAATCGGAGGAGCGTTTGCAGGACAGCAACTGCAGCAGCAGCAGCGTGTAAGTTGTTGTTGTTAACCTAATTAGGTTTTTGAATCGTGTTATGTTCATGATTGTGAATTGTAATGGAGTTAATTTTGTTTTGTTGCTGTGCAGGAGAGAGGAGGAAGCATGAATATGAGTGGTTTGTTTCCTCAGTTTGAAAATTTGCAGTCACACTCGCTGTTACACACTGTTCCACAGGTTCATAATCATTCATTTTGTGTCTATTGTTGATTATTTGATGTGGATAGTGTATAAAGTCTATTGAATGCCCCCTCTATTGACCTGTGACCAAATTAGAAATTGTTGCAAATTGATCATGATTCATATGAATTGTTTTGTTTGTATCTTAAGTTTTGGTTCGAAGTGAATGGTATAATGTTTGTGTTGTGGTTATAGGTCTTTGGCCTCTAGTACTCTCCCTCTGACAGTGTTGGATACATTTGAATGCTTATTTTATGTTCATGCATTCTTGTATAATGATAGGGTTTTCAAGGGCAGCCAACTAGCAGTACAGCAGTGACCGTAACACAGTCACCGGAAACCTGTCATCAACACCGGAGATGAGTGGTCGGAGAAGATGACCGGTGTTGATGGAAGTTGCTACGGAGGATGTTAAGATTGCTTAATTTATTATGATAAACATGTGCAAGATTGCTTAATTAGTGATGAAACACTGAAAAATGGTTGAGGGTGGTGGCTGGAGGTGGCAGTGGTGGTGAATGGCGGTGGCAGTGGTAGCAGGGGGTAATATCACAGAGTGCACAAAATACAGGGGGTAATATGAAAGGGCATTATAGTCATTTCAAGTTATAGTCAACAGATTAGTCAACAAATTTGAGGCCGGGGGTAAGGTTGCGACATAACAGTGAACAGTGGGGGGTAAAATTGCAATTATTTCCTTAGGGGGGGTAGATATGCCAATGACCCCTAACCTCAGGAGGTAAAATTGCAGTTTACTCTTGTTTTTTTTATTTTGGGCCTTTATTTTCAAAATGGATCTATTTGATTAAAAGTTTAAAACTACAGAAACCGATGGATGTGAAATAATAAAAAGAGTTTTTTCACAAAAGAGATGAGAGGTTTTTTTTCTTCTCTTGGTTGACGCATGAACAATTTTATTCTTTTTGTTCGACATATGCGAACAAGTATGGTACGGTTTCAAGAATTTTCAAACAATCAAAAGAGTCGTTCTTGTGCGTTCTAGACATCTTATCCGATTAATCATTGATAGTACCACAAAATAGGTTAATCTGAAAGTGAACACACGATTTGTGTAGAAATCCAGGTCTTTTCTTGAACTAGGTTTTCTTGCAATTGTTTTGAAATTGGTTAGTGGATCACGACATTAAAGTAGGAACTGGACAAGGCAAAGGCAATGACACAAACCCAAGGCCGCGTCTCAAGCATAAAGTGTAACAACCCATGTTACGAAAGTCAAAGTCAAAGTAAAAGGAAGAAAATATTGCTAATTGCGATCTGTCACCCCTTTCTTAACAATTGATTTGGCTTCCTTGACTTGTAATCAGATCTTGTATTTTATTTGCTTTAGTTGTATTATGTGGAGTATCTATTAATAATCGAGGTTTAATCGATGTTTAATCGCATGTTTTATCGCTTTATCGCTAATTGCATCGCAATCGTATTCGCAACCTTGATTGATAGATTCTGTATATTGTTTTACGTGTGTGTGCTACTTATGTGTTACTTGTGCATGTTTACTTATTGTTTGGTGGTGATTAATCGAAACGCAATCGCAACTCTATCGCAAATTCAATCACAAACGCTAAACGCAAGATAATTATGATGATTGTATGTTAGATATAGTATTTGTGTGGTTATTATTAATCTATCGCATCGCTTAATCGACACCCGCTTAAACGCATCGCAACGCTCAACACGCAAAACGTAACGCCGAAACTCAACTCGTCGGACCACTTCGATCGAATGGCCGTCCGATCGGATGGCCGTCCGATCGGATGGCCGTCCGATCGGATGGCCGTCCGATCGGATTGTCGTCCGATCGGATTGCCGTCCGATAGGATTGCCATCCGATCGAAGTGTCATCCGATCGATGTGCCATCCGACACTTGCACTCCACTCTCCTTTTCTGGCAACCTATAAATACCCCTATCACTTCACCAACAGTGATGTGACAGCTCTCTCGCTCGACCAGCATGCTCCAGCCCACTTTTCCTTTGAATTCTCGCGATTCTTGTAAGTTTTCAACTCAAATCTTGTACTTCTATTATCTTGTACACTTCTTCATCATTTTCACCTTTAAATCTTAACTTTTAACCGTGAAACCAACATATTTGAGGTGTTCTAGGGTGATGCCATCATGGAGTTCTTATGAACTTCAAGTTTAGACCTCATTCCACCAAGAATAACTCAGATCTGAAGGATTTCCACATGATTCACAACGACTTCGCATAGATCTAAACATTTTCAAAGTTAAAAGGATTGAAAGATACTTTTCCAACTTTCTTTCAACTCTTTTACACTCAATGCACTCAAAACCTATAGAATCGGAGCTCATTCAGGTCTTCTACTCAAATCTTAGTGATGTGTCGGTCTGAGATCTGATTTCTATCAAAGAGACAACCGATTCCGGTTTAAAGATGAACAACCGTCACGAACCAGTAAACTGATCGGATTTGGGTGATTCCTGTTCGATCGGACAACTTGGGACTTGACGAGGTTCCGTTGTTTAGTACGTTGTCATACCGTCTCGAGCAAACCTCAAAACTTTCAAAATAATCAAGTTCAAGACGATCAGATTCGTTGGGACGGATTGCCGTCCGATCGGATTGCCATCACCGGTTGGGCTGTGACAGATTGGTATCAGAGCCATAACTATAGGGAATTAGGCAAGACTCGACCTAGTCCGGGTCGGTGTCTTAGAAACAACCTAGTCTATAGTCTAAGTACCAACAAACCACCTTGTGCGAACCCAGCAGGGGTTTCGCACGAGCTTATTGCTATTTCCCGATCGACTCTCAATCATGATTATACTATCACACTACCTTTCCTAAGGCAGTCGCACTGCACTATTTTCGAAAATGAACGAGTGGTTAGATCGAGATTAGGTGTGAAAACTGCAAATTCTCGATCAGATCGCTTGTTCGACTCGCATTTTTGCTACAAACAAGAGAATTTGCCTTGAATCAGAAGTGAAATCCATACTTCGATGTAAACCTCCCTCTCAATCTCGTGATTCTATCACACAAACAGGAATGTAGTCGCTAAGTTAGGGGTGAAACCAGAATCTTGATGACTCGTTCCGCTCCTTATTTTGATTTTTACAAAACTCTCACCAAAGTCTCGATGGATTCCAACGACTCGAGTTGCGTAAGTAACCGAAAGGATGCATGCCATTCACCGTAAGTCGGTGATAGAGCACAGTACATTAGGCCAAAACGTATACTTGAAGTCCTTGAGAATAGTCGAATCACTTTGGTTAGTCAATTTCTATCAGCCTTAAACAGTCTATTTTCGATTTCAAGCTCGCAATCGCAGATTTTATGCATTTCGAATCTGAGCCGCAACTGCTGACTCTGATATTTGTCGTTTTATGTGGAATTTTATGTGTTTTATAAGGATTTTACCTGTTGTTATGTTTCGATTTTGGTGATTTATACGCTTTTCGCTTTGATCGACACGCACAATTCGCACCGCACATCTATCTCAATACGCTATCAAATCGCATGTTATGTTATTTGCTTATGCTACGCTACTCGCTGTGTACTCGCTAATCGAATGCATGACTTTGAATGATAGGTGGATACATGTAATATATATAAAGGTGAATACGTGCAAAATATAGTGTATTTTCGTGGCTTACGTGCTTCTGTGCATTATGTGTTTATGTGCTTCTATGATTATGTGCCTATGTGTTATGTGTTTATGTTCCTGAGCTTTAGTAGTAGTGCGTGTGAGGTGAGATTCGTTTATATAGTGTCTAAGTCCTATGGCGATGTTTGTTGCAGACAATGTTGTCATTTGGATCGTTTCACTCCCGCTCAGCTCGTCGTAACCATGAAGACAAACGCATTGCTGCTCTCGTCGCTAAGCAGACGGCGAAAGTTATCCCGCAAATTGTTAGCGAGTTGAATGAAAATGCTAGCAAGTCTTCTGAAGAGTCCCGAACTGATTCTCCAAAAGCTACTTTTAGCTTCAAGCAATTCAAAGCCTGCGGACCCAAAGAATTCACCGGAGAAGATGGACCGATTACCATGTTCCAATGGTTTGATTCTATCGAATTCACCCTGCGTCAGAGCAACTGTCCTGATAATCTCCGCACTGTTAACGCTACCGGCATTTTCCAGTCCAGGGCTTTGGACTGGTGGACTGCCGAAAGAAACAAGCGTGGAAATGATGCAGCTTACGGGCTAACGTGGGACGAGTTGAAGGACATCATGATGAAAGAGTTATGCCCTCCCCACGAGCTTCAAAAGTTGGAGGACGAGTTCTGATACATCAAATAGAAGGATGGCGAAAACGCTGGTTTAACTGCTCGCTTTAAGCAGCTGAGTATAATCTATCCAGGCCAAGTTACTACCCTCGAAATCACCATCAAGAAGTATATCCGTGCTCTACCGGATTGCGTGGCTGATTTCGTTCAAGCTGCGAAGACGACAACTATTGAGGAAACCTTCTTACTCGCTGCTGAGATCAAAGACAAGCGAGTTAAGGCTGGTTACTTTGATAAAGCCTCCAAGAATCTCCATCAAGTCACCGCTGCTCCCACTGCTGAAACCGCCGCCGCTCTGCAATCTTCAAAGTCCTCCCTCTGCAAGAGAAAGAACAACAACAACAACAGTAGCAAGAATTGCGCTGTCACCGCTATCGCTCCTCTCCAAGTTGCACCCGCTCAACCGAAGCCTCAACACCGCCAAGTAGCGGCACCGGTCACCCATGCACCGCTGGCTAAGCGTGCATACACTAGTCCTCACCTGGCTTGCCCTACTTGTACTTATCATCATATCGTGGGAATTGCTGGCAGATACTGTGTGCACTGCAATATGTATGGCCACTTCACCGCCAACTGCCGTACTGGTCCACGTCAAGCTCCAGCTCCAGCTCAAGGTCAAGCTCCTGCTTAGCAAGCTCTACTTCCTGCTCCTCAAGGCCAACAACCGGCTCTTGCACCCGCGATCCACGCTAGAGATTGCTTTGCGTGTGGTGATCCCAATCACTTCGCAAACATGTGCCCGAATCGAGTGGTGAAGCAAGAGCCACAACAGCAGCAGCCCCAGCAACAGCAACAACAACAGCAACCAGCAGCCCGCGGACGTACCTTCAACATCAACGTCCGCCAAGCTCAAGCAGACAACAATGTGGTTAATGGTACGTTCCTTGTGAATGGTATATATGCTTCGTGTTTATTTGATACTGGAGCCGATAACTGTATTGTGTCGTTAGAATTCGAAAAGCTCCTTAATCGTAAGCGCGCCCATCTCCCCTCGACGTTCGATGTTTAAGTTGCCACTGGAAGAACCGTCGCTGTCAATTCTGTTATTCGTGATAGTACTCTCGAACTCAACAATCACATCTTTCCTATCGATCTCATTCCGATGCAACTTGGTAGTTTCGATATCATAGTAGGCATGGATTTTCTTCGCGAAAATCATGCTGAAGTCGTTTGCTTCGATAAGATGATTCGTTTCTCGCTCGCTAATGGTGATCAACTTTGTGTGCATGGCGAAACTCCTTTGAAAGGTCTCAAGCTCATGTCGTGTATCCAAGCAAACAAGTATCTCCGCAAGGAATACAGAGCATTCTTGGCAAACATTGTAGTAGCAGAGAAGGAAAAGAAAGAGAAGGCAATTGATAAGGTGCATGTGGTTCGTGAATTTCCTAACGTATTTCCTGATGATCTACCTGGTTTACCCCCGAGTCGTGATATTGATTTTGTTAGTGCATTCATCTGTCGACTTCGTCTTATTTCAAGTCTCGGGTTCATTGTGAAGTTGTTCAAACATAATGTTATGATGACATCATCATAGTGACATCATCATTGACATCACAACATGACAACATCACGTGAAATTACATGCAATCTTGAAACAGAATGTTAATTTGTCAATTTCGCTTGAAATAGATTCTAGAAGGTTTCGCTTGAACATTAATTAGGTGGTTTCGCTTGACATGTGTATGTGTCTTCAAGCGAAACCTATAGTATTATATATAGGGTTGTTGTCTTGTCATTTGTAACAGTTTTCTCAGAGTGATACCGAGGTGCTGCCGGTTTTCCTTTCGATTGTAAACATTGTTATATCAATACACAAGAGGATTAAAATGATAAACAAGCTGTTTCATCGTTAGATTCTTATTTTCCGCATCTGAATCTGATAAAATCTCTTCTGAACGACTCGTTCGGGTCGCAAAACGATCCTACAGATTTTCATATCGACCTCATTCCTGGAGCCAACCCTGTTGCTAAATCTCCTTATCACCTCGCTCCATCCGAAATGCACGAACTCTCGAGTCAACTCCAGGAATTACTTGACAAAGGCTTCATTCGCCCTAGCACCTCACCTTGGGGCGCACCAGTCCTTTTCGTCAAAAAGAAGTATGGGTCGTTCCGGATGTGCATCGACTATAGGGAGTTGAATAAGCTGACTATCAAGAATCGTTATCCCGTGCCCCGAATCGATGATTTGTTTGATCAATTTCAAGGTGCTACGTGTTTCTCGAAGATTGATTTACGCTCTGGTTACCACCAGTTACGTATTCAGGAGGAAGATATACCGAAAACCGCATTCCGAACCCGATACGGTCATCATGAATTCGTCGTAATGCCCTTTGGTTTAACCAATGCACCCGCGGTTTTCATGGACTTGATGAATCGCGTGTGTAAACCATTTCTTGACCGCTTCGTCATCGTGTTCATCGATGATATCCTTATCTATTCGAAGTTGAAAACCGAACACGCGCAACATCTACGTTTGGTTCTCGAACTGCTCCAAGGGAATCGACTCTATGCCAAGTTCTCCAATTGTGAATTCTGGCTGGAGGAGGTTCAATTCCTCGGTCACATCGTCAATAGTCAAGGTATTCATGTCGACCCCGCAAAGATCGAAGCTGTTAAGAGTTGGGTTACTCCAAAGATCGAAGCTGTTAAGATCGAAGCTGTTAAGAGTTGGGTTACTCGGATTGGCGGGCTATTACCGTCGATTCATCGATGACTTCTCGAAAATCGCTGTCTCGCTTACTTCCTTGACGCATAAAGACAAGCATTTTGTTTAGGGAACCGAACAAGAGACTGCTTTTCAAACTCTCAAGCATTTGCTCTGCAATGCTCCCGTCCTCGCTTTACCCGACGGAACCGATGACTTCGTTGTCTATTGTGATGCCTCGAACCTTGATCTTGGTTGTGTTCTCATGCAACGGGACAAGGTTATCGCCTACACTGTAACACCCCGTGTTTCGAAAGTCAAAGTCAAAGTCAAGAATAAAGTCAAATGGAGACAAGATTGCTAATTGCGGTCTGTCACTCCTTGCTCAATTCATGTTTTGACTTCTTTGACTTGTAATTAGTCTAATTATGTTCTTGCATTAGTTGTATTATATGGAGTATTTGCTAATAATCGAGGTTTATCGCTATTTATCGCATGTTTAATCACTTTATCACTTATCGCAATCGCACTCGCAACTCGACTTACGTGACTGGTTATTCTTATTACTTGTGTGTGTGCCTTATGTGTTACTTGTGCATGTTTATTTATGTTTATGTTGTTGTTGTGGTGATTAATCGAAACGTAATCGCAATCGAATCGCAAACGCAAAACGAACGTTAGATAAGGATGCTTGTATGTTGATATAGTAGTTGG
This sequence comes from Helianthus tuberosus, assembly GCA_030545235.1. Taxonomy (NCBI): domain Eukaryota; kingdom Viridiplantae; phylum Streptophyta; class Magnoliopsida; order Asterales; family Asteraceae; genus Helianthus; species Helianthus tuberosus. The sequence goes on from CM060418.1 coordinate 168,109,212, forward strand.
GATTAAAAGTAATTTGAATAGGAAACTCTATCGCATCGCAACGCTCGACACTCGAATCAAAATTGCAAAACTCATCGCGCCGTGCACTCGAACCAAGTGGCCAGTCGACCGAGTTGCCACTCGACCGAGCTGCCACCCACCCAGGTGCCACCCGGTCGGATTGCCACTCGACCGAACAGCCTTTTTCCCCTTTTCCATTTATGGAAACCCTATAAATACCCCTCATTTGCCACATCCTTGATGTTGACAGCCCTCTTTCTCTCCTACTCGTTCCAGCCACTATTTCTCCAGATTTCTCGTGATTCTTATAAGTTTTCCACCTGATTCTTGTACTTTCTTAATCTACACGCACTCCTACACATTTCTATCTTTTGAATCTTAACTTTTAACCGTGAAATCACTAGATTTTAGGTGTTATAGGATGATGTCATCCTGGTGTTCTTATGAACTTCATGTTTTGGCTTCAATCCACCAAGAACAACTCAGATCTGAATGATTTCCACATGAATAAACAAAGATCCTTCATGGATCTGAACATATTCATGGTGAAAAGGATTGAAAGATGGCTTTCGAGCTTTCTTTCAACTCTTTTACACTCAATGCCCTCAAAACCGATAGAACCGGAGCTTGTTCTAATCTTCTACTCTTTCTTGTTGATGTGTTGGTTCAAGATCTGGATACTATCCATGAGAACATTGATTTTGGGTTAAACGTGAAACACTGTCTCGAACAGCTAGCTGGTCAGACTAGGGTGGTTTCTGTCCGATCGGGTCACTAAGTCTTGACGGGGGTTCTGTTGTTTAGCACGTTATCAAACAGTCTCGAGAAAACGACAAACTACCAAAACAACCAAGGCATAAGACGACCAGGTCATCTGGGACGGATTTCCGTCCGATCGGATTGCCACCCGACCGGACAGCCACCCGGTTGGATTGCACCTTGGGTCCCACACTTAACTTTCATTTCAATTAAGGAAGTTTGAACATCGAACGGATTGCCGTCCGATCGGATTGCCATCCGATCGGATTGCCATACGACCATGAGATGTTTGACTTCAACCACTTTGCAGTTTTTCAACATGTTCAATCCGAGCAGATTGTCACCCGGTCGGATATCCATCCGACCGAGTGACCGTCCTGTTGTGAACTTGTTCTCAAACAAGAGAAGTCTTGACCAATCGGATTGCTGTCCGATCGAACGGCCGTTCGATCGACCGACCTGAAAGGTAGTGATACTTCTCTATTTTTATAATACTACAATGAAAACTTCAAAAGACAAGCCATCATACACAAACACATCCATCCTAAACGAGGTAACAATCCACTCGCATGGTCATCCGATCGGATAACCGTCCGAGCGGATTGTCATCCGGTCGACCGGCCACCCGATCGGATTACTGTCCTACCCACTGACACTTCACACCATTTTGCACACCGACCTTCACTTATATTATCGATAACTGTTCAGGCTATTATCCGCTCTAAGCGCTCCCTTCAATCCATTAATTCAACCGCTCTGAGTATACTCGATCCTTTTTTGCTTTACACACTTTTGGGTGTTACATACGTTACTTATGCTAAATCACATCAAACACACTACGCAATACTTTAAACGCTAACCATTACCGCATGTTATACGTGACTTAATGAATGCTTGTTTGTTATGTTTACACATGGAATGTTGTCTTCCTGCCTTAGCAACGATAGTACTATTAGTTTGGACTCAGCACCTGTTCACTCAGGGGTTGCTAAGGACAATTTGTTACATGGCTCACAGTGGTGAGTGTGTATTACGAACTGCCTTGGGCAGTCAACCCGCAGTCATTGGTATCGATAGGTTCATGTCGGTAACTAACGTGCTTCATTTCACACTATGTGTACGTGCTGGTTATGCGTAATCGATTTCGAACTCTATATGATATTATCAAACTTGTATGCTCACCTTTACACTATGTGTATTGACTTTTACTTTAACGTATGTGACAGGTGCTTAAGATGCTAGGATGCTTTGTTTGCTGTGAAATCGAGGCTAGGAAAGGTCTAGAAACAAATAAATGAATTGTCTGTATTTGAAATCTGAGTTGTCGGAACAGAACAATTTGACTGTATCTTGTCTGTAATAATTATGTTATCTTTTATGTCATGGTATGGGACATGATGCTTTAAATAACTGGTAATTATAGTTGTTATGGAAACTTCTGGACAATCTGTTTCGCTCAGTGCCATGCCCCGATGTTTCTGCCATCGGTTGGGGTGTGACAGATTGGTATCAGAGCCATAACTATAGGGAATTAGGCAAGACTCAACCTAGTCCGGGTTGATGTCTTAGAAATGACCTAGTCTATAGTTAGGAACCAACAGACCGACTTGTGCATATCCTGTAGCGATTATGTACGAGCTCATTTGCTACTTCTTGCTATTCTCGCCTACGCTACACTATTACTGCACTTTAATTTTCAAAAATGAACGAGCGATTAGGTCGAGATTAGGTGTGAAAACCGCAAACTCTCGACTAAATTGCTTGTTCGACCCGCATTTTTATCTGCAACCAGGAGAAGTTGCATCGAATCAGGAGTGAAATCCATACGTTGATGCATAATTCTTCTATATTTTATCAAAAACAGGAACGAAGTCGTTAAGTCAGGGGTGAAACCCGAACCTCGACGACTTGCTCCGATCTCTATTTCGTTTTACAAAACTCTCACCAAAGTCTCGACGGACTCCAACGACTGGAAGTCACGCTGAAACTGGAAGGATGCGTGTCATTCGCCCAGATTCGAGGCAAGAACACAGTCCCGAAGGTCAAGTGTGCACGGACAGTCCTTGTGAATAGTCGAATCACTTTGGATGGTCGATGTCTAAACAGCCGCAGAGAATCCATCCTCGATTTTTATGTTTTTTTTTCGATTCTGAGCCCTCAACTGCTGACTCTGATACTCGTCGATTTTATGTGTTTAAGTGTGTATTTACCTATTTATATGTTTTAATTTTTGGTGATATATTCGAATTTCGCTATTTGTTGATCGACACACACGACTCGCACTGCTCATCTATCTCAAAACGCTGACAAATCGCTACTACATGAGGAACCACCGTACGCTATGTCGCTTCCTATGATATTCGCTTATACTATAGTACTCGCTATGTTATTCGCAATCGCTAATCACAAACGCTCACGGACTTTGAATGATAGGTTTCTGTATTCTGACTGCCTCTTGTGATTATGTGAATTCTGTGCTTTTGTGATTCTGTGCCTTACGTGCTTATGTGCCTTTGTGCTTTTGTGAATCTGTGATTATGTGCCTGTGTGTTACATGTCCATGTTCCTGAGCTTTAGTAGAACTAGGCGTGTGAGGTGAGAATCGATTAAACAGTGATTGAATCCTATGGCGATGCTTGTTGCAGACAATGTCGTCCACTGGATCACTTCACTCTCGCGCTATGAAACGAAAGCAAGCTGACAAGTGACACGCCTCTCTCGCCGCCACTCAGATCGCTAAAGTAATTCCTCAGATTGTTAGTGAACTGAACGAGAATGCTAGCAAATCATCTGAAGAGTCTCGAACAGATGCACTGAAGACTGCTTTTAGTTTCAAGCAGTTCAAAGCCTGTGGTCCAAAGGAATTTACTGGCGAAGATGGCCCTACGGCTATGTTTCAATGGTTTGATTCCATCAAAGTCACCCTGCGCCAGAGTGGATGTCCTGAAAACCTCCGTACTCTGAATGCTACCGGCGTCTTCCAGTCCCACGCACTAGACTGGTGGACGGCCGAGAGGAACAAACACGGAAATGACGCAGCCTATGAGCTGACGTGGGAAGAGCTGAAGGCCATTATGATGGATGAATTATGCCCTCCCCATGAACGCCAAAAGCTGGAGGATGAATTCTGGCATATCAAGCAGAAGGATGGAGAGAACGCAACTCTGACTTCTCGCTTTAAGCAGCTCAGTATCATCTGTCCTGACCAAGTGAAAACGACGGAGATGACAATCAAGAAGTACATTCGAGCTCTGCCAGATTGCGTTGCAGATTTCGTGCATGCTGCCAAGCCAGCAACGATCGAAGAAACCTACTTGCTTGCCGCTGAAATCAACGATAAGCGAGTTAAAGCTGGATTTTGGGATAAAGCTACCAAGAACTTGCATCAGGCTACCGCCGCACCAACCGCTGAAACTGCCACCGCTCAATCATCGTAGTTCTCTCGTCGCAAGAAGAAGAACAACAACAGCAGCTCCATCAACAAGAACTGTGTTGTCACTACTACCGCTACTCCACTTCAAGCCGTACCGGCTCAGCAGTAATCTCAGCACCGATCAGCACCAGTTACCTATGCACCGCCTGCAAAGCGTGCATACACTGGTCCCCACCCTGCTTGCCTGACATGTACTTATCATCACCCGGTGGGTATCGCCTGTAGATTTTGCGTGCACTGCAATATGTACGGCCACTTCACCACCAATTATCGTACTGGTCCCTGACAAGCACCAGCTCAAGCTACTGCTCATCAAGCTCTACTTCCAGCTCCTCAAGGCCAACAGGCAGCTCAGGCACCCGCGATCAACGCCAGAGTCTGCTTCGCGTGTGGTGATCCCAACCACTTCACGAACATGTGCCCGAGCAGGGTTGTGAAACAAGAGCCCCAGCAGCAACAACCTTAACAGCAACAGCAACTAGCCGCCCGCGCCAGAACTTTCAACATCAATGCGCGCCAAGCCCAGGCTGACAACAATGTGGTCAATGGTACGTTCCTTGTGAATGGTATTTATGCTTCATGTTTTTTTGATACTGGAGCCGATAACTGTTTTGTGTCGTTCGAATTCGAGAAGCTCCTTACTCGTAAGCACTCCCATCTCCCCTCGACGTTCGATGTCGAAGTCGCCACCGGAAGAACTGTCGCCGTCAATTATGTTCTTCGTGATTGTACACTTGAGCTCAACAATCACATCTTCCCAATCGACCTTATTCCAATGCAACTTGGAAGTTTTGACGTCATAGTAGGCATGGACTTTCTTCGTGAAAACCATGCTGAAGTTGTGTGCTTTGATAAAATGATTCGATTCTCGCTCGCAAATGGTGATTTATTATTTGTTTATGGCGAAACTGCTTCGAAAGATCTCAAGCTCATGTCATGTGTCCAAGCTAGCAAGTATCTCCGCAAGGAATACAGAGCTTTCTTGGATAATATTGTAGTAGCGGAGAAGGAAAAGAAAGGAAGGCCAGGTGTAAACGATGTTCCAGTGGTTCGAGAATTTCCTAACGTTTTTCCTGAGGATCTTCTCGGACTACCGCCAAGTCGTGATATCGACTTTCGTATCGACCTCATTCCTGGAGCAAACCCTGTTGCCAAAGCTCCTTATCGACTCGCTCCGTCCGAAATGCGCGAACTCTCGAGTCAGCTCCAGGAATTACTTGACAAAGGCTTCATTCGCCCGAGCACCTCTCCTTGGGGCGCACCAATCCTTTTCGTCAAAAAGAAGGATGGGTCGTTCCGGATGTGCATTGACTATCGGGAATTGAATAAGCTGACGATCAAGAATCGCTATCCCCTGCCTCAAATTGATGATTTTTTTGACCAACTACAAGGTGCTACGTGTTTCTCGAAGATCGATCTATGCTCAGGCTATCACCAACTACGCATTCAAGAGGAGGATATACCCAAAACCGCTTTTCGCACTCGATACGGCCATTATGAGTTCGTTGTTATGCCTTTTGGTTTAACCAACACACCCGCGGTTTTCATGGATCTGATGAATTGCGTGTGTAAACCATATATCGACCGCTTCATCATCGTGTTCATCGATGATGTCTTGATCTATTCCAAGTCGAAAGCCGAACACGCGCAACATCTACATTTGGTTCTCGAGCTACTCCAGGGGAATCGACTCTATGCCAAGTTCTCCAAGTGTGAATTCTGGCTGGAGGAGGTTCAATTCCTCGTTCACATTGTCAATGGCCAAGGTATTCACGTCGATCCCGCGAAGATTGAAGCAGTTAAGAGTTGGATTACACCGAAGAACCCGTTTGAAGTCCGTTATTTTCTTGGACTAGCGGGCTATTATCGTCGATTTATCGAAGGGTTCTCTAAAATCGCTGTGCCGCTTACCGCTCTTACGCATAAAGACAAGCCTTTTGTTTGGGGAACTGAACAAGAGTCTGCTTTCCAAACCCTCAAGCACATGCTCTGCAATGCTCCTGTTCTCACTTTACCCGACGGAAACGACGACTTTATTGTCTATTGTGATGCCTCGAACCTTGGTCTTGGTTGTGTCCTCATGCAACGGGACAAGGTTATTGCATACGCATCTCGTCAGCTCAAAATCCACGAGAAGAACTATACAACCCATGATCTCGAGCTAGGAGCAGTTGTTTTTGCGTTAAAGATTTGGCGACACTACCTGTATGGTACCAGGTGTACGATCTTCACCGATCATAGGAGCCTACAACATATCTTTGACCAGAAGGAACTTAATATGCGTCAACGCCGATGGGTAGAACTTCTCAATGACTATGACTGTGGGATTCGTTATCATCCTGGCAAAGCAAATGTCCTGGCCGACACTCTCAGCAGACGGAGCTATCTGCTCAGCATTCGTAATATCCAAGCCCAATACGATCTTGAAACCCTCATCCGCGAAGCTCAACATGCATGTTTTAATGAGCGCACTCTGAAGAAGGAAAGAATCTACCACGATGGAGCCCAGCTTGTGAATAAGTCGAATGGGATATTCCACTTTCTGGACCGAATTTGGATCCCTAAGCGGACCAATTTACGACAGATTTTGATGGACGAAGCCCACATATCCCGATATTCTATTCATCCCGGTGCCGACAAGATGTACCAGGACCTTCGCTACAAGTACTGGTGGCCGGGCATGAAGAGTGATATCGCCCTCTATGTTGGAAAGTGCCTGACTTGCTCGAAAGTCAAGGCCGAGCACCAAAGACCCTCTGTCTTACTTGAACAACCCCCGATCCCTATGTGGAAGTGGGAAAGTATAGATATGGACTTCATAATGAAACTTCCGCGTACGCCATCAAGTCACGACAGTATTTGGGTTGTCATTGACCGTTTGACAAATCTGCTCACTTTTTGCCAATACGGGAAGACTACAAGGTAGAAAGATTAGCCTGAATCTACACCGATGAGATCATTTGTCGACATGGGACGCCTCGTGACATCATCTCTGATCGTGATGCTTGGTTTACCTCGCGTCTATGGGAGATGTTTCAAACGGCTCTCAGAACTACGCTTAATCTAAGTACCGCATTCCACCCTCAAACCGACGGTTAGACTGAAAGAACGATTCGTACCCTTAAAGACATGCTCCGTTCGTGTGACATAGATTTCAGTGGTAATTGGGACGCATACTTACCTTTAGTCAAATTCTCATACAATAACAGTTATCATTCCAGCATTCAAATGGCACCGTTTGAGGCTTTATATGGAAGAAAATGTCGATCGCCTATTGTATGGCATGAGATCGGGCACTCGCAATTAACCGGTCCTGAGCTATTGCAAGAAACAACTGACAAAGTCCTCCAAATTCGAGACAATATGCTGAAAGCTTGGAGTCATCAGAAAAGTTACGCCGATAGGCGACCCAAGCCCCTTGAATTTGACGTTGGCGACTACGTACTCCTAAAGGTATCACCTTGGAAGGGTGTGGTCAGATTCGGCAAGAATGGGAAGCTGGCGCCTCGATATGTTGGACCTTTTAAGATTCTGGAAAGGATCGGAAAAGTCGCCTACAGACTCGAACTACCGGAGGAACTTAGTAATGTCCACCCGACTTTCCATGTGTCGAACCTCAGAAAGTGCCTGGCTAAGCATGATTTAATTGTACCTCTAGAAGATCTTCAAGTGAACGAAACACTACACTTCATGGAGAAGCCTGTCGAAATCATGGACCGCCAAACCAAGCAACTCAGACGCTCGCGCATTCCCATTGTGAAGGTTCGATGGGAAGGCAAACGAGGCGCAGAGTTCACTTGGGAACTCGAAAGCGACATGAAGGCGAAGTACCCGCAATTGTTTGTTACGGCTTCGGCCTAATTTCGGGACGAAATTCCCTGTAACACCCCGTGTTTCGAAAGTCAAAGTCAAGAATAAAGTCAAAGGGAGACAAGATTGCTAATTGCGATCTGTCACTCCTTGCTTGTCACGGCCCCCGACCCGGTTTGACCCGTTTCAGGAGCCGCGGGACAGAAATCCCGTGGTATTTAATTAACAGCGGAAGTTTCTTCAGGATCATTTTAAAAACTGAAATATTTCCCGATTATTTTATTTCACAACTCGGGATAAAACCCGGTAATTTACAATCTTGAGATTTCACGGAGAAATCTTTTATTTTACAAAACATGTTTCTTTATTTTATACTGAGCCACTTCCTTAAGCTTGTAGTGCTACTCGGCACTTTTCCTGGATCATAACAGATCCCCTGAAACATGTTTGAAAAAGGTTTTGTCAGCGGGAAATACTGAGTGAATCATTCTATTTACTAAAATGACTCATTTGTTATAATTTACAGTATTAAGAGAGATTACAATGTTTCAGATATCAACCAACTGCCCACAGTATTTTGTCACTCGACCCATTGGCCCATTCGTCCAATGGTGTCTGTGACTATGGTCATATCACCCCTTGGCTAACTCATTGTCCAATGGTGAAGATTATCAAGTAATGTATACAAAACCCCACATACCGGCTGTAATATGGTGATTACATAAACTTAATCCCTGTAATTATAACCTTGAAAATATACATGATTTTGAAAGTAATTTGGTAAAAAGAGAATGACTCACATTGCAGATTTATTATGAACAGAGCTTAGCCTACTGATTTGCCTTGATAACCTAGTTTAAATAATCATGCACACAAACTAGGTTAGTAACTTAATATAGCATTTACGATAACTCACGAGATTAAAACCCTCACAACGAATGACAAAGTGCGATACTTAAACATCCATTGAATTAACAACGAATGACAAAGCATAAACCCTAATGTGGGCAGCACTTAAACATCCATTGGATAGTTTAATCGATCGGACATTGAATCGTATCAGCGATCGAGTTATTACCCTGAATTGTGGCAGCACTTCGTGAATCGTGTGTGTGTTTTGTAGTGATTATACTATAACTCAGCGTACGTTTTGAGTTTTTACGTCGAATTAACACAGAATGTCAAGTCCCAGACTCTTGTATTTATACTTGAAAATCTGTTCCCCCGCGTGTCGCGGAGGGTGTCTCCGTTCCTGTCGCGTGTCAAAGTAGGGTAGGGTAGGGTAGGTTAGTCACTGGTATAGGCCTGGTGAGTTGTTATTCGAACGTATCTCAAATTTGACAGCGTATTTCGAAGATAATTATCAATTAGGGTTTACCCCCCCTGAGTTTTAGGAGCCCTAATCCTGATTCCAAATGTTCTGAAAATTTTAGGGATTATGCAGAATCACTTGGGTATCTCAATTAGGGTTTCCTATTGGTCAAATTAAAATAATAAATAGTACTTTTTGATGAGAGTTGTTACATTCTCCCCACCTTAATAAAAATCTCGTCCTCGAGATTTACTGGAATAAATGGGGATACTTTCGCTTCATTTCCGATTCCAGCTCCCAAGTGTATTCAGCTCCTCTCTTTGAATCCCATCTGACTTTGACTAAAACTAGTCCTTTATGTTTGAGAAACTTGATATTTCGATCCTCAATTTGAAGAGGTTTCTCAACAAATTTCAGCTTTTCATTTACCTCTATATCTCGAAGAGGTACTACCAGTGATTCGTCTGATAAGCATTTCTTGAGATTGGATACATGAAATACATCATGTACTCCAGCTAATTCTTCTGGTAGTTGTAAACGATAAGCAACTGGTCCTATACGTTGGATCACTGAAAATGGTCCTACGTACCTTGGACTTAGCTTTCCTTTCTTTCCGAATCTTACTACTCCTTTCCAAGGAGAAACTTTTAATAGTACTTTGTCTCCCACTTGGAATTCAAGTGGCTTGAGCCGATTATCTGCATAACGCTTCTGACGATCGCGAGCCGTCTTCAGTCTTTCCTTGATTTGAGTAATTTTATCAGTCGTCTCTTGCACTATTTCTGGACCTGACAATTGATTTTCTCCTATTTCTGCCCAACAAACTGGAGTTCTGCATTTTCTTCCATACAGTGCTTCAAATGGGGCAGTTTCAATACTTGAATGATAACTATTGTTATAGGAGAATTCAATTAATGGTAAGTGATCGTCCCAATTTCCACCAAAATCTATTACACATGCTCTGAGCATGTCTTCTAGAGTTTGGATCATCCTTTCACTTTGTCCGTCTGTTTGTGGATGATATGCAATACTCAGATTTAGTCGAGTTCCCATAGCTTGCTGGAAGCTTTTCCAGAAATGAGAAGTAAAACGACTATCCCTATCCGAAACAATGGAGAGTGGAACTCCATGTAAGGATACGATTTCATCTACATAAAATTTTGCCAACCTTTCCATACTAAAGGTTTCTTTCATTGGTAAAAAGTGAGCAGATTTGGTTAATCGATCTACAATTACCCAAATCGCATCATTACCTTTTCTTGTTTTGGGTAACTTAGTAACAAAATCCATTGTTATGAGTTCCCATTTTCATACAGGCATTTCTAGTTGTTGTAGTAACCCTGAAGGTTTCTGATGTTCTGCCTTAACTTGTGAACAAGTAAGACATTTAGAAATATATCGTGCTATATCCTTTTTCATTCCTATCCACCAGAAGTTCTTTCTTAAATCTTGGTACATCTTATTGTTTCCTGGGCGCATAGTATATCTAGATTTATGGGCTTCTTCTAAAATCTTAGGTCTTAAGTCTCCCTGCTTAGGTACCCAAATTCTACTTTTGTGGAATCTCCAAATTCCATCTGCTCCTTGTTCTAATTCCTTTATTCGTCCTTTCATTCCTTCAGCATCATCCTTGATTGCTATAGCTTGAACATTCTTCAATTGTTCCATTAAATCTGTTTGTAGATTTAATCTGAGAGCACGAACCCGTCGTTGTTTCTCATGGTACTTACGACTTAAAGCATCTGCAACTACATTTTCCTTTCCTTCGTGATATTGAATATCACATTCGTAATCACTTAGGATTTCCATCCATCTCCTTTGTCTCATGTTTAATTCTTTTTGCCTAAATATATATCTTAAACTCTTATGATCCGTATAGACAGTAAATTTACTTCCGTACAGATAATGTCTCCAAATTTTAAGGGCAAAAATTACTGCTCCTAATTCTAAATCATGAGTCGTATAGTTCTCCTCGTGCTTTTTCAATTGTCTTGATGCATACGCAATTACCTTCTTACGTTGCATAAGCACGCATCCCAATCCTAGTTTTGAAGCATCACAATATACTTCAAAATCTTCAGTTCCTTCTGGTAAGGCTAAGATCGGTGCATTTGTTAATTTCTGTTTCAAAATCCTAAAGGCTTCTTCTTGTTTAGGTCCCCATTCAAACTTAACTGCTTTACAGGTTAACTTAGTTAATGGTACGGCTATCTTGGAAAAATCCTTAATAAACCGTCGATAATATCCAACTAAACCTATAAAACTTCTAATTTCCATTGCGGTTTGCGGAACCTTCCAATTGGTGATTGCCTCTATTTTAGCAGGATCTACGTGAATACCTTCGTGATTCACCATGTGTCCTAGGAATTGCACTTCCTTTAACCAAAATTCACACTTCGAGAATTTGGCATAAAGCTTTTCTTTTCTTAACAAAGTTAAGAGTGCATGAAGGTGTTCACAATGCTCTGTCTGACTTTTGGAATAAATAAGTATATCGTCTATAAAAACAATTACAAATTTATCCAAATATGGTTTACAGATCCTATTCATCATGTCCATGAATGCAGCAGGTGCATTCGTTAACCCAAAGGGCATGACTGTAAACTCGTAATGACCATACCTAGTTCGGAAAGCAGTTTTAGGTATGTCTTCTTCTTGTACTTTCAATTTATGATATCCGGAGCGTAAGTCTATCTTAGAAAAATATCTAGCTCCTTGAAGTTGATCAAACAGATCATCAATCCTAGGTAATGGGTATCGATTCTTAATTGTAACCTTATTTAATTCTCTATAATCGATACACATTCTCATTGAACCATCCTTTTTCTTAACAAATAGCACTGGTGCTCCCCACGGGGATGAACTGGGTTGTATGAATCCTTTACTTAGTAATTCATCTAATTGCTTTTTCAGTTCTAACATTTCTGTGGGTGCTAACCGATAAGGTGCCTTGGCTATCAGTGTAGTTCCTGGAATTAGATGAATTCTAAATTCCACTTCCCTATCTGAGGGTAATCCTGGTAACTCTTCTGGAAATACATCTGGGTATTCTAAGACTACTGGTATTTCCCTCAGTTCTTTACCTTTAGTGCTAATGATTACCGAAATCATATACACTATTCCTTGCTTTCGTTCATAATTAGCAACTTTCATTACTGATATGAACTTCATGAGCTTACGTGGTTTATCTCCTGTAATCCTAATTACTTCTCCGGTGGGTGATTGAATTTCTATGGAATTCTGATCACAAAGGATTCGAGCATGGTTGGCTACTAATCAATCCATTCCTAATACAACATCAAATTCAGCTAAGTTCATAGGTAATAGGTTTGCAGAGAATTTATGTCCTAAAAGTTCTATATTTTCTTCCTGCAAAACTTTATCTATTTTAACTGAATTTCCGTCTGCCGTTTCAACTGTAAAAATCTGTCTAAGTTGAGTTAAAGGTAAGTTAAGAGTTTGGCAGAATGAAGTATTTATAAAACTTTGGTTTGCACCAGTCAAATAATACTTTTGCGTAAATGTTGTGAACTAAGAACGTACCAGCTATCACGTCAGGAATGAGTTCTGCCTCCTGAGTAGTTAGCTGGAATGCTCTGACATTCTTCTTTGTAGCTCCATCTGCTGGTTTAGCTTTGTTGTCTGCTGGTCTGACCAATTTCGGGCAATCTGGCCTGAAATGTCCAGTTTCTCCACAATTGTAACAAATTGTGGATTTCTTCCTACAGTTTTCTTCACGATGTCCTACCATTTTGCAAAAGTTGCAAGTTATATTACATCTTCCAAAATGTTTCCTTTTGCAATTTCTGCAGAATGGCGGATTTGAGGGTTGCCCTGTTCCTCTTCTCTTGAAGTTGCTATTATTACCCGTACGAAATCCTTGGGTAATTTTCTGAGCCAGTTCTTTCTTTCTGTCTTCATCTCTTGTGCGCACCAGTTCGTCGGTTAGGGTGTTAGCTAATTCCACAGCATCGTCAATAGTACGAGGTCTCGCAGCTTTAACAATGTTACGGATTTCGCTAATTAGTCCCCAAATATAGCGAGAAATGAGTACCAGTTCTGGCGAAGCCAGCGTTGGTACTACTCTAGCATATTCAAAGATTGTCGAAGTATAACCGCGACAATCTACACCCATCATATGATGATTTAGGAACTTATTTGTCATTTGTTCTTTTTCGTACTCGGGACAGAATTTTCTTTCTACAAGATTCTTAAATTCTTCCCAGTTCATGGCATAAGCCATATTTCTCCCTTTAGCTTGTAATACTGTGTTCCACCATTCTAGCGCCCCTTCTTTAAAAAGATTTGACGCATACATTACCTTGTCGTCTTTGTCACATTTACTTATTGCAATTACTGCCTCGGTTTTCTCTAACCAACGCAGTGATGCAGTTGCTCCTTCATTTCCTGCAAATTCAGTGGGTTTACAAGCAAGGAATTCTTTGAAAGTGCAACCAGGCGTTGCAGCTTTCATTTTTTTAGGGAGCGGGGCTTGCCGTGGTTCATTATCTTGATTAATATGATTACCGCCTCCGTTTACGCTATTACTGAAGTTATCTTTAGAAATACGTTTGCTAGGAATGATTTGTTGTGGTTCGATTGGATTCTTAACAGCAGCAACGATTGCTGGAATAGCATTGGCTATTCCTTGAACAACAATATTTTCGATATCTTGTCTAGTCATATATTGATCCCATGGATGTTGTTCAGACTGATTAACCTCATTTACTGGTTCATTATCAATGTTTGCCATCTGATAATTAATATATATAATTTTATTAGTATCTGATAAATAACAATTATACACAAAACCAATCAAACAAATTTCACAATACACCTATAGTCAAAACTATCGATTTCTCGATTTCATTTTATATCTTTTATAATATGCATCCCTACACACAAATATCTTACAAGTTTTATTTGTAATTATTTTACAAACTGGTTTTATTATTACTTTTACTATTACACAACCACAATTTCACTACTCCACTATCTCTCGTCACTTGGCTTTCTAAAAACGAAGTTCCCTTTCATCATACTTCCAGGCAATTTGTCCCCCTATCTCCCGGATTCTATTTCCCGCATCCATTAACTCTTCGCCAAAATGGCGAAGTTCTGCTAAATTCTCATTACTCATGGGTGGATTTGGTAATGGTTCTGGGTCGAACTGAGGAAGAAAGGAATAAGGACTATTGATTAGGTTTTGAAACTGCCAAGCATTTGTCCACCATTCGTCTATCCCCAGAGGTTGAGTATGGATTATAGGGTCTGGAATTGTTGGTGCTAAGTTTATTGGTAGTTGATTTTCAATAGTAGGGTACAGATTATTATTAATTGGCCTGACAACATCACAGCTTGCCAATGCCCGATCTAATTCCTCCTGAAAAGGTAACTCCTCCACCTGTCTAGAACTTTCTCCGACTTCCCTCTGGATTTGCCTAGAACTTCCTCCATATTCCATTCCTGGTGGCCTAGAATCTTCTCCCAATTCCATTTCCAGTGACCTAAAACCTTCATTGACTTCAACCCCTTTTCCTTTGTCTAAAGGATTTTCTATTTTAGGAATTTTCCTGGTTGTAGGCTTCCTCCTACGCACACGTCTCCATCCCACAAATCTCCTTCTCTTCTTGGGTTTAGGTTTCTCTGGAGGTGGTGAAGCATTGAATTCAACAGGTTCTTCTATGTCTGGTATATACCTATTGAAATCTCGGGAAACCTCTATTTTTACTGGATAGAGATTTAGGTTTTGAAGGGCGTCAGACAAGTTGTTCATGCTGTTTAGCAAAATACCCATAATTAAAAATTATAACAAAATTTTATAGAAAACTTTTAAATATTATTTCAGACTGGGTAACGACAAAATAACTGAAAATTAAAACACACTTGGTTTTATTGTAAATTTATTTATTTACTGAATAAGGTTTCTAGACTTGTAGATAATAAAGGTGCTAATACTTGGGAAAAATTATTTAAAGATTTGCATTAACCGCTACAGTAGCTAGCATATAAAGATCTGTCCATTTCTCATCTAGCTTGTCCTCCCAAGGTGTTTTATTGGTTAATTCCTGGGTTTCCTGTTTAACTTTCTTTTCTCGGATTTTCTTTATTTTCTCTTTACTTTTTCTAATAATCAGACTTCTTTTACTAGGAGAAAGTGGTTCCTCATAGTGTGCCTTTCGTACAAAGATTCCTTCTTCAGGGATTGCAAGGTGATTTAAGGGTTTGGTTTGGGATGAACTTCCCTTCTCGTTGGATGACCTATCTAATTTAAGATAGATGTTTGACAGCTTTTGTTTACCCATACTGTAACTAACAAATAATCAGTTAATAAAACACATAATCACATAATTGGCAATCATTAAGTATTTCTAAATACTTAATAGGCTTAAATCAGTGGCTCTGATACCACCTTTTTCTGTCACGGCCCCCGACCCAGTTTGACCCGTTTCAGGAGCCGCGGGACAGAAATCCCGTGGTATTTAATTAACAGCGGAAGTTTCTTCAGGATCATTTTAAAAACTGAAATATTTCCCGATTATTTTATTTCACAACTCGGGATAAAACCCGATAATTTACAATCTTGAGATTTCACGGAGAAATCTTTTATTTTACAAAACATGTTTCTTTATTTTATACTGAGCCACTTCCTTAATCTTGTAGTGCTACTCGGCACTTTTCCTGGATCACAACAGATCACCTGAAACATGTTTGAAAAAGGTTTTGTCAGCGGGAAGTACTGAGTGAATCATTCTATTTACTAAAATGACTCATTTGTTATAATTTACAGTATTAAGAGAGATTACAATGTTTCAGATATCAACCAACTACCCACAGTATTTTGTCACTCGACCCATTGGCCCATTCGTCCAATGGTGTCTGTGACTATGGTCATATCACCCCTTGGCTAACTCATTGTCCAATGGTGAAGATTATCAAGTAATGTATACAAAACCCCACATACCGGCTGTAATATGGTGATTACATAAACTTAATCCCTGTAATTATAACCTTGAAAATATACATGATTTTGAAAGTAATTTGGTAAAAAGAGAATGACTCACATTGCAGATTTATTATGAACAGAGCTTAGCCTACTGATTTGCCTTGATAACCTAGTTTAAATAATCATGCACACAAACTAGGTTAGTAACTTAATACAGCATTTACGATAACTCATGAGATTAAAACCCTCACAACGAATGACAAAGTGCGATACTTAAACATCCATTGAATTAACAACGAATGACAAAGCATAAACCCTAATGTGGGCAGCACTTAAACATCCATTGGATAGTTTAATCGATCGGACATTGAATCGTATCAGCGATCGAGTTATTACCCTGAATTGTGGCAGCACTTCGTGAATCGTGTGTGTGTTTTGTAGTGATTATACTATAACTCAGCGTACGTTTTGAGTTTTTGCGTCGAATTAACACAGAATGTCAAGTCCCAGACTCTTGTATTTATACTTGAAAATCGGTTCCCCCGCGTGTCGCGGAGGGTGTCTCCGTTCCTGTCGCGTGTCGCGGGGCGTGTCAAAGTAGGGTAGGGTAGGTTAGTCACTGGTATAGGCCTGGTGAGTTGTTATTCGAACGTATCTCAAATTTGACAGCGTATTTCGAAGATAATTATCAATTAGGGTTTACCCCCCCTGAGTTTTAGGAGCCCTAATCCTGATTCCAAATGTTCTAAAAATTTTAGGGATTATGCAGAATCACTTGGGTATCTCAATTAGGGTTTCCTATTGGTCAAATTAAAATAATAAATAGTACTTTTTGATGAGAGTTGTTACATTGCTCAATTCCTGTTTTAACTTCTTTGACTTGTAATTAGTCTAATTCTGTTCTTGCATTAGTTGTATTACGTGGAGTATTTGCTAATAATCGAGGTTTAATCGCTATTTATCGCATGTTTAATCGCTTATCGCAATCGCACTCGCAACTCGACTTACGTGACTGGTTATTGTTATTACGTGTGTGTGTGCCTTATGTGTTACTTGTGCATGTTTATTTATGTTTATGTTGTTGTTGTGGTGATTAATTAAAACGTAATCGCAATCGAATCGCAAACGCAAAACGAACGTTAGATAAGGATGCTTGTATGCTGATATAGTAGTTGGGATTAAAAGTAATTTGAATAGGAAACTCTATCGCATCACAACGCTCGACACTCGAATCGAAATCGCAAAACTCATCACGCCGTGCACTCGAACCAAGTGGCCAGTCGACCGAGTTGCCACCCGGTCGAACTGCCATCCGGTCGGAGTGCCACTCGACCGAGCTGCCACCCACCTAGGTGCCACCCGGTCGGATTGCCACTCGACCGAGATGTCACCCGGACGGGGTGCCACTCGACCGGACAGCCTTTTTCCCCCTTTCCATTTATGGAAACCTTATAAATACCCCTCATTTGCCACATCCTTGATGTTGACAGCCCTCTTTCTCTCCTACTCATTCCAGCCACTATTTCTCCAGATTTCTCGCGATCCTTGTAAGTTTTCCACCTAATTCTTGTACTTTCTTAATCTACACGCACTCCTACACATTTATATCTTTGAATCTTAACTTTTAACCGTGAAATCACTAGATTTGAGGTGTTCTAGGATGATGTCATCCTGGTGTTCTTATGAACTTCATGTTTTGGCTTCAATCCACCAAGAACAACTCAGATCTGAATGATTTCCACATGAATAAACAAAGATCCTTCATGGATCTAAACATATTCATGGTGAAAAGGATTGAAAGATGGCTTACAAGCTTTCTTTCAACTCTTTTACACTCAATGCCCTCAAAACCGATAGAACCGGAGCTTGTTCTAATCTTCTACTCTTTCTTGTTGATATGTTGGTTCAAGATCTGGATTCTATCCACGAGAACACTGATTTTGGGTTAAACGTGAAACACCGTCTCGAACAGTTAGCTGGTGTCACACCCCTATTTTCCACGTGTCACCGGTGGGCCCGGTGGGGAGTATAGTGACGTAGTTGGTATCATCATAGACAAACAACACAATATATAAATGCACAGCGGAAGCAAAGATAGATTCATTTCAACTTTAATAAAGTGTAATATTAAATATCACAAATAGTTGAAACGGATCCACAGGCGGATCAAAATAAAATAAGATATTGTTCAACAGCTTTATTGTCATCCAAGTTTGCGAGACTTATTGTGGACGCTCTAGAAGACCCCCAGCCTAGTACGAGTAGTACCTGCACTTAATCTTTTTGGAAAAATACGTCAGTTTACACTGGTAAATACAATTTAGCTGACTCATTTTGAAAAGGGTTGAAAATTGATTTGAATGCACGTGGCACAAAACATTTTATAACTTGGGATAATTATGCAATATAATCTTGTGAACGAATTACATGTTACTTGTGCGTTCAGTAGCCCGGATCTTTTCCGGGTTAAAGATCAATAGACACACCACATTATAGAGTTATACACTGACAGGTGTACGCCTACACCCCGTGCTCAGGTCGTGGCCATCTCGTAAGATGATGCCGAGGATATCCGGGACATGGTCATTAACCCCCCAAAGGCTTTAAGTGAACAAGACTGTTTAAACGAGCCGATCAAATTATTCAATTAACCACCCAACGATGTAAGATTTGATGCTCGATCAAGCGGTATTCTATATACCGTAACCCAAGCCCGTATAGGGAAAATAAGTATAAATCACAACTAGCAAGTGGAGGTAGCTTTTACTGGTTCTCCTTATTCTGGAACAAAGGTTTATAATAACCTATTAGATTTCTAACGGGTCTTTATTTAAGCCTAAGCTTAGACCGGCTAGTTTTAAGGACGATACGGTTCAAACGCACGATTAAGCGAAGACCGGATAGAATGTGATTTAGACCCGACAAGTTTGAATACTTGTATAATATGGGTATACTAAATACATTCTGGATTTTGAGACAAAAATGATAAGGTTTGACCCGTTTCGGTCAATTTATGCAAACTAGTTACATAAACCGAACCGAGCGCGAAAAGGGCGTTACGGGTAACCATAAGAGTCATATGCAAGTTCCCTGAGATAATATGGCTTAAATATGTTATAATATCAGTAAGATATCTTCTATTATGCCCCAAATGAATTTAAACACAATTTATGCCTCATAAGGGCATTTTGGTCATTTAAAAGATTATAAAAGAGTTAAATTAGAAATATGAGTTACAGGTCTGGTTCATACAGTAAATATACTTAATTTAACATGTTATAACAGTAGGGTATGACCCATAAGTGAAAATCATCATTTAAAACCAAACTATGCACCTTAGGGGTATTTTGGTAATTTCACAAGGGCTTAAAAGGTCAAAATTGGAAACCTGAGTTCAAAAACTTGTACTTACTGTTATTTTATAAAAATATACTAAAAACATCAGTAGGTATCAACCTTATATGTTTAATATGGTTATAGTACGTACTATGCGTTAAAAACGCTTAAAAAGGCGATTTAGAGCCGTTTCCGGGTTTTTAAAAGAAAGCTGATATTTTTATATTTCCAGAATGCTCAAAATATTTTATTTATCAAATAAAATCAGTAGAAAAAGGTTTGGGGTCAAAAGGATTTGTAAAACTCATTTTATGGCTTAAAAGGGCAAAATCGGTATTAACCGAATTTAACTTAGAGACCTATGTTATGCTCAGCCAAAAATTAAATAAAAATCTTTAAAAATCCCAAAATATTATATTATAACAGTGGGTAAAGAGTTTGATATTAAAAAGTAGGTTTAAATAGGTTATATGCTAATTACGCCAATTAATTAACATAAAGCTTTCAAAATACGCTAATGAGCATAACTCTTATTCTGGACCTCAAACTGATATCAAATTTAGGTGCAAGTTTATAAATCAGTAACAAATGTTTCTACTCTTTCACTTTTTCAAAAATCACATTTTATAGCCAAAAGGGCATAATAGTCATATTTAAGCATAAATCGGAAACATGCATATGAATCGGATAAGTGTTGAACCAAGTTGTAAAATCTCGGAGAGTTATACTTATATGAAACTTGGTCCAAAATAAGCTCTAAGGCAGATCTCAAACATGCATGAACGGATCAGAACTGAAAGTCAAAGAAAAAGTCAATTTATGCGACTTTCGGTTCCGATTCGGGTTTAAACTAAAAATTGTCGAGTTGAACATGTTGAGACATGTTCTTACATTAATTACCATGTTATTTTAATGATCAAACAGGTTGCATGTACCCTACATTGCTAATCATGCTTAAATTTGCAAATAACAATTCTGTTGACTTTTTGAAACAAGCTTTGACTCGACAATTAACATAGTTAGAGTGGGAATCTGAAAATACCCTTTTAAGGGTTTGTTACCCTCATAAATACCAACTTGTAGGTACCTTTAATTCGAGAAATGACTGAGCAAATTTCGTTTAATCTCAAAGTCAAACTGAAATTACGATGGTTTGACTTTTGCTTAAATAACTAAGCTAGAACGAATTAGGGAAGGTTATGAACACTTACAATGGTCCTAATTAAGCTTAGAGAGCACTAGAAAGTTGGCTTGACGTCCAGAGAGCTCCAGAGATGATCTTGTGAATTTTTGAACATGCAAGTGTTGAAGGTTGCAAGCTTCAAGACCCTTTTATGACAAGTTTGATCTCATGTGAGGCTGCCACAGAGGTCTAGGAGTGTTATAAGAAGAGGACAAGTGCCCCTAAATGCATGTAAACCCATTGGAGAGCCCCAGGTATCGACAACAGCTGGAAACAACTCGAAACAGACCTGCAACTGGCACCTGGTCGCTGATTTTGTCGCTGGTGACTTGTAGGCGGGCCGCGAGGCCTGTTACGCAGGCCGCGTACAAGCTGATGACCAGCTTAATGAGTTTTCATGTTTTACAATTCAGTCCTTGACCTTTGTAACGTGGTTTTGATTATTTATCTTGCACATCAGACCCTAAAACTTGATTTTTAAGGACCTTGGGACTTTTATAAACATGGTAAAGTCCTTGGTTAACTTTGTGCTTACCCGAAAAGTCCCGAAATTCAACGTTAACGCAATTAACCCTTCGTGCACGGTTTTGATCATAACTTTCTCATACGATAATGTAACTTGGTGAAATTTTTACCACATATTCTAGTGAGTATATTTTACCATTACAAAGCTTCGGGTTTGCCAAAAGGTCACTCAGAGGTATACTTTCAACATGTTGACACATTTAGCCCCTGTAGTTTGTAATTCCTCACTTTCTTTCATTTTCCGCTTCGTATGATCCATGATTTATCCGTTTAAGATTATAAACATCATGTAGGATTATTTTAGAGCCTATTTATCCATTGTTGACACTTTAGACCCTTATATTCTCATAGTTTCACTGTTTGTCAACTTTAGTCCCTCTAAGTATGTTTTCACATATTCAAAGCCTATGACACGTGTCAATACATTATTGGACGTAAATTTTCGAGGTGTTACAGCTGGTCGGACTAGGGTGGTTCCTGTCCGATAGGGTCACTAAGTCTTGATGGGGGGTTCTGTTGTTTAGCACGTTATCAAACAGTCTCTAGAAAACGACAAACTACCAAAATAACCAAGGCAGAACACGACCAGGTCATCTGGGACGGCTTGCCGTCCGATCGGATTACCACCCGACCGGACAGCCACCTGGTTGGATTGCACCTTGGGTCCCACACTTAACTTTCATTTCAATTAAGGAAGTTTGAACATCGAACGGATTGCTGTCCGATCGGATTGCCATCCGATCGGATTGCCATACGACCATGAGATGTTTGACTTCAACCACTTAGCAGTTTTTCAACATGTTCAATCCGAGCGGATTGCCACCTGGTCGGATGCCGTCCTGCTGTGAACTTGTTCTCAAACAAGAGAAGTCTTGACCAATCAGATTGCTGTCCGATCGAACGGCCATTCGATCGACCGACCTGAAAGGTAGAGATACTTCTCTATTTTTATAATACTACAACGAAAACTTCAAAAGACAAGCCATCATACACAAACACATCCATCCCAAACGAGGTAACAATCCACTCGAATGGTCATCCGATCGGATAACCATCCGAGCGGATTGTCATCCGGTTGACCGGCCACCCGATCGGATTGCCACCCGATCGGATTACCATCCGACCCACTGACACTTCACACCATTTTGTGCACCGACCTTCGCTTATATTATCCATAACTGTTCAGGCTACTATCCACTCTAAGCGCTCCCTTCAATCCATTAATTCAACCGCTGTGAGTATACTCGATCCCTTTTTGCTTTACACACTTTTGGGTGTTACATACGTTACTTATGCTAAATCACATCAAACACACTATGCAATACTTTAAATGCTAACCGTTACCGCATGTTATACGTGACTTAATGAATGCTTGTTTGTTATGTTTACACATGGAATGCTGTCTACCTGCCGTAGCAACGATAGTACTATTAGTTTGGACTCAGCACCTGTTCACTCAGGGGTTGCTAAGGACAATTTGTTACATGGATGACAGTGGTGAGTGTGTATTATGAACTTCCTTGGGCAGTCAACCCGTAGTCATTGGTATCGATAGGTTCTTGTCAATAACTAACATGCTTCATTTCACACTGTGTACGTGCTGGTTATGCGTAATCGATTTCGAACTCTATATGCTATTATCAAACTTGTATGCTCACCTTTACACTATGTGTATTGACTTTTACTATAACGTGTGTGACAGGTGCTTAAGATGCTAGGATGCTTTGTTTGCTGTGAAATCGAGGCTAGGAAAGGTCTAGAAACAAATAAATGAATTGTCTGTATTTGAAATCTGAGTTGTCGGAACAGAACAATTTGACTGGATCTTGTCTATAATAAGTATGTTATCTTTTATGTCATGGTATGGGACATGATGCTTTAAATAACTGGTAATTATAGTTGTTATGGAAACTTCTGGACAATTTGTTTCGCTCAGTGCCATGCCCCGATGTTTCCTCCATCGGTTGGGGTGTGACATACGCCTCTCGTCAGCTCAAGATTCACGAGAAGAACTATACAACCCACGACCTCAAGCTAGGCGCAGTTGTTTTTGCGTTGAAATTTTGGCGACACTACCTTTATGGTACCAAGTGTACGATCTTCACAGATCATAAGAGCTTGCAACACATCCTCAGCTAAAAAGAACTGAATATGCGCCAACGCCGATGGGTAGAACTTCTCAACGATTACGACTGTGAGATCCGTTATCATCCTGGTAAAGCAAATGTCGTTGCCGATGCCCTCAGCAGACGAAGCTATTTGCATAGCATTCGTAATGTTCACGCCCAGCATCATCTCGAGACTCTTATCCGCGACACTCAGCATGCTTGTTTTACCGAACACACCTTGAAGAAGGAAAGGATTCACCATAACGGCGAATAGTTAGTGAATAAATTGAATGGGATATTCCATTATCTAGACAGAATTTGGATTCCAAAGCGCACTAACTTGCGACAAATTCTGCTGGACGAAGCACATAAGTCTCGATATTCCATTCATCCTGGCGCCGACAAGATGTACCATGACCTTCATCTACAGTATTGGTGGCCTGGAATGAAGAAGGATATCGCAATCTATGTTTTGAAGTGACTGGCTTGTTCGAAAGTCAAGGCCGAGCAACAAAGACCCTCTGGCTTGCTTGTGAAACCCGAGATCCCAATGTGGAAATGGGAAAGCATAGCCATGGACTTTATCACGAAATTCCCGCGTACAACCTCAGGTCAGGATAGCATCTGGGTTATCGTTGACCGTTTGACTAAATCCGCTCATTTTCTGCCGATACGAGAAGACTTCAAGGTAGAAAAATTAGCCCGAATCTACACCGAGATCATCTGTCGACACGGGACGCCTCGTGACATCATCTCTGACCGCGATGGTCGGTTTACCTCGCGTCTGTGGGAAACGTTTCAATCTGCTCTCGGTACTACGCTTAATCTAAGTACCGCTTTCAATCCTCAAACCGACGGTCAGACTGAAAGAACGATTTGTACTCTTGAAGACATGCTTCGCTCGCGTGTCATAGATTTCGGTGGTAATTGGGACACACACTTACCTTTAGTAGAATTCTCGTACAATAACAATTATCATTCTAGCATACAAATGGCACCATTTGAGGCATTATACGGAAGAAAATGTCGATCGCCGATTGTGTGGCATGAGATCGGAGATGCGCAACTAACCGGTCCTGAGCTGCTGCAAGAAACGACTGACAAGATCCTCCAAATTCAAGACAATCTGTTGAAAGGTCGGAGTCGTCAGAAAAGTTACGCCGATAGACGACGCAAGCCCATTGAATTTGACGTTGGCGATCACGTACTCTTAAAGGTATCACCTTGGAAGGGTGTGATCAGATTTGGCAAGAAAGGAAAGTTCGCGCGTCGATATGTTGGACCCTTTAAAATCCTGGAAAGGATTGGGAAGGTGGCCTACAGACTCGAACTACCGGAGGAACTTAGCAACGTCCACCCGACTTTCCATGTATCGAACCTCAGAAAGTGTCTAGCCGAGCAGGATTTACAAGTTCCACTTGAGGATCTACAAGTGGACAAAGCATTACACTTCATGGAGAAGCCTGTCGAGATCATGGACCGAGAAACCAAGAAGCTCCCGCATTCCCATTGTGAAAGTTCGCTGGGAAGGCAAACGAGGCGCCGAGTTCACCTGGGAACTCGAAAGTGACATGAAGGCGAAGTATCCGTAGTTGTTTGTTACGCCTAAGGCCTAATTTCAGGACGAAATTCCCTAAAGTAGGGGAGGCTGTAACAACCCATGTTACGAAAGTCAAAGTCAAAGTCAAAGGAAGAAAAGATTGCTAATTGCGATCTGTCACTCCTTGCTTAAAAATTGATTTGGCTTCCTTGACTTGTAATCATATCTTGTATTTTATTTGCTTTAGTTGTATTATGTGGAGTATCTATTAATAATCGAGGTTTAATCGCATGTTTTATCGCTTTATCGCTAATGCATCGCAATCGCATTCGCAACCTTGATTGATAGATTCTGTATATTGTTTTACGTGTGTGTGCTACTTATGTGTTACTTGTGCATGTTTACTTATTGTTTGGTGGTGATTAATCGAAACGCAATCGCAACTCTATCGCAAATTCAATCACAAACACTAAACGCAAGATAATTATGATGATTGTATGTTAGATATAGTATTTGTGTG
This sequence comes from Helianthus tuberosus, assembly GCA_030545235.1. Taxonomy (NCBI): domain Eukaryota; kingdom Viridiplantae; phylum Streptophyta; class Magnoliopsida; order Asterales; family Asteraceae; genus Helianthus; species Helianthus tuberosus. Next base: position 168,134,684 of record CM060418.1, read on the forward strand.
GTTATTATTAATCTATCGCATCACTTAATCGACACCCGCTTAAACACATCACAACGCTCAACACGCAAAACGTAACACTGAAACTCAACTCGCCGGACCACTTCGATCGAACGACCATTCGATCGAATGGCCGTCCGATCGGATTGCCATCCGGTCCGATTGCCATCCGATCGAAGTGTCATCAGATCTATGTGCCATCCGACACTTGCACTCCACTTTCCTTTTCTAGAAACCTATAAATACCCCTGTCACATCACCAACAGTGATGAGACAGCTCTCTTGTTCGACCAGCACGCTCCAGCCCACTTTTCCTTCGATTTCTCGCGATTCTTGTAAGTTTTCAACTCAAATCTTGTACTTCTATGATCTACACACACTTATTCATCATTTTCACCTTCAAATCTTAACTTTTTACCGTGAAACCAGCGGATTTGAGGTGTTCTAGGGTGATCTCATCATGGAGTTCTTATGAACTTCAAGTTTAGACCTCATTCCACCAAGAATAACTCAGATCTGAAGGATTTCCACATGATTTCACAATGATTTCGCATAGATCTAAACATTTTCAAAGTTAAAAGGATTGAAAGATACTTTTCCAACTTTCTTTCAACTCTTTTACACTCAATGCACTCAAAACCGATAGAATCGGAGCTCATTCAGGTCTTCTACTCAATTGTTAGTGAAGTGTCGGTATGAGATCTAATTTCTATCAAAGAGACAACCGATTATGGGTTAAACATGAACAACCGTCACGAACCAGTAAACTGATCAGATTTGGGTGATTCCTGTTCGATCGGACAACTTGGGACTTGACGAGGTTTCGTTGTTTAGTACGTTGTCATACCGTCTCGAGCAAACCGCAAAACTTTCAAAATAATAAAGTTCAAGACGATCAGATTCGTTGGGACAGATTGCCGTCCGATCGGATTGCACTTGAGCTTCCAACACTTAAACATTTTTCTCAATTTTCAACCAAACTGAATCTCGAACGGATTGCCGTCCGATCGGATTGCCATCCGATCGAACGACAATCCGATCGGTTGACCGTTCGATCGATCGACCTGAAGGGTAGAGATACTTCTCTATTTTCAAAATGCTACAACGAAAACTTCAAAGCCATCATACACAAACACATCCATCCCAAATGAATGTCAATCCGATCGGATGACCATCCGAGCGGATTGACATCCGATCGAATGACCATCCGATCGGATTGCCATCCGATCGGATTACCATTCGACACTTGGTTCTTTTCGCATCGTTTAACGCGCCGTTCTTCGCTTATGCTATCATTAACTGTTCAGGCTAATCTCTCAGCGCTCCCTTCAATCCAAGACAGTATTTATTAACTTAAGCGCTATCTGTAAGTATACTCGAACCCTTTTTGCTTTATGCACTTTTGGGTGTTACATACGTTACTTATTCAAATCACAATCGACACACAACACAAACACTATCTATACGCTGACCGTTATTGCATGTTATGAGTTATTCGATGAAAGCTTGTATGTTATGTTTACACAGTGATTGTTGCCTGACACCTTAGCAACGATAGTACTATAGTTTAGACTCAGCACCTGTCGTGGACAGGGGTTGTTAAGGGCTTTACTTCACGTGTCCCTGTGGGGATATGTGTTGCGCATTCTACAACTCGCAGTCACGGCTGTGCATATTTCATTGTCGATAACCTACTAGCCTTCACTTTGCTACATGTTACATGCTGGTTATGCGTAAACGATTTCGAACTCTATTATAGTATCAAACTTGTATGCTATGTGTGTCAATTTTATTTTAACGTATGTGACAGGTGCTTAGGATGCTTGCTTCCTATTTGATGGAATTGAGCTAGGATGGAGTCCAGAAACAAACAAAGATAATTTATTTATTTAATCTGAGTTGTCGAAACAATGATTTGCCTAGAGATATCTATGTCTCTAATAATTGATTTGCTTGATGCGTTAAGGTATGGGACATAATATTAACTATCCGGTAATTTAGTTGTTATGGAATTTCTCTTGGACAATCTGTTTCACTCAGTGCCGCGCCCCGATGTTTCCGTCATCGGTTGGGGTGTAACATAAAGGGTGGCCTAGTGATGAACCCACAACTTAAAAGTCAAGACATTGTGACACATCTCCAACACTTGAGAGATATTTGAGGAAGCAGTTTGAGGGAATTACATGAAAGAATATTTCATTGGTTAACATCTAATATAGTTAGAAACTTAGAACATAAGTCGACAAAAGACTAACGACTGAATCCTGCACCACAACGTCCTAAACTATAAGTACATAACATATGCACCAAGAGGTCTAAGTCAACCATTGACATAAAGAGTATTAATGGTGTATGAACCCTCTTACACCTCTCTCTACTCACTCTCACTCTCACTACTTACTTTGTTTACCTCATTTAGACAAACATTTGTCTTCACTCCAAAAACACACAAAACAAAAGAAAAACAAAGAACACATACCTCGCGCTGCCTCCCGAGAGCGCTAAGTTATGGATCTTCAACCAGACCGTACCTGCCACTACTCATACTGCTCGCGTGGGGTGCTTGCTGTAACAGTTCGCATTTATGTGCTTTCCTTATTTAAAAAGTTGTATTCTCATTTATATTTTTGGAAACTTGTAATCGTATCATATTCGTATTTCATTCCCAATCTTGTAATCCAAGACTTTGATCGTAATGAAAAGTTCTTTTATACTCATACTTGTTATACTTGTGTTGTACTCAAACAATTATTGAATACGCATTTACATACAAACCAAGACTTATTATACACTTTAATTATCAAACTTACGTTCACGATACTTATCACATGGTTACAAACACCTTCCATACTTGAAAACACCTTAAAACACAACTTTGAGCATAAAATGGCGAACATATAGAAGTTTGGGGGCCAAAATATGAAAAACCAAACTTGGTTAAGAGAAAGAGCCCCTTGCGTGGAGCGGGGGACTAACCCCTTTTCCGCCGCGGGTGCGAGGGGTATCAATCCGTAGATTGTTGTTTCTTGGTTGCAGGTTGGTCACCTTTTTCCACATCTTTTCTTCCCCAATCACCTTCTAACTCCATTAAAAGTCAAACCCTACTTCACTATATAACCAAGCCTCCTACACCTCTATTTCACTTTTCCAAACCCTTAACCACTCTCAATACACTCCATAATCAGCTAAAACATCAAGTGAAGGGCAGATTCTTCTAAGTTCAAAAGTGAGCTTCCATCTCACTTTTCTTCCATGTTCATCACTTATACTTCTACTTGAAAGCTTGGAACACCTCTTGCAGTGTTTCCACAAGTTTACCATGGTAAACTAAGGTGGAACATCACCATTTTGAGGCCCAAACTTTCTATTTTGTAGAAACTTTTACTTAAACCTCTATAAACATGTTTAAACTTACACAATCTTACACCTACCTTGCTTCTAGTCAAACCTATGGTTATGGAGCTTGTGTATAGTTGATTGCTTTAAGTTTAGAGGTGCAAACACCCTCTAAACTTTCTGTTTTGACAAGGTTTTAGACAACCTACAAGCGTTGAGACCATCCAAGCTCACCATCTTCAATATGGTGAGACTTGTGTTTTGGTGAAAGTGTGAACCAAGGAAGCTTTGACTCTCCAATCTTGTTCCACTATCTCACTTGTTGATTTGTTATCTCCATACCTCTAAGTCTCAAACAATTACCATTAAAGGGACAATGCTACAACACGTCCCAAACACTTCCTATAACAACCCTCCTTAAAATATATTAGACACCCCTAAATGTCCTAAAATACACACCGTATACGAAAACCGGCCCCCCGAAATACCTTTATTTCATTAAATAATAAATAAAAACAAAAATAAGAGGCTGTCGCGGGCCGCGACAGACCCTTCTTCATCTGTCGCGGGGGGCGACCGAGCAATAAATGGCGAAACCTGGTGATGCGACGTGGCATGACACGCGTCGAGACCATCTGTGACTCGGCAACACTGCCGCCGCCTTTTTGGCTCTGGCGGGGCGCGATGGCCCCCTTGTTTCCATCGCGGGCCGCGAGAAATTGTCTGTCAGGCACTATAAATAGGATCGATGGGCTTCAGTTGATTTCCATTCAAAAAATTCGAATCTCTCTCAATTTCTGGATATTCGAAGTAGTATCGGGTATTATACCCACTAAAATAGTGAAGCTCTGCCTTGATGTAAGTTCATAACCCTCGATTACGTATTAGATACGCTACCCAATTGATCTAGTGCTCCGTAACGCATGTCGAGGCTCTGCCAGACTCAGTCGTTGGAGTTCTGTCTCGGGGAAGGTATAACTAATGTAAATTGGGTTATTATACTAACATGTGTGCATTGTTTAATTACTAGATTATAACTAGGAAGTCACAAGGAAATACCTAAATTAGCAAGGTGAGTGATTCCTCTTTTCACAAAGTGTTTTTACAAAACCTCAATTGTTTTAATTTATATTTAACAGTAATTGAGTATTTGTATTCTATAATTATCGTCGGCATGTTGGGGTTTTGTATACAAAATTTGTTACTACACTGTGAGTAGTAACATGACCACCAGTCAGGATTGACAGTACCGTGGGTGGTAATTAAAGTAAAGATATAAACAAATGTAATTGCGAGATCGCCCTCAATACTGTAAAATGATAAAACTTGTTTTGATTAAACTGGGATTTACTCACCAGTATTTCTTGCTGATAAAATGTTTTAAACACATGTTTCAGGTAACTTAGTGTGAAGCCAATAAAAGCCAACTGGAGAGCACTGAAGGCTTAGAAAAGTGGCTATAAAAGTTACCTAATTAAAAAGGAGAATTGTTTTCACTATTTAAGGTTTATCCCTATAAATATATTACCAATAAAAATCATGTTTTGTCCCACTTATTATTCTAAATTTATTATCAGAAAAACTTGGATTTTATACCATTTATCTATTTTAAACATTTAGGTGTTTAACTCTGATAAAAATATTTCCTAACTACGGTCCTGATGAAAATTCCGCTGCCAAATTAATAAACACCGATACCATCTGACTAGCTCACGGCTCCTGCTCTCAGGGAGGGGTCGGGGGTTGTGACAGACGGTGGTATCAGAGCTATGCCACTGATTTAAGCCCTTTAGGTGTTCTTCCAATACCTAAACCTTAACCATTTATGCTAGGAAATCAATATCTTATGTGTTATCCTGTGAACATAAGATTTTAATTTGTCTATTATGATTTTTATATCATTTACCGAATTTTGAATTCCTACTATATGTTACCCATATCTGTATCTTACAGTTATGTTATAATTAATTTTTTTATGTATATAACTAGGTGATATAATAATATTATGTCTTATCAATTCTTATGATATATTATGTATATCATATATTTGTGGGAATATATAATTAATTCTATGTGAATTTTGTAATCTTATAATAATATTTCCTTATTAATATTCAGATATGAAATTTCAAAAATATCATAACATAAATATTAAGATAATACAATTTATGTGTTATACCTAAATGATTTTATGTCGTTCAAATTCACAATATGTGTAACCTCTATTTTGTATTTTACAGTATATTGTCCTATAAATATATAAAGGAAATATATTCATAATCTATTAATATCAATTTTTGTGATATCTATCTATTTATGTGAATACAATTCAATATAAATTATGATAATATTATGAATATCTTAATCAAAGATATACAATAACACCCTTAGGCATGATGTCACTGAAATATCATAATATTACTCGATGCAAGGAGTATATTTCACAAATTGTGATATAACCCAAAATTTTATTCAACATATATATATATATATATGTCAAAGTTTTGGCAAAACATATAATTATAGTAATTTTATTAAAATATAATATTTTAAGCATACTTAAAACATGTTTTGATACAATAATTAAAGACCGGATTTTCATGATAACTCATGAAAATATTATTCCATGTGATTATGTTATATTATACCCACATAAGTATATATATATATATATATACTATGAAAAATATAAAATATTTTACACAACTGTATCTATGAAACTGGAATATGTACAACAACTTGGTACTGCGTAATTAAATGATTTTAATACATAATACCTATATATCAACAGGAAATAGCTTAAACTTATTTCTTAAATTATATGTAAGTCAGATATATATATATATAACTCGTATCAATATTACAAATGATATTTCATACATAGAATAAAAATAAGTACAAAATATTTGGTATTACAAAATGATTTAAAAATATATGTCAATATAACACATACATATCCACAGGAAATGGCTTAAAGATTTTTATCTAATAGTTCAACTTATTTCTTAAAATTATATATATATATATATATATATATATATATATAGAGAGAGAGAGAGAAAGAGAGAGAAACGGGTTCAGGAGAAAAAGCTCAAAAGTGTGAGAACGGTGAGAACGCTTCCTGGCCCAACACGTGTCACGCCGCTTGGGGAAGGGCGGAGGGGATTTTTTGTCCTTTTATCTTCTGCTTTTCCAGTTCCGCTTTTCCGAATATTGTTTGAATTTTTGGGGTTTAAGATTTTTGGCGTTAACCAAATTCAATAATTAATGACGTTTAATGGTTTCATCGTATTAACATTTTGGCGTTTATGGCGTTTATTCAAATCGTATGCCATTGTAACCCAGGGGTTAGGAAATCTATTTGAATGGCGTTTTTCAAGGCGTTTTAAACAAGTTGGCCCATTGTTCTATTATTTTTTATAAAAATTTTGGCGTTTGGGTTATCTTGGTGTTTTACAATTGTTGGATTATATTTCAGCCACAGTAAAAAAAATACAAGCAAAGAAAATAAATTAAAAATCCTAATCGGATCTCTCTTCACAATATTCACTGTCATCGGTCTCTCTGTTCTTTAATACTACAAGAACTGACTCCAAAAATATGGGGTTTTATGTAAAACTTAACAAACCCATCGGTTTGATTATTTTGCCTGCTCGTCTGTTGAAGTGACTTTTTTGTGGATGTTTGGGGACATAGATCTATGACGTGTGGGTGAGTTTTTCACTTTTTCTTCATGTTGATTTTCATCTTTATAATCATCCCACTCTTCAGTGTCATTGATCTCTTCTCCTCATCCAAGCCTTCTTCAAGAACAAAAAATACAAAATGCCATATGACTGGCATCAGTATCTTTTTCTTGAATTTTTATCCATCTCATGCAGCAAAATCTTACTGAGTTACTCGCCTCCGCTAACAATTCATTCAGTGAAACTTGACGAATAACAATACTGAATATCCATGAAAGCATATTAGCCATCTTTGATTTTTTTTTTGGCGTTTTACAGTGAGTGGTATTTAGTAGTATTGGCGTTTTTTTTTATCAAATGGAAGTTGCTGAGACGTATCATTTTATAGGATCTCTTTTTGGCGCCTAAGTTAGGCGGTGCGTTAATATAATAAAGTATTCGTCTTTTCAGTTACTGTTTGTAATTATTGTTTTTGACAAGCTTTATCTCTGAAGTCTGTAACACGTCCCATATTTCAAGTTTGGCGTTTAAGATTATAATATAATAAATTTTCCCTATCTTCAGTTTTTCTGATTTGAAGTTACTGTTTCCAGTTACATTTTCAAGTTTGTTTTTTATTTTTTATTTTTATTTTTTTATTTTTTTTTGGTTTATTTATAATACTTTTTCAAACTAATTTTATTATAGTTTGGGATGATATTGTTTAAACAAGCATTTTGGTTGTTTTGGCATTTTTATTATATATGGCGTTTTTATTATACAACAATCAACTGAAAAGGAAAATAAAAAAAAAGAATACATAAAAAAAGTTTTTTTTATAATACTTGTCCCAAAGTAATTTTATGATGTTTTGATAAACGCCAAAGGTGTAAGACATTTGCCTTTTTTTGGCGTTTTTAATAGATGTGGCATTGTTTATTAAATAACAATCAACTGAAAAAGAAAATTAAACAAAATAAATTTTGATCTTCCAAATCTTCACTGTCACCAGTCTTTTTCTTCTTTTGAAGCATCTTCACTGGCTGTTTCGACTTTCGTATGAAATCAGCCTCTTTTTCTATAATTTTTGTCCATCTCATGCAACAAAATGTTATTGAGTTTACACCCTTTCAGCCAAAATGTTATCTTTTTTGGCGTTTTACCGAGAAAAAGAACGCCACCAAATAAACCATCTTAAAACTGTAAATTTGATTATGCTAAAATCAATAAAGTGTTGCTGTATGGTGATGGATAACATTGTTAATCCTCAGTTAAGAAAGATAACTGACAATGTTGTCCACACCATACAGCTACACTTTATTGACAACAATATATTTGATGTTTGGGTTTTCTGGTGTTTTATCAGTCGAATGTTATATATTAAATATGGCGTTTGGGGTTTTTGTGTGTGATTTTTAATTGAAGGTCTGAGTTGTTGTATATATAGGATTTTTTTGGCGGTTTTTTTAGGCGGGATTTTACTATAATTAAGTTTGGCGTTTTATATCTAATGGCGTTTTTAGCAGAATGCTGTGTGATTTTTGTTTTGGCGTTCTATTTTCATGAGATGGCGTTTTGTTTGGAGTAGTCAAAAGACGATTTTACCCTTAATGAAGCGCGTCCACATAATAAAACTGATGTTATTTACGAAAATGCCACCGCGCTAATCTAGTCCATAGATTGTTTTGATCGGACGATCCATAAGCGTTCTCACCGTTCTCACACTTTCTACCGTTTTCTCTAAATCCCGACCCTATATATATATGTATTCTGATATAGGAATAATACTCCACTACTTAATATATTAAGAATCAAATTTAAAAATGCTAGGCTTTGTATTACCTATTATGATTCTTTAATAAATAAATATGATAAATTAAGAATCAAGTCCTAAATATGTTATAACCAAAAATGAGTCAACCTGTCAGTTAAAGATTAATTTTTCTAAAAGAATCCAGAAAATTTATATCTTTATTAAATTTATTCCTTTTGAGGAATTACCCTTTTTATTCTGAAATATTGTGTTCAATAAATCTAATAGAAATTTATTTTGTTAATATACAGGAATAAACAAAGTTATGAGAATAAACAGGATAACTAATATAACTAGTTGATTTTTCGCCCCCGCATTGCGGCGGGGACCCAATGACTGCAAAACGCGTGTCAGTGACGGTAAGCAGATACCGAATATCAAAACATAAATAAAAACGTAGTGAAAATGATAGTCACTCCATCCTAAAAAAAACCGATTTTAGATAACCTAATATATAATAAGAGGACCCACACGTCCTACACGTTGGAAATTCGGTTGTTTTCAGTTCAGTTATTACGGTGCTAACACGTTAAAATATAGATGAGCTTGGTATCGGTAACGATATTGAAAGTACCGATCTGGAAAATCATTAAAATTAGGTACCGACACTGAAAATGCTCGGTACAATACGGTATGGTATTTGAAGGTAAAAATCAATAAATACAGGTATGGTGCTAAACAGGTGTCGAACCGAAAGTAAAGATTCTGAAAACGCCAAAAGGTGGGTACCAAATTGGTACCGAAAATGATTTGGTATAGTAAATTTGGTACCGATACGATACCGGTTTGATTACAAGATTTGATACGATTTGCTTATCAATAATCTAAATATCCAAGTTAATTTTACATGCTACAATTCATTCATTACAGAAAAAAAAACAAAAAATAAAGCAAAATAAGTTGTGTATATAAAACCTCATTCAAACGAATACAGTTTACTTACTGTGTATATGAAAAGTAATATAGACGGTGCAATTACTTGCATTGCTACAGGATTTGATGAGCTCGGTACCAACCAGTACGGAAAATACCGTTACCGAAATCCTCAAAAGTGGGTACTGGTACCGAATATACCTGGTACGGTACGGCTCGGTACCGGTACTGGTACGACACCGGCATTTGAGGATAAAAACCGATGAATACCGGTGTCGAACCGGTACCGAAAATACACCCGGTTTGGTAAAACGTGATGTTACTATTCGAGTTAATTTTACATGCTACAATTCATTCATTACAGAAAAAAAAACAAAAAATAAAGCAAAATAAGTTGTGTATATAAAACCTCATTCAAACGAAATACAGTTTACTTACTGTGTGTATGAAAAGTAATATAGACGGTGCAATTACTTGCATTGCTGCAGGATTTGATGAGCTCGGTACCAACCAGTACGGAAAATACCGTTACCGAAATTCCCAAAAGTGGGTACCGATACTGAATATACCTAGTACGGTACAGCTAGGTACCGGTACTGGTACGACACCGGCATTTGAGGATAAAAACTGATGAATACCGGTATCGAACCGGTACCGAAAATACACCCAGTTTGGTAAACCATGATGTTACTATTAATTAAAATCAATTTTTATTAGTATTCATTGTTTACTATTCATTCACTTCCTTTTTTAATATATAGGACAATTAGTTATGTAATTAGATTCTGATGAATTGATATTATATGTATATATTACAGGAAATCTAAAACTTTATATTTATACGTATGTATATGCAAGACACAAATTTCTTGATAATACATACAATATAATAATCAAATACCTTCTGCAGAAAAAATAAGCTTTTATATGTATAACTGAAAGAAAAAAAAAACCTACGTGTTTACCCAGGATCTCTCCAAATGATTTTTTTCGAACCATTAACCATAATTAACCCAAAAGAAACCCTAAGGAGACCCGGGTTAGCACCAAGGGAAGATGGTAGAATCAATGACGGGGAATCTCAGGATCTTATATATACCTTTAATTCTAGCCACAGTTACCACCATAGTTCCCACCAAACATCCCGAATATTTATCCAATTATGAGCCCTGAGAATGTAAGCAGAGCTGAGAAAATATAAAGCCATTATTAGTAAAACACCGAGCCCATAATCTAGAATAAAATCTCGTCCGTAACTACTATAAAAGAAAATAGCGCATAATATATTATATATATATATATATACTTCCCTTATATTTTGCTGAAATATATATATATATAGTAAAAGAAGATGCTAAAAAAATATAATATGTATATATATATATATATATATATATGCGTTAACATATAATATTGATAGGTATAATTATAAGTGTGTTAATGTAATGTGAGCCACAAAACGTGTCTGAATGATTGTTTAATTCTGTGATATTAATATCTGAAAATAACTGTAATTCAGATGTCAAAGGAAATCGCATGTAATCAGGAAATTCAGGCTAGTAATGAAAATCCTTTGGATAGAAACTCTATAGAAACTATAATAGCTCAAGGAATATCGAATGTCATACCTTCGATCATTGAAGCTATTAAAATTTCTATGCCTATAAACGAGAATCATACTACCCACTGTAGGCATACTCATCACTTTAAACCTAACCCTAGTATCAACGGAGGTCATGATATTCATATTAGAACTCCATCTTCCAAACGAAAGAAAACCACAACCTATAGCTACTCTTATAAGGAATTCCGCTCCGACAAATCATGTAAGGACAAAGAAATGGAACCGGCAATCACGCAACCTACCTGCAACAACCATAACAAGAAGCACGCAAGAAAACACCATTCTAAGAAGACACTTCGCTGTAACTTCTGTAAGAAGACTGGACATGCAGAGGAAGAATGTAGAAGGAAAACTAATGTATGTTACAAATGCGGAGAACCAGGTCATATTCGTCCCTATTGCCCGAAACTATCTAAGGAACCCTACAACGAGGATCGAAACCCCGATGAAGCTAAGGAGAACATATAGATATTTACAATACCGGAGGCAACAACAACTTTTAAAAAAAACACCCTTATGTTTTGTCTGTGCTAAGGTATTAGTTGACTTTTAATTCTAATCAGAATTATATGAATAAAAGGTCTTTATTTTTCTTTCATAAAGCCAACACTCAATTGTCTCATCTCTTGATAAATTCATATGTTGCACATACATTGCTTGTTACGCATGTAATTTCACTTCAAAAGATCATTTATTCACCAGTTCGAATAAATATTTAGTTATATCCATTTTGACAATCCATATGGTTGCAAAAACGTTGACTCTTGAAATCAAGTCAACAACTTTTTTTGGAAAACTGCTTTTCTTTTCAAAGATACTTACCGGATTTTATTATAACCATTTCTTGCCAACTACATATATCCATTGTTGGAATATATCCAAACCAAACTCAATTGTTTAAACTTGTTCACAATATACATTCAATTCAAAAATCCCATATGATGAATTGAGACCATCATATTCAAGGTAATTTCATTTTTTTAAATCATAGTAGACCTGTTCAAAGTCTACTGATACTTGGTCGAAAGCCGGTGTTCGTTAATGTTTAAGTTCATGTATTTGCTTAACTTTTAATCTCGAATAGCCTACTTTTAATGGGATTTGTTATTTGCAGGTCTTACGGAGTTTAAGGAGCTATTTGGGAGCTTTACGGAGAACTAGGAGCGAACGGGTCAACCGGGGATGTGAAATGAACAAAACCGGGTTAATCACGAAGATTGGATGTGTTTTGGGGGATGTTAATGGATTTAAAATAAGTATATTGGAAGATGGCATGATAGAGGGCTGAATTACGAGTACGTGGGCGAAAACGGTGAGTAAAACAGAGCTATAACGAAGAAGTTATGAAGAAAACAAGAAATCAGGAAATCTGCATTTAAAGGGGGCGTCGGGGACGCCCTAAATGGCCGTCGGCGACGCCCTCCCTGTATGTGTGTCACGAATTTTGTTGTTTAATGAGTTGGGGACGGTTTTTAGGCGAGGTTTTGACCAATTTTTGGGGGTTACGAGTTGGGGAAGCTGAAAACACCATCTTGGAACCATTCTTGATCATCTTTTTCACCTCTAACCTACCTCTAACATCCCTAATCTCTAACCCATCACCATCCACACTTCAAAACCTTACTTCACCATCACCACTTCATCTTCATCCATTCTCCACCATCCAAACCCTAACCCCTAACCCTCAACTCTCCTTTAAGACTCAAGATTATGGTTCGACGCTCGTATTCATCCTCCGGTGATCGTGCCTCTTCAACCATGAACGGCTAGTCTCTTCGGTTTCACCCCGATTTTGTTATAAGAATTTCTAGGGTTTATGCATTTGTATTTTCATTTGATTTTGTGACAAATTGTTTAGTATTTGAAACCTTTGATAATTGTCGTGCATTTGAATTGAATTTGTGAATTGTCAAATGATTATAAAATTTGACTTTGCGAAATGAATTTGTGCACTTATGCCTTATCGTAGGTTAGGATTTACATGTCCGAGGTAACGAAGTTATAACAACCCGACTGAATTTTTCGGACGCCCTAATATATATTAAAATATTCCTATATGTCGTAAAATACACCCCGTATGTGAAAACCAAGCCCAAAATACGATATAACATTAAAAATTAAATAAAAATCAAGTTTTTATGTCGCTCGCGGCCGCGTAGACACTTTAGGGATCTTACGCGGGGCGCGACAGCTCCAAACTCAGACGAAACCCTAGAGCGCCACGTGTCATCATCGTGTCAACCCTAAACCCGACGAATCAGCAAGCCTACGCCCTATTACTCTATGTCGCGGGCCGCGTAAGCCTTAGCTTAATCTTACGCGGGCTGCGAGGGAAGTTGAAGGGTCGCATATATATAGAGGTCCTCAGCCTTTAGTTTCCGTGTAAGACCCTAGTTCGTATTTGACAAAAAGTCGCAGCGGAAGTTCATGCCATAAAATTTCTTTGTTATAACTGTCTTGACTTATTTAAATTTCATTTTTAAAACAACTCTTGTATATTGAATACATCAATTTAACTCTTTTACATAATAAAACATAACTTGTTTGTATCGAATTATTCTCTCATACAATCCCGTACAATCCTTCACGTGACTCGGTCCTCGATCTCTATCCCTTGATGATCCTCGTGTTTCGTACTACCGGCGCTCACCACATAAAAACTCGTAACATTAGTACGCAATATAAACATACATTATTTATTCACGTTTACTTTTCATTGCGTTAACTCTTTACAACCCGGCTTTCCATCTGATCATACAATTCGCGATGAGACTTCTTTGCTATTCCTGCGTCATACTTCATTAACCAGATACGCTATTAATATCATTAGTACTCAATTTCATTGGACACATGCGTACCAACTTTCATACATACTTATACATATTCATATGTTCACACATAATCAATTACATACATACGTACATACATACCCACATATAAACACATCTACGTTAATACATGCATATCTACATACACCCATACCTACATCATTACGCACTCTCATGACGTTATACATATATACATACATACGTCCCTATTTGCAACATACCCAACTCATACTTGCCTACTCATATACACCTTCATATATCCGCGTGTACTTGCTCACACACTTATAATCTTACATACGTTCGCGCATACATGCTTACATACCCTTCTACATACGTGTATAGATACATACAAACATACATACTTACCTATCTACATGTGTGCATACACGTATGCTTATAAAAACATAAGTTAAATTAGTCATACGCAACTTAAAACGTGTTTAAACAAGTTCCCAAGACAAAACGGAGCAAACGAACCATTAATTAAACAAATTTCGGATTCAGGGGGGGCTAGACGCCCCCACCTAGGGGCTAGACGCTACACCTAGGGGCTAGACGCTACACCTAGCCCCCTTTTTGACAGCAAGTTCCTTTATTTGTGTTGCTGCACTTGCCCAGCTAAAACATTTATCAAAACCAAACTTAAAATCATCATAACTTATGATCCGTAAGTCCGATTTAACCGATTCTTTTTCCTACGCGAACGTAATTTAGTTCTCCATCACATGGAGTGAAAATCCAATATTTGGACTACCGAAATTTATGACTTTTAAGCCTTCGGCTTATTACCCTTTTTCCATATTTTGACCCGTTCATGCATTTATCCACATAACTCGTTTGTTTGACCAAAATTTCTTACGAACCTAATACTATCAATGACGTCTATCATAAAAATTAGATTCTCGGATGTCTTGCATCCTCTTAAACCCATTTTCGCTCAAAAGCTTATTTTGACCCGTTAAGGGCATTTGCGCATTTTAAGGTCCTTGGCTTACGAAAAATCATACTTCTCGCTTTCCTACTTTTCCAAAACATTCACTTAATCAAATAGCTTGTTTGTAATCAACTTTTAAGACCATTTGCCCGTTTTACCCATCAAGGGCGTTTTTGTCAACTTTGACCCATCCTTTACTACAAAAGACTTCATTGCATAATTAACCAATCATGCGACTTATCTACTATTGTAAAGGCACATACCTGGCTCGGATCAAAGTTATGACCCGTTTTAATACTTCATCCGCTAAATTTCTAGATAATAGCAACGCAAATCCTTTTTTTCTATACATTCTGAAATTTCATAATACTTAACAAAGCAATTCATTAGTCGATAACGCCAAAGGGTGACATCTTCACCATTTGACCCGTTAAGTCTAAATGTCCATTTTATCCTTATGGGATGTTAGTTATTCATTATCCCATCCATGTAACTTATTACTTCGTTAACTTGCAACCAAAATTACCATAATGCCCCTTTTTACCCTTTTTAACCATCAACTTAGTTTCTTGACATAACCACATGTTCCGACCGATACCAAGACTTGTCGGAACATCATAATTCACATATTTACTTACCATGTTTGTGATCTAAACATTGAATAGATATTCTACAAAAGGGGTGTAAGTTTTACTTACCTAGCATCCGAATATGCTTCCCGTGCACATTAGTCCCGTTTGACCTACTTCTTTTCCAGGCTTCCATATCGCTTACCAAGCATCAACTATCATATATCATTCTCAAGATAGTTAGCTTATTCATTATTCATCACAACCTTTTCATTACACGGATCTTACATGAAATTTATCATTCAACCTTAAAACATGCTAATCCATCACTTTTTATCCAATTTCTTTAAAATACTTACACATATATGATTTTCAACATTATTAACATGAGCATATCATTACTTCTATCATATCATCAAAAACCCACTTCATAACTACTTTGTTAATCACTTACAAGTGATCTAATCTTAAGTTCTTCATAATTTCATCATACTTTTGATGTGTGTACTACCTTCTAAGCATAGTGTACAACTAGTTCATGCATATCTTTCTAATCTCATTCATAATTCATCAAATTCCTACTTCTAATCAACATGAATCATTCATGCATAAACATCAAACATACTAGTATCACATTTCTTTCAATTCCTCTAGCAAGAGTCTATCATATACATCAAAATACATCAACATTAAGCAAGAATTAGACATGGGTGATCATTCAAGTCGCCATCATCACCATAACCAACGGGTTTCACCTATAAACATCAAATTAACCCAAACCATTCATAACCCATGTTCCAAATGACGATTCTAACACATACTCATTCTCAATTTCATACAAATTCGCAATTTACATCATAACCCACTTCGTGAAAGATCACCAATCTAACTTTTAAGACATACCTTATGATCCCATTGAGAAGGTGATCGTTAATCCGTACTCGGTTATGGATTTAGACTTCATTTAGCCTTTCAATTTGGTGATTTTCCATGATTAGGGTTTTGGCTCTATAAGATCTCCTGCTCTTTCTAGAACACACGATTATGTGTGTTTGTGAGTGTATTTTTCATATATTAATTCAAGTTTCATCTTGCCCCATTTTAGTCCCTCAAGTTTGCCACAAAATATAATTGGCACAACTTTCATCCTTTAATGGTTTTTATCATACTCTTAACTAGGTTAAATAGCCTAGTTATTTATTTCATGATATACCATATAAGAACATTTGACGAATATAAACATTCGGGTTTTGGGGTGTTACAAGTCTACCCCCCTTAAGCAAGGTTTCGTCCCCGAAACCTTTCTCATTTCCATTTAACACTAATTATCTTTCCTTCGTAACTTATGCATACACCTCTATGTTTAAACTTCGTTAATTGCGTCATAATTAGAAGTAACCATCCAACCTCAATTCATAAATTATTCATACAATTGACTTTTCCCTTAACAAGTCTATACTTTCCATATCATGCTTCCACATAACATTCTCATTTCCATTGCCCGTTAGTAACATGTCAGTACATATACTTTTTCAAACTTGTAATAATACTTACATTCATATGATTCGTTATAACAGATCTAATACCTTCATCCCATCTCTTAGATTATATTTTATACATATGTCATATAATATTTAGTTCTTGTTTTGTTATCACAACAAAACTACTATTTCATAGTTACATATACACGCTTAACTCTAAAGTTAACATCATTCTACGTTTCCTATAGTCATTTGTACTATACGTACCCTTACGTTACCTTCAACTCACCTCATTCATTCTACATTACTATTCTTCTCAATTCATGCATTACTTAAGTTGCCTAAGCAAGCGTATCATGCAGGTTCTTCATACGAGAGTTCAACCAAGACACGACATTTTCGCTCAAAACTTTTAAGATCTAGTTCTTAATGACATAGTTCTCTTCTTACGTCAACTATTAAAAGTCAATTATTTCCACACCCTACCATACCTATTCCATCATTCATCTCGTAGGTCGCTTTCAATTTACAAATCCATATCTATCTGGTATGAGTTAAAACATTATACTTACTTTGATTTCATTTTGTGCTTCTGCGATCCGTAAACCAGATCAATCCGCTCCTTCGCGCGTACTGACCGTACCAGGCCATCTTTCATTCAACCTTGTACTGAGCTTTCACTCGTGCACATTCGTTCACCAATTCGATTGGTTTCATCACATTGAGAGTTCTACCTTTAACATCTACAAAACCAGCGATTAGCACTTTTCATTCAAACATTCATTATGCTAGGTGATTACTCACCTATAATTCTTTTACAATTTCCTACGTACATGCTATAGCACATTCCACATTTCATTCCCTACATGCAATTCTTTTATTCTAGTTACTTATTTTGTCGACCTTTGCAGTTTGACTTTTCAAGGTCAAACCGACATTTCTTACTTATCGTAAATGTATTGAGGTACACATTCGTACTTCTTTTACTTTTCATGCTTGCTTGCAAGGACATTCATTACACCATTTCGGTATTCTCGACAAAACTTACCCTTCTTGTTCATACTTAAATCATTATCCGGGTCGTAGCCCGTCATTTATTATGACTCCTAAGAGTCGATTACTAACACATCTAACACATCACTGGTTTAAAACTTCTTTCTTTCGTTTTAAAACTTGGGTTTGCATGCCCATTACGATCATTCTTTTGTTTATTTACTTTACATTTACCCATATGACTCGTTTGACACAACCACGGTCAGACTATTGACACATTCTGATGTGGACTAATTCCATCCCTTTTTTTTATATTTTAAATCCGTAATGCGGATTCAAACGTAACATCCATACCTTTCATTACTTCTATGTTTCGAATCCGTCTAGCGGTTCCAAAATACCATTCATACCTTTTCTTCCTTCTATGATTGGAATCCATCTAACGGATTTCAATCATATCATTTACATCTTTCATTCCTGAAGAAACACTAGATAAATGGTCGGAACCGAGATATCTAGGGGGTTTGAATCCGCATAGAAAGGTTAGTTCTCACTCGATTTGATTCAGTTGCAGCTGCTCTTCTTCTCCGATGGTTCTGCAAAAAAGAACACCGTTAGCCTCGCCAAGGGGAGAAAAGGGTTCTCTCCTTGACCCGACTCCGGTGTGAGAATAAGTATTGGTAATGGAGAAGAGAATGTATTTGAGAAGTGTGTGTGACTTGAATTCATACCTGGGTTCTTTCTCATATTTATAGCCGGGAGTCGTTTTAGGCGGGAAAACCCGTTAATGAAAAGTTAACGGAAGATGCTAACCCCGTAAGCGGTTACATTACCTTCCGTTTAAGTTCTTTGATCCGACGTGAGAGCACACGGATCGTGGTTTAGATCAAGGGCTGGGGGTTTGCCACGTGTAATGTGATCAAGTGGAGATTACTCTCCAATTACATGCCTTTGTTGTGATTTCAGGGGCGTCTGTGGCAATGACACGTGTCCAGACGGTTATAACCGTCTGGGTGGTGCACGATTATATTTCTTCTAGAAGTTTACTGCTATAATCTGGTGTGGCACTTTATTGTGTGGAGACCACTGAATGAATAAATCCTAAGTCTGGGTAATTATCCAGGTCTGGGTATTTAGGCGGAAGTATTGATCTCAGGATTTTTATCCTTTGCTATCGGGAGAAGGCGCAAGGATTTATGTTTTCCTTTGGGCGCGCGACTATAGATTGCTGACTGTTTTTTCCTTTTATAAGACCAGTGCGCGGCCACGCAAGGTTAGAAGGTTAAAAGCAGGGTTGTGGTATGGTCCTAAATACTTATTATGAGGTTTTTGGGACCTTACCCCTTCAAGGCCCCCCCAGTCTAGTGTTGTACTTATGCAAATAAGTGGAGCACTGGACTTATGAGAGGGAAATGTTTTTGGGCGCGAGAAATAAGAAATCTTCTATGAGAAGATTGGATGTTGCTAAAAAAGTTTTTTAGGGGAAATTGTACTCATGTATTGACGTGTGATGACATCATCTGTCAGTAAGAGTGTGCATTTTTTCTTCTCTCTTGGGATTTGTAGTGGCGCTTTTGTCAGGCCTTATTAATGAGGATATGACTCCTGTTCCTGTAGCGACGCTTGGATGTGATATCTTTCTGACAGTTAATCATAGCGATCCAGTTTCCCTTTCTCCGAGGTGTTATTCCCTTTATATATTTGTAGGATGTTTATTTCCCTTATTTTGGAGATTATGGAGATAAAGGGTTCGTCTCGTACTCGTCGGCTTCACGATATCTTGAGGTTTTATGATGCCGCAGAAAGTCTGTTGTTGCTTGCTAATTCACCGTCACCGCCTCTCACCGGAACTAGCAAGGTGACGTCTGCTGTCGGGTCTTTTAATGCTGATCTTTGTTTACCGGAGGCTGGTGAAGAAACCGTTGTGCTGTCGGCTGAGGCTTTGATGGCTCGATTCCCAACTCTCCGTCCGGGTAAGTGTGAGTTGGTGTACCATCGTCGTCAGAAGCGTTGGATCGATCTTGCTCCGGTTGTTGAGGAAGATGTTTCTGTTTGAATAGGGTAGGTGATGTGAATGGTTATCGGCTGGACGTCTTGCTACTGGTTGAAACATGATTTTTGTTTTTGTAAATATTGTAGGAACTAGGTTCACTTTTTATTAAAAATATTAATAAAATAAATAATAACGAGACTCTCGTTATTCGTGGGAAATTCTTCTAGTACAATACCGGTTACAAAAATAAATAAACCAATATAAAATACAATTTAATTGTACCAATCTTGATTCAAGCCAACATCTTTGGAAGAACTTCAACCGCACCATCTTGTATGAACCTCCGCTGCAAGAATGAACAAACTGTCGTTGACGGTTTTGGTTGAGGATCGTGTTAGACACGGGGCCCTTAAAACAGATTCCGCGCCTCCTCTCAGACGGTCTGTTTCCAGGATACAACAACCGAAGCAGTAGTTGTACTGCCGGAGATGACACTCGCGCCCGAGATTACACCGGATATAAATTGGTGTTATTGGAAAATAATGAAAAGAAGTTGTATATATTTTAGAGTACTCCTCTAAAATATGTTGTGAATGTTTCTAATAGTTTTTTTTGTGAGATCCTCTCATCTCGTATTTTTCATATCTTAAAATATGAACCCAACGTTCATATATATACACATTCACAAAAGTTGAAACATTATTTGCCATTAATTCTCTAATTAACGAGGCAATAAATCTTGTAATAAACAAGATTTAATTATATTAAAATGGAATTCATGTGGTCAACGAAACTGTCATATTCATTCATGACAGAATTAAACGAGTTGAAACAACTAGTTTGACCAAGTCCAACCAGCTGTTTTGTTTCTGCTGCAAACCAGTGCGCGTGCTAGAACTGATCCGCCAGTCCGCGCGCCATGCTTCAAGGATCTCATGCCACGCCATATGGAGTCGCGCACCACACGGTTGCGACTACGCATACCAGGACGCCACCTGGTCATGCGCCATCCATACTCGCGCGCCACACGGATGCCACTATGCATACCAGGACGCCACCTGGTCATGCACCATCCAAACTCGTGCGCCACTTGCATTATTCGCCATAGCCAATGACGTGCACCATGCGCCTAAGGAGCTTGCACCGCATCGACATGTGCCATGCCATAGCATCCGCCTACGCCACCCAAGGTTGCGCCATGCGCGGACCCGCCATGTATCTGACCACACGCTCATGGGCAAAAATACAAAGGCGGTGTGCGAAGTTCAAAGTGCACTACATAGTGCCTATAGCCCACGGCACGCGCGCATATGTGAACGAGTAAGGGTGCTCCGCACCATTTAGGATCCCCACTAGTGTTTGCCTTTAAGGAAACAATATACAAGGAGTGCTCCTCCTTATAAACCACTTTAAGTTTTGTCATCCCACCTATGTGGGACAAGTTGACAAAACTAATCCATTTTATTCATCTTTGTTTGTTCCAACATACAACTTCAAGCTTCGATATCTCATTCATCTCAGCTCTATTTGGACATAGTTTGAACACAAACCATAAATAATTATTTATACAACACATATATAAATATTATTGATGTCCAAAATATTTAGTGAAAAACTCATTTTCACTAAAATTTCCAACAATCCCCCACATGAATGGAGATCGATTAAAACACACAAAATTCCCCGATGAAAACTCGACAGTCGAGTATTGCAGGATAGGTAGGTGTAGCCTTTGAACCTTCCTTTGTGAAGCATACTTAGCCTCCTAGGGTTTTGTAGACGTGATGTCCTTGAACAACCCCCCATTTATGTAAACGACAATATACATTCACACAATACTTTCCCTAGCCGGGCCATCTCCTCATGTATGTCTCCGATAATTGTCATGGAGCACTTTCCTGGTTCTGCGGGAGCTCTAGGAATTATGCCCTAATTCCATTCGAAGCGACCACACTTCTCTCCAACATAGGTGATTTCCCTTTAAATCATTAAAAGCATTATGGTTTACTATGAATTACACAAATCATAAAACCACATATTATGCTTAACCTCACAACAATGTCACTGAATATTATAGGAATGGACTAGGACGTATTTAAACACCCTTTTATAGTTTTAGGGGGATATATGAAACATATAAACTAGCTTATATATAAACATATATATTAGCTACGCCCCCACAGTGACTACCACTCGGTTCATGATTAAGTTGGCCTATTGAACCTAGATCTTGGGATCTCCAGTCAACTAGGTTAGGTTTCCCTCATGTCCCTTTTTTTTCCATGGCTTTAGTCCCATTCCATAACCTGATCTCTTATCAACCCACTGGTTGTTGGATCCAAAATTATCTTTGACTTCGCTAAGTCACCAACGACAATTTAAATTGAGATCAATTGTTCTAACGTGTTCTTGACTCGCTAGTCACTTTGCCTTTTAGTCGATTCATAAGACTTATAACTCGTGATCTCAACCTGGATCCAGTTATGTACCTTGTCTTTAGAATGACATGAAGCTCAATTCATGGCTAAACACGTTTTCACCATGCCTTTGGTCTGTCATGACTGACCTCTTACTAGATTTTCAATCTAACCAATTGGCATTCGAGTCCAATCTACTCGATTGACTCCATATAACCATTGTGTACTCCACTTGGTCATGCGTTTGCAATACATGCAAGTCACCCCCACATTTAAGTGTAATTGGATAACTTCCAAATGGGGTGATGAAAGGTTCTCCCTTTCATTTCGAGTTTGAGAAAGCTTCTCAACTACCTTTTCCACATTCAAATGCAAGTCATCCCCACATTTAAGTGTAATTGGATAGCATCCAAATAGGGTGATGAAAGGTTCTCCCTTTCATTTGGAGTTTGAGAATACTTCTCAACTACCATTTCCACATACCCTAAAGGGTTTGTTTCTTAAATGGTTCCTCCCCCCACATTGCTTGCATTTTAACGAAGTTATATTTATAGTTTTGTTTTGCACAAAATTCGTTCTTGTGTCATCACATATTTTGAATGTTTAAAGTTAATTTAATCTCCGTCGAGCATATAAATTAACAAGTATTAGTCTAGCATGCTTTAGACCACAATACTCTAGCATGTGAACAGAAGATGCATCATTCTGATTCTTCACAGCCTTAAGAGATAACGCACTATCTCTTCCGAACATTCGTTTCTTAGTTTAGACACAATAATGAAATTTTATTTCATCATTCCAAAACCATCGGTTTTAGGAAGGCCTCAAAACCATAGTTAACTTCATCCTTAGGATCATAAGTCGTTTGCCTTTTTATCTCCAAGGCTTCACCATTGACTTACTAAGGACTTAAACATAAGTCTTAATCCAAGTCACTTTGATGAAAGATCTTTGTATAAAATCACTCAAGTCTTGAGATATAGTCAATTACATTGACTCTCAACAACAAGGCATTCACGTATGCCTATAGTGATATATACATTTACGTTGTTGTTTCATTAATACCATGTATTGGGATACTCTCCCAAATTGAGGACCAAGCCTCCACATAGTTTAAACAACATTGATGGTGGTAGAAGCATCTACAAGTCCATCACTATTGTAAATTTCCATTATTAAATTTGCCAAATTTATTAAAAACATTTACAATAATAACATATATTTCTTTCATATGTTATATTCTTTGAAAACTTACATGTGCATTTCCATGTTGATCCTCTCAACATTAGATGACATATCTCGTTTTCGTGCATTTCATCTCAAACCATACACCACATTTCTCACGACGCCGTTATGCATTTGATGTTTGATTTGTGACTTATTGCATAAGTCATGATCACAACCCGCTCGTTGTGTTTGTGTAAATTATTTTTTACACTTTGTATCAAAATGTGTATCCTTTTGACAACTTATTAGTAGTCCAAAATAACGGATACACCAATGATATCTAAACATCAAAAGCCAAAGTGTTATTATCTTCAACACTTTTTACCAGAATAAACGCAATTATTTCGTTCGGTGTCATGTTTTGAGGTACTCCCTCATCTTGGAACTCTAAACTTGAATAATCACAAGTTGTCCAAAGTATAAAGTTGTTTACAATAACTACTCGCAAGTAGTTGAGCAACTTATTATATTTATAACAACATCGAGTTGTTTTTCACCAAATAGTCTCTCCAAGACTATTATATGGTTCAAGACGTTATACTTTGCAAAGACATGTTTTATTCGTTCAAAACATTTCTCGTTTTTGCAAGTGTTTTAATATTAAACTATATATTTATGTTTTGATTACAAATCAAGACAATAAACCTTATAATAGTTTAATAAATAAAACAATTTCAAACTCGCTCGTTTGAAAATAAAACGAATACACATCGTTTTAATAAATGGTTTATCATATTCAAACCATTTCTAACCGCTGTTAGATAATAACGATTATCAATCGTTAAATAGAGTGGTTTGTATGATAACCAATTCTAATATGCTAATTAGAATTTAAATATTGAACAAACATTCAAAATATTCGGTTTTTATAAAGTAAACCGGTTCTAACGCGCTCATTAGAAATAAAATGAATACAATTATTCACTTTTGGTTTAAATGAAAGTTTTCTAACACGCTCGTTAAAAATGAACACAAATCTTTTCTAACACGCTCGTTAGAAAATATATAAAACGATTACAAATCATCTTAAATAGTTTATCATAGTTAACCCGGTTCTAACCCGCTCGTTAGAAATTAACGATTGCAAATCGTTAAAAAAGTTGGTTATAAGATAAACTAATTCTAATACGCCCATTAGAAAATTAGACGATTATTTATTGCCATAAGCCGTTTTTGGTTTATATAAAATAAGCGTTTTCTAACCCGCTTGTTAGAAATAAACAATTGATAAAGTCGTTAAATCGTTTCTAACACGCTCGTTAGAAAATAAACAACTTTCAAACTCTTTAAATCGTTTCTAACACGCTCGTTAGAAATAATCGATTACAATTTTTTTTTTCGAAGTTTAAAAAAAATAAACTATTTCTAATACGCTCATTAGAAATAAAATGAATAAAAATCGTTTAAACATAAGTGGAAAAAAAAATCTGTTTCTAACTCGCTCGTTAGAAAGTTAATAGTTTAGACGAAACCGTTACAAAGTTTATTATCCAAATAATTGTCTCCAACACGCTCATCGGTAATTATTTGAAATAATAATCTTTTCTAACACGCTCGTTAGAAAATCTGAACGTACTTAAACTATTGTTTCTAACACGCTCGTTAGAACATCCAACCGTCTTTAAAACATTGTTCTTAACACGCTCGTTAGAACATATAAAAAGTTTTAATCTTGTTGTTCTTTCAACAACGTTTCTAACACGCTCGTTAGAAAATATTAAAACTAGTTATTTTATAAAACAATTATTTTCTAATATGCGAATTAGAAAATAAATATATTTCAATACTTTTAAAACCAACATTAATATCTCAATTATGGTTACTAAAAGCTTATTAAAAACTTAAACGTTACAAAAACATTAGAAAGGAGTTACAAAATAAATTTTTCTAATATGCTCATTAGAAAATTTATATTTCAAAACATATTGAAATATATTTTATTTTGTATATGGTTCGGTTTATCTAAACACGAACACAAGCCATGAAACTCCAAAACTTGAATCAAAACGTACGTTTTGCAACCCGGTATTAGGATTAAAGATTGTACTCCAATCATAAAATTAATCCAACTCAATGTACTAAATAAATATTTCCCAAAAATATTTTCAAGATTTTAACAAAAACCCATTAAATATTTTAACTTTCGTGAACCTAAATCCTCGTAGAGAAGGGATTTAAGATTGTAGTAACAATCTTCACGAAAGTCCATTTTAAGATTGTAGGAACTAGGTTCACTTTTTATTAAAAATATTAATAAAATAAATAATAACGAGACTCTCGTTATTCGTGGGAAATTCTTCTAGTACAATACCGGTTACAAAAATAAATAAACCAATATAAAATACAATTTAATTGTACCAATCTTGATTCAAGCCAACATCTTTGGAAGAACTTCAACCGCACCATCTTGTATGAACCTCCGCTGCAAGAATGAACAAACTGTCGTTGACGGTTTTGGTTGAGGATCGTGTTAGACACGGGGCCCTTAAAACAGATTCCGCGCCTCCTCTCAGACGGTCTGTTTCCAGGATACAACAACCGAAGCAGTAGTTGTACTGCCGGAGATGACACTCGCGCCCGAGATTACACTGGATATAAATTGGTGTTATTGGAAAATAATGAAAAGAAGTTGTATATATTTTAGAGTACTCCTCTAAAATATGTTGTGAATGTTTCTAATAGTTTTTTTGTGAGATCCTCTCATCTCGTATTTTTCATATCTTAAAATATGAACCCAACGTTCATATATATACACATTCACAAAAGTTGAAACATTATTTGCCATTAATTCTCTAATTAACGAGGCAATAAATCTTGTAATAAACAAGATTTAATTATATTAAAATGGAATCCATGTGGTCAACGAAACTGTCATATTCATTCATGACAGAATTAAACGAGTTGAAACAACTAGTTTGACCAAGTCCAACCAGCTGTTTTGTTTCTGCTGCAAACCAGTGCGCGTGCTAGAACTGATCCGCCAGTCCGCGCGCCATGCTTCAAGGATCTCATGCCACGCCATATGGAGTCGCGCACCACACGGTTGCGACTACGCATACCAGGACGCCACCTGGTCATGCGCCATCCATACTCGCGCGCCACACGGATGCCACTATGCATACCAGGACGCCACCTGGTCATGCACCATCCAAACTCGTGCGCCACTTGCATTATTCGCCATAGCCAATGACGTGCACCATGCGCCTAAGGAGCTTGCACCGCATCGACATGTGCCATGCCATAGCATCCGCCTACGCCACCCAAGGTTGCGCCATGCGCGGACCCGCCATGTATCTGACCACACGCTCATGGGCAAAAATACAAAGGCGGTGTGCGAAGTTCAGAGTGCACTACATAGTTCCTATAGCCCACGGCACGCGCGCATATGTGCACGAGTAAGGGTGCTCCGCACCATTTAGGATCCCCACTAGTGTTTGCCTTTAAGGAAACAATATACAAGGAGTGCTCCTCCTTATAAACCACTTTAAGTTTTGTCATCCCACCTATGTGGGACAAGTTGACAAAACTAATCCATTTTATTCATCTTTGTTTGTTCCAACATACAACTTCAAGCTTCGATATCTCATTCATCTCAGCTCTATTTGGACATAGTTTGAACACAAACCATAAATAATTATTTATACAACACATATATAAATATCACCGGGGACAAAGGTGCATACGCGAACGCGCGCATTGTAATATTTTTCGAGTTTGGATTTGTACCTTGCTTCCGTTATGGCAGCGTTCTCGCGCCTTTCTTCCAGAAGGTCCAAATCCATTCTTCGCTCTTGTTCATTGTTCTGTTTTTCCATGGCTATCGTGCGCGGCGATGGTAAGCCGATCTCAGCTGGAATGACGGCCTCAGACCCATAGACTAGACAGAACGGAGTTTCGCCTGTGCTAGTCTTTGGCATTGTTCGATGTGCCCAAAGGATGCTGGGGAGTTCGTCGACCCACCCTCTGCGTGCTGTTCCTAACCGCGCTTTTATGCCGTCGACGATCTGTTTGTTCACACTTTCTACTTGACCGTTTGCTTGGGGGTGTGCGACGGAAGCGAAATTATGTTCGATCTTCATTTCTTTGAACCATTTTTGAAGATCTTCTGAGGCGAAGTTTGTACCATTGTCAGAAATAATGCGCAATGGTAATCCAAATATGCAAATGATATGTTCCCATATAAATTTGCGGATTACCATTGCTGTTGTTGAAGCCAAAGCTTTAGCTTCTACCCATTTGGTGAAGTAATCGACCGCCACGATGATGAATTTTACTGCTCCTGGCGCGTCAGGAAATGGGCCGACAAGATCGATGCCCCATTGTTGGAATGGCCAGGCGGAAGTAACGGGAATTAGCGGATTTTTGGGTCGGAGTGTCTTTGGGGCGTGGCGTTGACAGGCTGCGCATCTTCTTAATAAATCAACTGCGTCCATGTGCATCCCTGGCCAGTAGTATCCGGCGCTCATTATCTTCGCCACGACCATGCGTGGTCCCGCGTGTATTCCGCATAATCCCTCGTGGATTTCCCTGACTAGGTATTGGGCGTCTGTTTTATCAACACAGCGTAGTAATGGGCCCATAAATGACTTTCGGTAAAGGACGCCATCCGCCATTTCATAATTTATCGCTTTGTGTTGTATTTTTCGAGCTTCTGCTTTTCCTTCCGGAAGTTTTCCGTGTTGAAGGTACAAGATAATTGAGGACATCCAGGATGGATTTCCCATTTCTATGACGTTTACTTGTTTGAGGTGAATGGAAGGGTTGGACAGTACCTCTATGCGTACCTCCTTTGCTAGGTGCCTGAAGCTGGTAGCAGCTAACTTGCTTAGCGCGTCGGCGTGCTTGTTTTCGCTTCTGTTTATGTGGTTAAGATTGAACGTTTGGAATTGGCTGATTAGAATCCGCGCTTGTTCAAGGTATAATGCCATAGCTTCTCCTTTTGCATCATAATGGCCGTTAACTTGCTCGGCTACTAGTTTTGAGTCGACGTTAGCTTCAAGATTTCTTGCCCCCATTTTTAGTGCTAAGCGAAGGCCAGCGAGAAACGCTTCGTATTCTGCTTCGTTGTTGGTGCTTCGAAAATTTAAGCGTATGGCATATGTGAGTTCGTGATTGTCTGGGCTGACTAGTCGGAGACCTGCCCCTGCTCCATCATCATTGGAAGCGCCATCTGTGTGTAAAGTCCAGACTCTATCGTCGAAAACGGGTACAGGGTTCTGGATTGCTTCGCACTCTTGAACTTTGTCGATGGGAACTTCGGTGGCAAAATCTGCTAGAACTTGCCCTTTGATTGCTGGTCTTGGCCTATAGAAGATATTGTATCCTCCCAGCTCAATGGCCCATTTAGCCAACCTTCCTGCGACGTCGGGTTTGGATAAAATCTGGCCCAAATGATAATTGGTGAGAACTGTGATGACGTGGCCCGAAAAATATCTGCGCAGTCGTCGCGATGCGTGTACTAGTGCAAGGACTAGTTTTTCTGTCATTGAGTAACGAGTTTCCGGAACGGTGAGCATTTTGCTTATATAATAGATTGGAGTCTGAATGTTTTCGCGTTCTACCATCAGTACTGCCCCGACCGCTACTTCCGCAGCAGATAGATATAAAATTAGTGGTTCTTTTTCTTTTGGCGCGGTCAGTGTTGGTAGCTGGATTAAACATTCTTTCATTTGCTTGAATGCTGCTTCCGCTTCAGATGTCCATTGAAAGTCGGTTTTCTTTGCGCAATTTCGTAGCGTGCTGATGAATGGATAAGACTTTGCTGAGTGATTAGCCAATAATCTGTTCAAAGCTGCCAAACGTCCGGCGAGCCTTTGCATTTCTTTAACTGTTGCTGGTGACGGCATTAGCTGAATAGCCTGCACTTTTTCTGGATTTACTTTAAAGCCATCTTTTGTGACTATGAAGCCCAAAAATTTTCCTTCTTCCATGCCAAAGGAGCATTTTGTTGGGCTGAGCTTTAAATTCACGCTGCGCAGAGAGTCGAATGTGCGCTGAATATTGTTGAGCATCGAGTCTTCCTCATGGCTCATGATGACGAGGTCATCCATGTACACTTCAACTGTCTTGCCGATGTCGCTGTTGAAAATTGTGTCCATTAAACGTTGATAAGTTGCGCCAGCATTGCGCAAGCCAAAGGGCATTTTAGTGTAGCAGAAAATGCCTTTGTCTGTGCGGAATGCGGTTTTATCTTCGTATTCTTCCTTCATCTGTACCTGATGGTAACCTTTGTAACAGTCGAGGAAGCACTTCCATCTGAACGATGCTAGAGAGTCGACTTTTTTGTCTATTTCTGGAAGCGCGTAGCAATCTTTTGGGCATGCTTTATTCAGGTCTTTGAAGTCGACGCACATCCTCCAGCCGCCACTATGTTTTTGTACCATGACTGGGTTGGCAACCCATGTGTGATATTTTACTTCGCGTAATATTCCCGCATTAAGCAACTCTGCTACTTGCTCGTCCATGGCTTTTGCTTTTTCTTCACTAAAGTTGCGCCTCCCCTGAGCAACAGGCTCCGCTGATGGTTTGATGTTTAGACAATGTTGCGCGATGTCGCGTGGGACTCCGGTCATGTCTGCTGGACACCAAGCAAATATATCTTTGTTGTTAGACAACAATTCTTTGAGTTGTGTTCGTGTTGCTGGTGAAATGGCGTGTCCCAGCAGGATGGTCTGCTCTGGGTATTCGTTGTTCAGGACCCATTTCTCTGGTTCGTTTGATGTCGAAGGTTTGACTGCCTTTGTTGGTGGTTCATCGTCCACATACATGACTTCTTTACTTGAGTATAAAATTGCAACTCCGGTTTCCGTTGGAAATCCGCATGCGGCATGTGGAATAGAGGTGATCATGCTGAACTCCCTTTGTGACCTTCTTCCGAGCAGGACATCATGGCGTGATGTTGCCGGCATGACCATGAAATTAACTGTAACTGTTCGTGAATGCTCGCCATCTGATAGAGTCACAGGAAAAGCTATTTGCCCTAATGGGAATACAGCTTCATTGCAGAATCCGGTGAGGGGAAAATCAACCGGTTCTAGACGTGCTTTGTCTTCCGAGTCTAACTGTTTAAAACATTGCTCGTATATGATGTCCATCGAGCTTCCTGGATCTATAAACATATAGTCCGTCCGGTAATGTCCGAAGATACCAGTAATAATCACTGGTCGTTCTTCCTGAGGGCCCCCAGGAACAACAGGAAACACAACTTGCTGTTCTCTCCAGTGTTGATCATAGTTTCGTTTATTTGGTCTTCGTGATGGACCTCCTTGAACCATGTGTGTTTGTTTTTGATAACTGCTATATCTGGGTTGTGTTTTAATGGTACGACTGGATTGGATGTCCCCCCGACGTGGTGTTGGTGGGTCCAATACTGTAATGTTGATTTCTTCTCCAGATCTGATGTTTGGGAAATCAGATCTGGCGATTTGTATAACGATTGTGTCTAAAGCAGCTTGGCATCTGTTAACCCAATGTTCTGGGGATCCTTCTATTTGTAAATTGTTTCTGACATTTGGTCGAGGACCAGGTTGCCGGTGAGATGACGAATTTTCTGCCATGTGCAAAACAGAAAATGAGACGAACTGAATCGAAACGAGATAGAAACTAGAAAACAGAGGAATCGGTGGGCGCCAATGAAGAAACACTAGATAAATGGTCGGAACCGAGATATCTAGGGGGTTTGAATCCGCATAGAAAGGTTAGTTCTCACTCGATTTGATTCAGTTGCAGCTGCACTTCTTCTCCGATGGTTCTGCAAAAAAGAACACCGTTAGCCTCGCCAAGGGGAGAAAAGGGTTCTCTCCTTGACCCGACTCCGGTGTGAGAATAAGTATTGGTAATGGAGAAGAGAATGTATTTGAGAAGTGTGTGTGACTTGAATTCATACCTGGGTTCTTTCTCATATTTATAGCCGGGAGTCGTTTTAGGCGGGAAAACCCGTTAATGAAAAGTTAACGGAAGATGCTAACCCCGTAAGCGGTTACATTTCCTTCCGTTTAAGTTCTTTGATCCGACGTGAGAGCACACGGATCGTGGTTTAGATCAAGGGCTGGGGGTTTGCCACGTGTAATGTGATCAAGTGGAGATTACTCTCCAATTACATGCCTTTGTTGTGATTTCAGGGGCGTCTGTGGCAATGACACGTGTCCAGACGGTTATAACCGTCTGGGTGGTGCACGATTATATTTCTTCTAGAAGTTTACTGCTATAATCTGGTGTGGCACTTTATTGTGTGGAGACCACTGAATGAATAAATCCTAAGTCTGGGTAATTATCCAGGTCTGGGTATTTAGGCGGAAGTATTGATCTCAGGATTTTTATCCTTTGCTATCGGGAGAAGGCGCAAGGATTTATGTTTTCCTTTGGGCGCGCGACTATAGATTGCTGACTGTTTTTTCCTTTTATAAGACCAGTGCGCGGCCGCGCAAGGTTAGAAGGTTAAAAGCAGGGTTGTGGTATGGTCCTAAATACTTATTATGAGGTTTTTGGGACCTTACCCCTTCAATTCCTTACATGTGTTGAATCCGTTTCGCGGATTCAGACATATCATTTTTTTTACATTTCATTTCCTTGAATCCGTTTTACAGATTCAAATATTCAATTCATGCCTTTCATCCCTTGAATCCGTCTCGCGAAACATTGCATTCACACTTTTCATTCTTTGAACCCATCTCTCAGATTCAAACATTTCCTTCATACCTTTCCACCCTTGAATCCGTCTCGCAAATTCAATCATTTCAGTCATACATTTCATTTCTTGAATCCGTCTCACGGATTCAATCATTTCATTCATATCTTGTTGATCCGTACTTTCTTACGGATTCAACATTCTTCATTTTTATCACTCATACTTTTCATTCCTACATAGTACTCTCAATTCCCCGAGAGTCTTACTACCCATTTCACCCGCACGCCCATCTGTTACCCAATTCTAATGGACATGCCTGCGATAATTACCATGGTCTCACGAACGTCATACGCTTCTTGCGTACTGGCCAGGTGCGCAATTCACATACTAGTTCGTACCTTCATGAAATCATCGCCTTATGTCCGAAGTAGTGGGTCCCAGTTCGTGCAATATTTTTAAAATCTTACCAAGACAGTATCGTTGTCTTCCGTTTAATAGTTACCCTCCCAAGGAGATTTCTTCCTTTTTCCTTTTAACACAGGTACCCATTCATATTAATATTGTGTACCTGAGGTCCATCTGTCTATTTGCATCCTTGCCTGCCTTAGCATCCATCTTAGACTGCATTCACGGATCATCCCCTTCAAACTTTTAAGCTTACCTTGCACATACAAAACCGTTAGTTTCTTCATACAAATGCATACATACACGATTTCATTCCATTTCTACCTTTAGATCTTGATCGAGTCATGGATTGTACGGGTTCCTTATCACAAGAGCACATAGGTTTGAGTTCAAGTATTTATCTTCTCGTACTTGATTCGCTCAAACCAGGGCTCTGATACCAACTTGTAAGACCCTAGTTCGTATTTGACAAAAAGTCGCAGCGGAAGTTCATGCCATAAAATTTCTTTTGTTATAACTGTCTTGACTTATTTGAATTTCATTTTTAAAACAACTCTTGTATATTGAATACATCAATTTAACTCTTTTACAGAATAAAACATAACTTGTTTGTATCGAATTACTCTCTCATACAATCCCGTACAATCCTTCACGTGACTCGGTCCTCGATCTCTATCCCTTGATGATCCTCGTGTTTCGTACTACCTGCGCTCACCACATAAAAGCTCGTAACATTAGTACGCAATATAAACATACATTATTTATTCACGTTTACTTTTCATTGCGTTAACTCTTTACAACCCACTGACAAAAATGTTTTTAAACGCGTGTCAGGTAACAAAATGTGAAAGCCAACTAGAAGCCAGCTGGACAACACTGAAGGCTTGGAAAAGTGGCTATAAAAGTTACCTAAATAAAAGAAGATGTTTTATTCAATAAAATAGGGATTTTCCCTATGAAAATGTTTGTAATGAAAACTTGGGTTTTATCCCAATATGTTTAATACTATAAAAGTGTGGTATTTACTCTGATAAACATTTCCTAACTACGGTCCTGATGAAATTTCCGCTGCCAAAATGATAAATGATACCACCAAAACTGGTCTCGCGGCCGCCCGTTCCCGGGACCGATAGGGGGCGGGGGTTGCGACAGAAGGTGGTATCAGAGCTAAGCCACTGATTCAGCCACAGAAGTGTTCTACTGACACCGAAATATTATTCAAATTGTTAGGAAATTAATTATGGAAATACGTGCATAATTGTATTTTATTGTTGTATTTGTTATTTTACAGTATGAGTGATCAAGGACCCTCAGACGTTTATCGTCAGTTGTCTGATTCACCTAGGAGTGAAGGCACTTCCTCATAGCCTGCCCTCTCTAGGTATTCAGCTGACCAGGAAGAAGGGATGTTTGTCTTTAAGGCTCAGTCTGAAGAGCCATTCCCTCAGAAAAAGAGAGGATGGTTCAGTAAGGGAGCATTCGAGCGTAGGAAAAGAATGCGAAAGTTGCAACAGCAGAGAGTACTAGCAGCCGCTAAGCGAGAGTCAGATGCCCATACACAGGATATGAATAATAGGAGCTTAGCCAATTTTCATATCCTAGCAACCACAGCTGCCGACCCAAACCCGGAGCAACTAGTAGCCCCACAACCCTTACCTTTGTTCCCCACTCAGCCGATGGAGATAGAAAACAACCCCGAAAACCAAGTCCAAATGCATGATTTCAACCCTGAGGAGATACCTAGGATACCAGCCCCTAATCCCTTAGATCCAGATTATGATCCATGGTTCGATGATCATAGGGATTATGTGCCACGCTACCACCTAAACGACGAACCCATGCCAAACTTAGCAGCCTATCCAGGTCTGGACCCTCTAGATCCCTACTACTACGATAACGATGAATACATTAGGGAAATCTTAGAGGATCTGTACCCTCAGGAGGATCCCATGCCCCATTACCCAGACCCAATACCAGCATCTGCACCCCCAATGAGTGAAGAAAATGTGCACGAGCTCCGAACTTTCGGAGAAGAGATTTTAGAGAATAGTGAGAGGATGAGACAGGTAGGAGAGTGACCCGTCTGGAAGTACGACGAGCGCAATATGGATTACTGGATGAATTCAGATCAGTGAAGGTGATAGTGGAGTTGGTAATAATAATATATAAAATGTTTGTATGAGAATATATATATATATATATATATATATATATGTGTGTGTGTGTGTGTGTGTAATAATAATAATATATGATGTAGTATAGACCACTTAGTGGTTAGTGATGCATAGTAGTATTGTAATTTTAATTTCAGCTTTAGTGTGTATTAGACGCATACTATATAAGAAAGAGTAAAGTCGCAATGCTCGACGCTTTTGACCAATATGTGTGTTGTGTGGGTGTTGCCTAAATTATTAATTATTTTGTGATATTAATAATTGGCAAATGTTTAAAATTCAGATGGATGACGAAGTAAACCAAGAAAACCAGAATAACGATAACCAGAGTAACAATAACCTGGATAATGAAAACCCAAACAAAAACAATGGAAACGAAGTAGATATCAGTGACATGCAACATATAGTGGCACAAGGGATAATAGATGCGATGCCATATATTATCAAAACGGTTAAGGAAGCGGAAAATAAAAGTAAACATGATAGTAAACGACCCTCTGGACCTGAAAACAACGTGAACAATGGACCCTTACTTCAAGTGCCCATTCCCAAAAGAAGAAGAACCGTGTCTTACGGTTGTTCTTATAAAGAATTCTGGTCCTTTAAACCAATGGAATTCTCGGGCAATGAAGGGGCCGTTGCATCTCTACGCTGGATAGAAAATACTGAGGCAGTCTTAAGAATAAGTAAATGCGCGGAAGAGGATAAAATAATGTTTGCTTCCAATCTGTTTAAGAATTGAGCACTAGAATGGTGGAACACTATCCTCCAGTCTAGGGGAAGTGATAGAACTTACAATATGGAATATGAGGAGTTTAAAAACATGGTAGAAAGGAAATTCTGCCCTCCTAATGAAAATGAACAGATAGCCAATAAATTCCCAAATCTTAGGATGATTGGGGTAGATAGTAAGGGTTATACTACATTATTCTTTGAATATGCCCGAATAGTACCAACCCTTGCTTCACTTGAACTAGTATTAATCTCCCGTTACATCTGGGGATTAATTGGAGAGATTAGACATGTAGTCAAGGCAGTTAGACCTCAAACCATAGAAGAAGCAGTAGAACTAGCTAACACCTTGACAGATGAATTAGTCCGTACACGAGAAGAGGATCAAAGGAGGAACCTAACCCAGAAGCTTACCCAAGAATTCCGTTCTGGAAATTCTAACCGTGGGAAAAATGTAGGTTCTACCTCTGCACCCTACTGTAAGTATTGCAAAAGGAAGCATTCAGGAAGATGCTCCAGATACTGTAACTTTTGCAAAATATCCGGGCACAAGGAGGAAGATTGCAGGAAAAAGCCTAACAACATGATATGCTATAACTACGGAGAACAAGGTCATATCAAGCCTAACTGTCCAAAGCTGGCTCCAGCTACGAACACCAAGAATACTAAAAATGCTAGAGCATTTGTTCTAACTGCAGAAGAAGCAAAAATGATCCCGGATGTGATCGCCGGTACGTTTTTAGTTAATGATGTTTTTGCTAAAGTATTATTTGACTCTGGTGCGAACCAAAGTTTTATTAATACTTCATTTTGCAAACTTCTAAATCAACCATTAACTAAACTTCCACAAGAATGTCTAGTAGAGACAGCAAATGGGGAAACTATTAAGATTTCTGAAATCTTGCAGGGAGCAAGAATAGAAATTTTAAATTAGAAATTTATTGCAAACCTTTACCCCATGAATCTGGCAGGATTTGATGTTGTGTTAGGAATGGATTGGTTAATAACCAATAAAGCCAGTATTTTATGTGATCAAAAGTCAATTCAAGTAAATTCACCAAGGGGTGAAAAGATCACAATTAAAGGAAATAAAACCTCTAAATCCACAAAGTTCATCTCTGTGATGAAAACAGCAAGTTATATCAGGAAAGGATCATTAGTGTATTTGATTTCTATAATCACTAACACTAAAGGAAAAGAATTAAAGGATATTCCAGTAGTATCCCAGTTTTCAGATGTATTTCCAGAAGAGTTACCAGGGCAACCTCCAGATAGGGAAGTTGAATTCAGAATCCACTTAATACCAGGAACCGCACCAATTGCCAAAGCACCTTACCGTTTGGCACCCACATAAATGCAAGAGCTGAAGAAACAATTAGATGAATAATTGGAGAAGGGATTCATACAGCCAAGCTCATCGCCATGGGGAGCACCGATTTTATTCGTTAAAAGAAGGACGGATCAATGCGTATGTGCATTGACTACCGTGAATTGAATAAAGTCACGATTAAGAATCGGTATCCATTACCAAGAATAGATGATCTGTTCGATCAATTGCAAGGAGCACGATTTTTCTCTAAAATCGATTTAAGGTCAGGATATCATCAATTAAAGGTACAGGAAGAGGACATTCCTAAAACCGTTTTCAGAACAAGGTATGGCCATTATGAATTTACTGTCATGCCATTTGGTTTAACCAATGCCCTAGCTGCATTCATGGACATGATGAACCGAATATGTAAGCCATATTTGGATAAATTCATAATTGTCTTTATAGATGATATTCTTATTTATTCTAAGAGCAAAGAGGAACATGCAGTGCATCTGCACGCACTTCTAAGTTTACTAAGAAAAGAAAAGCTTTAGACCGCGGGGTATGGTGGGGCTTGGGTTGGGGGCATGAGTTGACACGTGGAGTTCGAGCCCTCCCACCGCCTAGTGACGTGTCCGTGGGGTATGGCGGGGCGTGGGTGCACCACGTGGGTTGGCAGGTTATTAAAAAAATATATGTATATATATATATATATATAATTTAAAACCCAAGGCGAATAGGAGGCTGCCACATCAAACTCAAGCCCGCCCCAACCCAAGCCCTAAGGGGTGGTGGCTTGGGCATTTTCCCCCAACCCAAGCCCCATACCCCACAGTCTTATGCTAAGTTTTCAAAGTGTGAGTTTTGGTTAGAACATGTACAATTTCTTGGACATCTAGTTAATCATGAAGAAATTCATGTAGATCCCACCAAGATCGAGGCTATTATCAAGTGGAAAACCCCTGAGTCACCCACCGAGGTTAGAAGTTTCTTAGGATTGGCCGGTTATTATAGAAGGTTTATTCGAGATTTTTCTAGAATAGTCATTCCTTTAACTAAGTTAACCTGTAAATCTGTTAAGTTTGAATGGGGACCAAAACAAGAAGAAGCATTTAAAATTCTTAAGCAAATATTAACCCATGCACCCATACTAGCGTTACCAGAAGGAACTGAAGATTTTGTAATCTATTGTGACGCTTCCAAGTTAGGTTATGGATGTGTGTTAACGCAACGTCAAAAGGTTATAGCTTACGCCTCTAGACAACTTAAGAATCATGAAGAGAATTATTCAACCCATGATCTAGAGTTAGGAGCTATAATTTTTGCCCTTAAAATTTAGAGACATTACCTATACGGTAGTAAATTTACCATATTCACCGACCATAAGAGTTTAAGATATGTTTTTGGGCAAAAGGAATTGAATATGAGACAAAGACGCTGGATGGAGATACTTAGTGATTATGATTGTAATATCCAGTATCATGTAGGAAAGGCAAATGTAGTAGCTGATGCTTTAAGTCGAAAGTATCACGAAAAGCCAAAAAGAGTATGCTCTCTTAAGTTAAATCTGCAAGTAGATTTAAATGAACAAATTAGAAAGGCACAAGAATCAGTAATCAAGGATGATACTGAAAAGTTAAAAGGAATGATTAAGGAATTAGAACAAGGAACAGATTGAATTTGGATATTCCATAAAAAAAGAATGTGGATACCTAAATTAGGAAATCTACGTCACCATATATTAGAAGAAGCTCATAAGTCTAAAAATACGATGCATCCTAGAAGTGATAAGATGTATCAGGACTTAAGAATGAATTTTTGGTGGATAGGAATGAAAAAGGATATAGCAGCATTTGTTGCAAAATACTTAACCTGTTCACAAGTCAAAGCTGAACATCAGAAACCCTCAGGATTATTACAATAGTTAGAAATGCCAGTCTAGAAATGGGAATTGATAACAATGGATTTTGTTACCAAATTACCCAAAACAAGAAAAGGTAATGATACAATCTGGGTGATTGTAGACAGGCTAACTAAGTCAGCTCATTTCTTACCAATGAAAGAAACTTTCAATATGGAACAGTTAGCTAAATTATATGTAAATGAAATAGTTTCATTACATGGAATTCCTCTATCAATTGTTTCCGACAGAGATAGTCGTTTTACCTCTCATTTTTGGACAAGTTTCCAAAAAGCAATGGGAACCAAGTTGAATCTAAGCACCGCTTATCATCCTCAAACGGACGGACAAAACGAAAGGACAATTCAGACAATGGAAGACATGCTTAGAGCTTGTGTAATTGATTTCGGATGTAATTGGGACGATCATTTACCATTGATAGAATTTTCTTATAATAACAGTTATCACACAAGTATCAATGTTGCACCATTCGAAGCACTTTATGGACGAAAGTGCCGAACGCCAGTCTGTTGGGCAGAAATTGGAGAAAAGCAACTATCTGGACCTAAGATAGTACAAGAAACAACAGACAAGATCATTCAAGTCATGGAACGACTGAAAGCAGCACGTGATCGACAAAAGAGTTATGCTGATAACAGACGCAAACCATCGGAATTTCAAGTAGGAGATAAAGTGTTATTGAAAGTCTCTCCTTGGAAAGGAGTGGTAAGATTCATCCAAAGGGGAAAGCTAAGCCCCAGGTATGTTAGACCTTTTGAGATTATTAGAAGAATAGGACCTATAGCCTATCAGCTACAACTGCCAGAGGAAATGGTAGGAATACATGATGTATTTCATGTATCTAACCTCAAGAAATGTTTAGCTGATGAATCACTAGTAGTACCTCTTAAGGATATAGAGGAAAATGAACAGTTAAAATTTGTAGAGAAGCCTCTACAGATTGAAGACAGAAAAGTTAAGAACCTCAAACACAAGAGATTAGTTCTGGTCAAAGTGAAATGGGACTCCAAAAGAGGACCAGAATACACATGGGAGCTTGAATCAGAAATGCAAAGAAAATATCCACACTTGTTCCAATAGATCTCGAGGACGAGCTCTAAAACAAGGTGGGGAGGATATAACAACCCTCCTGAATTTTTCTAACGCCCTAATATATATTAAAATATACCTATATGTCCTAAAATACACCCCGTATGTGAAAACCGAGCCCAAAATACGATATAACATTAAAACTTAAATAAAAATCAAGTTTTTATGTCGCTCGCGGGCCGCGTAGACCCCTTAGGGATCTTACGCGGGGAGCGACAGCTCCATACTCAGACAAAACCCTAGAGCGCCACGTGTCATCATCGTGTCAACCCTAAACCCGACGAATCAGCAAGCCTACGCCCTATTACTCTATGTCGTGGGCCGCGTAAGCCTTAGCTTAATCTTACGCGGGCCATGAGGGAAGTTGAAGGGTCGCATATATATAGAGGTCCTCAGCCTTCAGTTTCCGTTGCTCAATTCCTTCGATTGTCTCTCAAATTCTGAATAGTAGGCATAATTATCGGGTATAATACCCCCTAGATAACGAAGTTTTGCTCCGTTGCAAGTATTATAACCCCGATTACGTATTAGATACGCTGCCCAATTAATCTAGGATTCCGTAACGGCTGTCGAGGTTCTGCCCGACGTAGTCATTGGAATGCCGTCTCGGGGAGGGTATTACTAATGTAAATATAAAAAATTATTATACTAACGCGTGTGCATTGTGTAAATTATAGATAATCACCAGGAAACCTTTGAAGAAATCTAAGACAACAATGTGAGTAATCTCCTTTTTGTAAATTGTTTTTACAAAACCTTAATTATTTTACAATGTGATTAAGCAGTGATTGAGTCTTTGTAGTTCTTCAATTACTGTCGGTATGTTGGAGTTTTGTATACAAAATGTGGAACACGTTACCATTGGACAAAGAGTTAGCCAATGTGTAATATGACACACCAGTCATGATTGACAATACTGAATGAGTAATTGTGTAGAAATAAACAAAATGTGGAACACGTTACCATTGGACAGAAGACCCTGCGCATATCTTTTTTAGAAAACCGAACACCACCTTACATAGTTGGTCTACAAGAACAAGAGATATTTTGGTTTTATAAGGGCATATGTAGTGGTCACCCCCCATAACCCTCTTTACCCCAACATGACCCCACATACCCCCCCCCCCCCCATAACATATCTGTGTAGTGGTTAACACCACATAACTCCCCCACCACACAAACAAAACACATTCCCCCACCCCCTTCCCCGCTTATCACCGAGGGGGGCGGTGTTCCTCGGCACTATGAGGCGCCATGCCCATTTTCACCCTTGTATAATGCTCCACTACAGAGGAACTAAGACATATCCACCCTTTAAAACTATCAAGGTGTTTTTTTTAACACATGCTTGACTACATATCTCAAAGAAATTATCGGAGCTTCGAGCCCTTACATCTTTAATGTTGAAGTTTTTTAAAGACATGTTTCTATTGATTCAAAGCCTCTCACCATATCATGGTTGAATCTAAACATCATTTAAACGATTTTTAGAGATTACACTTATGTAAAGTTAGATTGTTGTATCAATGTATCATAACCAGCCAAAGAACATTAAGACTAATACAATTTATATTCTATATTTCTATATTATCCGTGTGGCCATTTAGGAAGCACGCTTGCCTTAGCTTGGGTTACTCAATCCACCATGTGAGATTGAAATTTTGTTATACACAAATGGGCCGGGATACCGGGACCTTTTGATTAAAAGACAAAAGTTGCATGAAGCTCATGATAAAATATATATATTTATCATTTTTTTGAACGTTAAACTTTATATATAAGGTTATCACACTCTTTAAATCGGAGAGGTCCGTATTGTTCCACTTTAGCGAGACCGTGTTATCTTAACCGGACTCACGTTGGCTTCAAAGTTTGGCTTTTTTGGGCGATACCCCGGGAAACCATACAGCCGGCTGCCACTTGACAGTCGTTGTGCCACCACAAGAGCAGAACTCTCTGGTGTAACACACGGTGGGACGAAACCCTGGTTGGGCTCGGGAATCGAACTGACAAACTCACACAAAGCCTAGTCTAAATCTTTCATTGCCTATATTCACCCCAATATGACACAAATGAGAATTAAAATTGAGTCACAATTAGAAAGACCAAATATCCTAACACTAGGCCAAAAGTGAAGGATATATATTTATCATTTCATTGAGTGGGTTGGTAAACCATTTTAATCTTTTAATTAAATATACATAAACATAAAGCGAACTACAATCATTGATATTGATAAACTACAAACTTCACTTTTTGGCGGTTTAATTTCACGGGTGGAGATACAATAGGAAGTTTATTTGGCTAAGAAGGCTAGGAAGTGATCTTGACCATTCATTTAGTTAATCAAGTGCTAAGATTAAATGATGGAAATTAAAGGGAAGAAAAGAGGTGCGTGAGTTTGTTTAGGGACATTCTAGTCAATCCAAGGCAATAGTTTCTCTCTCCACCAATTTCCCCCCCCCCCCCCATTTTTTAAACGTTAATAACTCTTTCATACGACATTGTTTTTTTATAAAAATTGCACCAAAAAAACGAGCGTTTTTTTATCTTTAAAACGAGTATACTATTGCTATATTTTCGAATTTTTTTTTTGAAAACCCAGTTGCGTAAAACGCAATGAAAAAAACCCAGTTGCGTAAAACGCAATAGAAAAAAAAAACCTAAAAAATGACATTTTTCTAAAACGCAATGCACAAAAAACACAAAGAAATGTCTTATTTGTAAAACGCAATGGCCAGAAAACACAAAGAAATATGTTATTTCTAAAACGCAATAGCCTAAAAACACAAAAGAAAGTGTACTTTCTAAAACGCAATGGACTGAAAACACATAAAAATGTGTTTTACCTAAAACGCAATGTACCAAAAACACAAAGAAATGTCTTATTTCTAAAACGCAATGGCCAGAAAACACTTAAAATGTCTTTTTTCTAAAACGCAATGGACTGAAAACACATAAAAATGTGTTTTACCTAAAACGCAATGGCCAAAAAACACTTCAAAATATGTTTTTCTAAAACGCAATAGCCAAAAAACACATAAAAATGTTTTATTTATAAAACGCAATAGCCTAGAAACAAAAAAGAAAGTGTTTTTTCTAAAACGCAATGGACTAAAAACACATAAAAATATGTTTTACCTAAAACGCAATGGACTAAAAACACTTAAAATGTGTTTTACTAAAACGCATTGGACCAAAAAACACATAAAAATGTGTTACCTAAAACGCAATAGATAAAAACACAAAAAAATGTTTTTTTTATAAAACGCAATGGACTAAAAAAAACAATACAAAGGGTAGCATGTGGTGTCTTAACTTGTGCATAAAAAAATAATATTAATGAATCTGTTGCGTTTTATAAGTCAGTATGTTATTAAAAAATCAATAAACTTTTCAATAAACAGACAAATGCACAATGCTTAATGCTCAATGCATGTCATCATTTCTTATCCAAAACTTTGGTTCTCTAGACACATTGTACAATGCATATCAACAGTCTTTATACAAACTTTGATTCTACACACTTTCGAATGTCAATAGAATGAAGACCACCAAAAGAGTAGTATAAATCAATTATATAAACAACAGTATAAAACGCAATGGGTCTCTCACCGGAACTTCCGGCATTGGCTCCGACAGCGACGGGTTCTCTAGCTCTTTCACGACTTTCAGCGGCGGCATTGGCTCCGACGACGGCATAGACAACTTTCGGTTAAAAGATAAAACAGATCTAGTTCACCTGGTAAATTTGGTGGAGAAGATTGAAGAAGAAAGGAAGATGGTGGTGGTGGTGGTACGACGACGGGTAGTGGAACGATGGCGGAGGGCTGGGTGGTGGATTGGTAGTGGTGGTGGTGTGGAGGTAGGATAAACTATGACCTGGGTTAAGGTTAAGTTTGGAGTTGGGGTTGGGGTTGGGGTTGGGGTTGTGATCTGTGGACAGTGACAGTGGGTGGTGGTGGTGGTGGTCGACGGCGGCGGTAGTAGTTGTGGTAGGCGACGGCGGCGGCAGTGGTTGTGGTAGGTGACGGCACTGGTGGTGGTGGTAGGGTGTGTTGGTGGTGGTGGTGGGTGAGATAAACAAGAAGAAAGATGTACTGGGTTTTCTAACATATGAAACTAATTTATGGTGGACCAGAATACCCTTCCCTTGTTTTTTATATCTTGCCACGTGTAAGGTTAGGATGGCTTCCTACCTTTCTTAGCAAAATCAAACTTCCTATTTGATCGTTTCCCTTAATTTCACACTTAATAATATACTTTTTTATTGGCATTTTATATAGATAAATATACACACCTCAAATTTGTTACTTATACGTTAAAGTTAAGTGAGACCTAAACAATCAACCTTATAGAATAAAGAATGTTTTAGATAAACACGTTGATACTGCAAAATATGTTGATAATATAAGATTTTATGTGAGCAGTTAGTTACTAGCAACAACGTTCATGTTCATGGTATACCCAAGGGCTTGTGGCCTATAGCTACCAATGTGTATGGAAATGTGTCCCTCCCTATGAGGTTGAATGTCTAAATACAATAACAATAACAATCTTTCATCTCGCGGAATGCGCTTTCGGCTTCCGGAGTCCACTGGAATTGGCTTTTCTTCATGCAATTGCGGAGTGTTTTGATAAACAGGAAAGATTTGGCTGCGTGATTGGCCAAGAAACGGTTGAGTGCTGCCAACCGCCCGGCCAATTTTTGCATCTCCTTGATCGTCGAAGGTGAAGGCATGCGTTCGATTGCTTGTACCTTATCAGGATTCACTTTGAAGCCATCTTTTGTGAC
Source organism: Helianthus tuberosus (assembly GCA_030545235.1). Taxonomy (NCBI): domain Eukaryota; kingdom Viridiplantae; phylum Streptophyta; class Magnoliopsida; order Asterales; family Asteraceae; genus Helianthus; species Helianthus tuberosus. Next base: position 168,179,488 of record CM060418.1, read on the forward strand.
GATGAAACCCAGGAATTTTCCCTCTTCCATGCCGAAAGAGCATTTAGCTGGGTTTAGCTTGATACTTACTCCGCGCAAGGTGTCAAACGTTTTCTGGATGTTCAGCAGCATTGTGTTCTCTTCTTTGCTCATGATGACTAGGTCATCCATATACACTTCGATGTATTTGCCGATAGCATCGTGGAATGTTTCATTCATCAGCCTCTGATAGGTCGCGCCCGCATTCTTTAATCCGAAAGGCATCTTGGTGTAGCAGTATAGCCCTGTCGGCGTTCGGAATGCGGTTTTATCTTCATCTTGCACAGCCATCTGTACCTGGTGGTACCCTTTGTAACAGTCAAGGAAACATTTCCATCGGAATGTTGCCAACGAGTCAATCTTTTCATCAATGTCTGGTAGGGCGTAACAGTCGCGCGAACATGCCTTGTTTAGATCCTTGTAATCTACACACATTCTCCAACTACCATTTTGCTTCTGTACCATTACTGGGCTCGCCACCCATGTTTGGTATCTGACTTCTCTGATGATTCCCGCATTTAACAGCTCCATTACCTGCTCTTTCATGGCGTCGTGTTTTATGTCTCCCAAATGGCGTTTGGCATGTACCACCGGTTTTGCTTCTTCTGAGACGTTTAATCGATGTTCAGCTATGTGCCGTGGAACACCCACCATGTCTGCTGGTGTCCAGGCAAACACATCCATGTTTTGAAACAACAGCTTTTTTAGCGTCGCGCGCGTTAAATCGGACATTGCAGGTCCTAAGGTAACTGTCTGTTCTGGGTATGCGCTGTTCAATACCCATTTCTCTGCTTTCGCGCGTGGTGCTGGTTTGCTTGCCTTTGCAGGTCGGAGTTCATCTGTTGCTAAGACTTCTTTGCTTGCGTATATTATTGCTACCCCCGTTTCTGTTGGGAATCCCACAGCTGAATGTGGGCCGGAGCAGATCATACTGAAGTCTCCTTGGGACTCTCTTCCCAGCAGGATGTCGTGTCTTGAATGTGCGGGTAGCACCATGAAGGTAACGTCTTCTGTTCTTGAATTCCTTCCATCCGAGAGTAACACCGGGAACGATATTTGTCCGAGGGGAAAGACGGCTTCGTTACAGAAACCAGTGAGTGGGTAGTCAACTGGTTCTAAGCGCGCCTTATCCTCTTGATCGAATTGATTAAAACATTGTTCATATATGATGTCTGCGGTGCTCCCTGGATCAATGAAAATGTAATCGGTTTGGTAGTGTCCGATCACGCCCGAGATGACTATGAGTCTTCTTTCTCTTGGGCCTCCTCTTACAATAGGAAAAACAACCTGCCTTTCGCGCCACGAGTCGTCTTGTGTGCGCTTGTTGTAGTTTTTCTTTGACCTTCGCTGACCTCCTTGAATCATGTGGGTTTCCAATTTCCTGAGTTTTTTGTTATCTGGTCCTTTTTCCCTTCTTTGTATTTGGCGGTAGTCGCGCTTTCCGCCCTTTACCAAATGAGTGAGTTTTCCATCTCTTAAGGCCTTTTCTATTTCTTGCTTTAGACTGAAGCAGTCGTCAGTTAAGTGACCCGTGTCTTTGTGAAACTCGCAGAAAAGATTGGGATCTTGACCCCTCTTGTTTCGCATTTGTAGGGGTGGTTTGAACTGGTGATTCTCAGTGGCCAAGACCTCGGAAGGGGTCTTTGTTAGTGGTGTCCACTGTTTCTCCCTGTTTTCTCTTTTTACCTCTTTCCGGTGGGCTATTTGATTGATTGTGTGGCGCGCATCCTCCCTTGCTGGGCTTCTCTCTCTATGACCGGACGCTTTCCATGGTTGGCCTCTCCCTTTCTGTTGTGCCGGTCATTGTGGTTATACCCGCGTTGACGGTGGTCGTCACCGGTCAACTGTCTGTCCGACTGCGCAATGGTTTTGGCTGCTTCAATGAAGGTTTCCCAATCTTTGGGTCCTCCGTCTCTTCCCTTTACACGTTTGATTAGATCATCGCACTTGACTGCCCTCATGAAGTGTGCGCGCATCATCTTTTCGCCTACGTCTCCTATTTCCAGACATTCTTTCTTGTACCTCGTGATGAAGTCTTCCACACTCTCGTGGTCTCTGCGCCATATATTCAAGCAATCAGCTGGGTCTCTGGTGTGTCTTCGTTGCTGAGAGAAGTGGGCAAGGAACTTCTCTCGGAAATCGACCCATGACTTGATTTTTCCTGCCGGTAGGCTGTCAAACCAAACGCGCGCTGCGCCGACGAAGGTTTGAGCAAAGAGATGGCACCATGTCGGTAAGTTCCATCCACCTGTTGCTCCGGCACCATTAAAAACTTGGAGGTGATCATCTGGGTCTGTCAACCCGTTGTATTTGCCCACGTTGTGTGGCAATTTCGTTTTATCGATAGCGGCCGTGGCGATCTCTCTAATGAATTTCGAATTCTCAGCCATGTCGTCTGGACGATAGCTCAAGGTGTAATCATGCTCTGCTTTTGGGTTATAACCTGCGCGCTTGCGAGGTTTATATGCTTCATGCTCTGGCGGCAACCTGCTGAACACTGTACTTTCTTTGTATGTCTCGTCTTCTTCTTCTTCGTAGTTGTCGAGCTCGTCGTTTATGTTGCGCGGGCCTAAACGACTTTGTATTGGCTTTCTTGGTGGGTGAGAGTACTGCACATAATTGCTTTTTGTTTCGCCGTATGTATCGCGCGTGTCGTGTGCGCTTGGCCTTCTAATGTTTGGTGTTGGTACTGATTCAGGGCGTAAGTTGAATGCATTGGCCTGTTGAGGTATGGGAGCGCTCAAAGGCCTTTGCGGTGGGGTAACAAATGTTGACTGATTGGCTTGTGCTTGGAGCAGAGCTTGCTGCGCGCTGAGCTGTGTGTAGACGAGGTTTATAGACGCCATCTGTTCGGCATACCAGGAAGCCAGAGTTTTTCCTTCGGGTAGCCCTAGTAGTGCAGAGAAGTTCAGTTGAGTTTGATCCGATGGAGCTGAGGGGCCAGCTCCATGGCTCTGTGTTTGCACAGGTGGAGGTGTTTGTTGGACTACCCCGGACGAAGGTTGGAAAGTGGCTCCGTTTGTAGTTTGGGTGATGATCCTAGGTGGAGTTTGGAAGGTAGCGCCAGTTGTGTTTTGGCTAACGACCCTGGATGCACTCCCAAAGATACTAGGAAAATCATTGTTCATCGGCCCTTCTTGGATAATTTCGTTCCTTTGACCTCTTTGGACGTGTGCATTGTCCGAAACGAGTTCAAAAGAAGAAACGTCTCCATCCACCGGGTGAGAAGGGTTTTGTTCAGCCATTTTGACGAGTGTTTTTCAGAAAGAAAAGAGATGAGAGTGGTTTTTGCTAAAAGCGGATGTCGCCAATGATGAAACACAGGTTAACACCAGGGTAAATCTGTGGGGTTATTTCTTCTGTGGGTTCAATCTCCTTTCTCACTCGTTGAAATGACTTGGATCCTGCAAAACAGCAACACCGTTAGTCTCGTTAAGAATATGGGGGTTTCCCTCTTAACCAGGCTCCGGCGTGAGAATAAGTACTGTTCCGAGGGAGAATAAGCAGTGTGTGTAGAGTGTGGGAGTATAGAGAGCAAGATGATTCAACCTGGATGATGAAGGGTCCTATTTATAGACGGAGGGTGAAGGAGGGAGGAGCAGCAGTGCCAGCTGTGGTTGCGCGCCAGCTGTCCGACCAAGGGGAATATCCCTTTGGTCTCCTCTGCCGTGGTCGGTGTAGTGGTACACGTGGTGCGCTTACATTTGCCTATTTTGGAGACGTCATACTGGTGCTGTCGGACTGCTCCTTGATTCGTCGCAGGCCTACCTGGCGCTTGATAACCGGTGACACGTGTTGTCCTTTTGTCGGATGGAGCATCTTTGGTGCCACCATGATGGTTTCCAGAAGCTTCTAGAAACTTCTGGATGATCTTGTTGATGTCAGCGCCACATAGGATGGAAAAGTGGTGTGGTCCTTGCCATGTGGGCAAGGAATTGGGACCATACCTCTTCAGGGTGTGTGAGCTAAATGATAAAAAAAACATATATATACATAATAAATTAGTATATGATTGCATCCCGTGTCACAATTATATATGCCTACTTTCCCCATTTTCTTATTTTACCCTTTGGTATTCTATTTCTTATTGTAAAAAAAAATATTTTGTAGATCATACCTGATTTCAAAATATCATTATATAATTACTAACTATTAATTATTAACCTTTGGGGTTGACATTTGGGTGGGAAATGCTAAGCTTCAATACGTTTTCCACCTTTTCAAATTCGAAAATTATAAAGTTTACAGGATCAAAGATAGGTGCAATTGGATTGATCAGAAAGTGGTGTGAAATTGGGATTGGAAACGCCAATCGACTTCGATAGAGGAGCTTGCGGAGTTGGAGCTTCGTAGCAGGTTAGTTAATTTGGCGAGTCAGATTGAATGTAATTTTTTTTTGTCTTAGTTGGGGAAATACACATGCCAATGTTCTGTGGGTTCGGTCAAGAGATCGATGTACTCGGATATTGATGTTAATGTTGGATCGGTGTAACTTGGTCTTGAACAAATGCAACATATTCGCGTGGAGGGCGGGGCTGAATCAGATCCCTACCTTTGATGTTTTAAAGAGAAGGAACATTCGTTTCGTTAATCTAAATTGCACCATGTGTGACTTCAATATCGAATCAGTAGATCACTTGTTCACAACCTGCTCTATCGCTACGGTGGTATGGCAGTTTGTTAGTGTTGGGTGCCTATTTTCTTCATTTTCTTCCTTAGAGATCTGCTATAGCTATAAAGGTTCTCGAGGTCTGGGGTTAGAGAAAAGGAAGCGTTCTAAGGTACTTTGATCATCGCGTGTTGGATAATTTAGAAAGTAAGGAATGAGAAGATTTTCTCTAACAAGGACATAAAAAATTTGGAGAAATTATAGAGGATTCTATAAGGCTCTTGGTACTTTATGGTATTGATGAAACACAGGTTAACACCAGGGTTAATCTGTGGGGTTATTTCTTCTGTGGGTTCAATCTCCTTTCTTACTCGTAAGAATGACCTGGGTCCTGCAAAACAGCAACACCGTTAGTCTCGTTAAGAGGGGAATATGGGGGTTTCCCTCTTAACCAGGCTCCGGCGTGAGAATAAGTACTGTTCTGAGGGAGGAATAAACAGTGTGTGTTGGGTGTGAGAGTATAAGGAGCAAAATCATTCAACCTGGATGATGAAGGGTCCTATTTATAGCCGGAGGGTGAAGGAGGGAGGAGCAGCAGTGCCAGCTGTGGCTGCGCGCCAGCTGTCCGACCAAGGGGAATATCCTCTTGGTCTCCTCTGCTGTGGTCAGTGTAGTGGTACACGTGGCGCGCTTACATTTGCCTATTCTGGAGACGTCGTACTGGTACTGTCGGACTGCTCCTTGATTCGTCTCAGGCCTACCTGGCGCTTGATGACTTGTGACACGTGTTGTCCTTTTGTCGGATGGAGCATCTTTGGTGCCACCTTGATGTTTTCCAGAAGCTTCTAGAAGCTTCTGGATGATCTTGTTGATGTCAGCGCCACGTAGGATGGAAAAGTGGTATGGTCCTTGCCATTTGGGCAAGGATTTGGGACCATACCTCTTCAGGTATATATATAGATCAATTAATATGTTCATTTTATGATCCAGCTGTTGTAAATTAGTTTTAATGTGGTTAGTTGTGTTGTGTGTCAGTTTGGGTATGCTTATTCGTTAGCGTCGTGGCTGCCCTTGTCATGAGTGAAGTTTAACTATTAATTACTAAGTATTTTAGGTTGTTATATAAATTATGTATAGACTAGGGGGAAGATCCATTAAAATGTGGATTTTGTCTTAGTAGCCTAAGAAATATTATAAAGATGACATGTGACATTCCTTATAAACAGGATGAAATGACATTTTGATCATAAAACACAAACTTTCACCTATTTTGTTTTCTCAAAATACAACTCAAATATCTAGTACAAACAAACAAAGCACAAAAAATTCCCGCACAAAAAATGTAGTACAAAATCCAGTAAAAAAACAAGCACAAAAATGTTATATAATATAGAAATACAACACAATTCTTGGGGGTTTTAAGTTATCACATTTTATATATCAATAGCTACTCAAATTAAAGATAAAAAAATGTTATGGTGCAACTTTAAAAAAAGAAATACTGCCATATTAAAAAAAAATTATGAATGTATAAAAGATGAGAGAAGTATACATGTGGAGAGAGAGTGTGTCCAAAAATAACATATTCCAAAAATATTCATTATATTATTTTTTTCTATATTTTCATCTTAATAACTAGTAATGAGACCCGCGCGCGTTGCGGCGCGGGTACATCGCAAATACATATGGATTAGTTAAAGCTTTTTGTGGTACGTTAACCATTTGAAAACACGTGTTTAGATGTATATGATCGAACTCAGTGTAACATGTGTATAAGCATTGCGATTAGATCAAAATGTAAAGTAAATTGAATTTATATAAAGAAAAATTCTGACTAACCGACAGCGGATACAACTGAGAAAAGGTCAATTTCAAACATGCAACCAACCGGATGACCGTTGAAAACTGCAAACATCATCTGACAAAGGAAAAAAAAAAAGAAGATAAGTAACACTGATTACGTAAAATGAAATGAACATAAAGAAAAATAGAGATACATTACCATGAAACAACTAAAAGAACCAACAAAGGAGATGTCTAAAACAAAAACAACCGGTGAAGAAGAGGAAAAGAGGCAATGTATATTACATCAGAAAAAAAGTGTAAGTGCAAAATTAAAAAAAGGAGGGATGGAACAGAGAAAAGGCACCGACATTTAGGTTTAATATAGACTCGTTTTTTAGCCGCGCGTTGCGGCGACACCATATACGGCGTCGAAACATAAACCAACTCAAAACGTACATAAAATAATCGCATGCCGTGGCATCGTACGCGGCGATATAAAGTATAGACTACAATCGACCCATGTGGTATTTAGTATTTTAGGATGTTTTGCTTGCACATAATTCACAGCTAACATCCTTGCTTCTGATTCAAATCATAATAAGTAATAACGCTTCCATCAGATTTCATATTCGATCAATCTGTAGCTTTTTCATAAAGAAAAAGATAAATGACATACCAAATATATAAGCAAAATTTATTACTACTCTAGGATTATTCAGGATATATACATATTCAAAAGAGGTGTTTTGGCTTATTATTAAAAATGCTTATATGTTTGATGCCTTTTACAATAAGTAAACTCTAAGTGCTCATTCATGATAGCTTATTTCAAAGTTCATACACAATTAATGAGATCAGCAGTTATGATAAGCAATACTAATCACCCCACAAAACAGTTTACAGTTTCAAAAAACAATAATTAATATACGTGTGCATTTGATAATGTGATGAAATTGTTAAGGTTACTGTTTTTTAGCTTGATCCTAGATTCTATCAGCCTTTTAAGGATAATGTTTAATAGTTATTAGTCTAAGTAATTAGCTTCACATAATTAGACATAATTACCAACTAATCCTCAATAGTCAATACATCTGAAATAAGATCAATCCAAGCCTGCAAAGATGCAATTATCATATCGCTTTTGCGGCAGGAACCGACACCTTAGATCCGGACTGCATCCTACATAAATTGTGTTAATGATCCCCACCCTACTGCCATTTTCGTAGACGACAGTTAGTTAATTACATTTATGTTTTTACTTTTTTTTATTAATAAAACGGTTTGACTCATCAACGAATACAATTTTTACATACCAGTCACCAGGAGAGACGCTAATGGCATGTACGTCCTAAATTAGTTTGCCATACAAAGACAAAAGTTCTCCGTCTCCAGGAGTCGCTAGTATTGCTCTTCCGTAATACTCCTCTGTTTTAACATGTCTCCTTCTACCTGAAGTTAGGAAGCCCCTTGTAGTAAGTAACAATAACAGATTCACCAAATTTGATCCACCAATTATGCAAACAGTCCATTTTCTACTCCTCTTCTACCATGTGGATCTAACACCATCGTAACTAAAAGTAAAAAACATAGAAAAAGTGAAAATCAAAACCTAACTATGTATGTACCTTAACTGAGAAATTAATCAACTGATGAAGAAGATGAAGGTGCCTCTAGTTTCTTATCCATCCTCGCTCTATAAATAATCCGATCCCGGCACCTTTTTGTTAGTTCATCTGTTAAAACCAAACCAAAACCCTAGAAACCAAAATCACAGTAACACAAAATCAATCAAACTACATTCGCAGATGGTTCGATGTTAGAGAAAGAAGAGGAAAGAAAGAGACGCAAAAAATACGATGAGTTAGATGTAAAAATGGATCAAAATGTATGTACCTCATTCAAAAAATGTAGTTGCTGAGGAGGAGAGTCTAGAAATTGCGCCTCCTCCGATGCGATTCCACCTGCCGGAAATCCCAATCATCTAGCAACGACTCCTCCACCAACTCGGGAACGGTCTGCGAATCCAGGTGAGCCAGGGATGAATCAATCAGCGGTGGAAAATGGGAGAAATTGCTAGAAAGAAAATAAGAGAGAAAGCACAGGTCTAAGACGTGGTAAGGATGTACAAAATCCCAAGGGCAGCATGGTAATTTGGTCGGTGCACCGACCTTCTTCTTTAAGAGATACTAGGATTTTGACCCGCCGCGCGTTGCTGCGGCGTCGAAAGTTAAAGTAACTCGTATTTATAATGTATATTTGACCCGACTCTTTATTTCTTATTATATAACTATTGTTTTTTTCAGTTTTTTACATCGAAATAGAATTCTCAATCAAAACTCTACAATTTCAATTCAATCACCAAACTAAGGCACTAATCTAGCAAACAAACTTAATCGATTCTTAATTTCTGAACCTAATTGCAGAACAAACTAACTACACACTGAATTGATCTAAAACATGTTAACTTAATGCCAACCAAATGATCTCTAATCATAACTGAAGCAACAAATATCTAATCATAATCAATGTGGAATTAGAACGGTAATTGATTGCTGCATCGATCTAAATGAACTTGATGAAGAAAGAAAAACCCTAACTTTTGAGAATTAATAAAAAGAAAAAATAGAAGTTTTTTATATAATGGGTATAATGGAAGCAATGAACAGACATGGAGAATAATCAGGGCTTCACAGATCCTGATTGAGTAGAACATCGGAGACTTTTAACAGCCCACGGATGACGGAAGAGGAAGAAAACCGCGGGTGTGAGTTGTGAGACGAATTCTGCGGTTCAGTCAAAAGTCACATGAGAAAGGCATGGTCGGAACCACCGACCTTTATCTTTCATATTATATAGTAAAATGAAAAATAGCTAAAAAAAGAAACGGGTCAAACAGGTTAACATGTTGAAACTTGTTGCTTAAAAACAATAACAATCATCATTTTAAAATGGTTACCATCGGTCAAATTGAGGTAGAGGTTATACGTTTGAGCGTTGCGATTCCTCTTTATAAAACATTGTGTTAGTGATCCCACTGAACCAGGCTGTAAACATAAGCAAGTTTGACAAATAAATAGGTCATTAAATATTTAAACTATTCCATAAATGACTGTTTAACATCCATTATTGGCGGGTCAATATAATGAAAACAATAAAAGCGAAACGCAGATGTTTGCTTTTTAAATACTACCAAATTCGTAAATTACCGAAAACAAACTGTCAAGCGTCAGCTATACACATTCACACCATGCGTTTCCTTCAACGTATATTTTGTACCTGTATACATAAAATTAAATATGTCTAGTCAGAAAAAGAAATTCATTAATTTTTTTAATTTGTAGAAAAAAACAAAATTTAATGATAACTATAATTTGTTGTCGACTGACCTATGGGTACACTGGCTTGATAAATCTGTATCATTAAACTCTTTTCTCCAATCCTGTATTTTTTTGACAAAATAAAATGAAATTAATTAACTATTTAAACTTTTTTCCTACTTTAAGTTTCCATAATTTACTATATATGTAATCAAGATTAAGCTTGAAGTATGAAGCTCGGGTTCAAGCTTGAGCTTTGTTTATTGAATGAGATCCGACTTAGACAATTAGACGAAATACTCGTCTTTTCAGAAGCTTTTGAGAAAAAATTGTTGTTGAACTCGTGAATTTCATCCTGCGATCTCCTGCAAGATCTACGCCTACTTCCTGAGAATTCCGACTCGAAGTTTTCTGGATTTGTTCTTACGACATGGAAAACTCTCTTGGGTAGTTTATCTATTCCATGAGCCTATAAAATAAGAGTTTTGATAGTTATAAGTTATAACCAATCCAAAATGATGGAAATATGCGTTTGGATTTCAAGTTCATCAATGCATTCATACCTGTCTGAAGAAAATAGTACCCGAAGAGTTGAAATGCATCGCGTTCCCTGATATTAGAAATACATCATGCTGCATGATAATTGTTTTTGAGTGAGCTCATTGAGGCATAAAACTTAAAAGAAAGATTAACATGTCATGTGATATGGAGCTGATCCAAGAACTTACAGACCGGCATAACTTTTGATCCCAATAAGTTATGGGGACATAAAACATGCAAAAAAAAATGACATAACGGGCCAGACATAGTGACAAAAGAAAAGAATTTCAGGGTATGTAAACACCAGAAGGTCGAAATCTCGGCCCAAAAGGACAAAACAAAAAAATGCGTAGGGTCAAAACGGATTGGATGGTTGTATTGATAATAACAAACAATTGACCCATTACAACTAATTGTAATCAGTTTAATACTTTTGAGCTCTGATGCCATTTTGTTAGTAATAAATGCTAATTTTAAATATTTAATATATAAAGCATAATGAAATTCAAAGAAAAAAAAGAAAAAAATTTGTGGGTCATCTTACCTGCTCTAATATATAAGTAAGTAGAAGAAATACCTCAAATTGTTCAAGGGAAGTATACAATCCTTCATGAAGTTTGGCTCTCATGGTCCCGAAATCCATTGGCTCCTCATTGATTTCATAGTAATCCTCAACCTTAAACACTCAAACAAATCCGAACCGATAATTTTCTCCAGTTGTCCAAAAATTATATATCCATGAAATAAAAGAACAAACCTCTTCAGGGTCAACTGGTTCAGCAAATATCTCATATATATCCTTCCTAGATTATGACATAAAAAATAATCCAAATTATAAGAAGTTAAAATGAGGCTGACCCTATATTAGATACTTCAAAAGGGACTGACCAACCTTTGCAGCGTGTCGATAATGAGCTCTAATGTTTGTTTATCAGGCAACGGCTGAGTGATAGACGATGCTCCCAACGGTTCTTCCGTGATTGCATCATCATATGTACCTTGGAAACTCTTTCTTTTCCTCATGTGAGCATGCAAGTAAATACTTTAGACTCACTTCCAATTTTACTTGACCCGTTAGCTCTATTGAGTCGTGACCGGTGTGACCCGAAAACTTACCCACGAACAACCGATTAACCCAGACCACCACCATAACTAAGTAAAAACTAAGTAATGCAACATCAAGTAATCATTCATCTCAATGCCCTAATATCACAAACTCCAAAACAAATCTAATCATCCAAAGATGCAAGAAAAAAACCCTAAGCGAAGAGTTAAGACCCCCAAAAAAACTACGAAAATAGTTCAGAATGCATTACCTGCATATCTCTGCATCGTCGATTCAGTTCTTCCACTTCACTTTATCTTTATTTGGGTCGCCGTTACCACCATCATCAACCGTTGATGTCCGGCTGCCAGAGTTGGCCTCCACCGGCGAAGCCAGCACTGACGCGTGGAACGACCACCTTAGCTCCCAGCAATCTCAAAAAGACCAAAAATCGGAAGATCACATGGCAGATTTGAGTCAAATACCGGAGAATTAGGGTTAAAAGTGTTGGATCTTACCTTCGTTGCTAGAAAATCGGTGTACATATCCACCGTTGTTGCGCCCTGACTTCAGCCCTAGAGAACTGACCCTACTCCACTCCACTTAAGAGGTTTTGTCAAACAATTCGTCTCAGATCTGCATATTGGACCGCCTTGGCTGCAATGGAGGTTGCAAGTGGAGAACCTCGCACTTGCCGTCCTCCGATTCTGCCACGCCAAGCAACGCTCCTGAACTCAGTCATCACAGCCGCTTAATCGAATTCACCCCTCCTTATTAGCCTGTAGTCTGTAGTCAGACGCCGGAGATGAACTTCGGAAGAAGAAGGCCTGCAAGCACGTACACTGCCACTGTCCTTGCGATTTAGGTTGGTGGCTTTAGCAAACAAAGAAGCATTGAGAAGGTCCCAGAAGTCTTGAAAGAGTGAGAAGGTCCTAGAAGTCTTGAAAGAGCGGTAAAGGAATTTTTGTCTATTTCAACCTTCAATACAAACAATATGTCAAAGGGTAGAATGGTCACTCGGCATACCCACCGACCTTTCATTTTAATGTTATATAAATATAATTCGTTTGAAATATAAAAGATTAAAAATTCATTTTTACTCAATCTACCTAAAATCAAACTTTTAATTTTTTTCAACGATAAATTTCTTTTAATCCTATTGTGGACTTGAACCCAATACTCAGGGCTGGCCTGAGAATTTGTGTACCATGTTTGAGCTCGAAAAAATGTGTCCTTAGGCCTTAACGAAATTGAGTATTGGATTTGGACTCCCTAAAGGTCTAAACCTAATGCCATAGGGGTTAATAACAGTGGCGGACTTATAGTATTAATAGGGGTAGCAAGGGCTACCCCTCAACCCCGTCTCCGTAATGTAAAAATATCCCTTAACTCCATTTCCGTAGTGTAAAAATACCCGTCAACTCCATTTCTGTTATATAAAGGATACCCCTGATCCTAAAAAAAAATATGATACCCCTAAGTTTTTGGTCTATTTCCGCCACTGGTTAATAACTAATCTAAACCATAAGAATAGTTTTGTAAGGTGGCCTATGTTGGTGTTTGTATGGGTGTACCTTATTATAAAAATATTTTACATATACATATATGGTTTTTTTCATAAAAAAATGTACCCCTCGAAATACAAGCCCTAACCAATGGTACTCTCCGCCCACCCCAAAGCCGGCCATGCCAATACTACTCCTCCCAAAATATTTAAAATGTTTTATCTTTACAAAGACCATCCCCTCATTAGTTAACTTTTTATTTGACTAGCCCATAAAAATTACATGCTAAATTGAAGAGAGATCCCATATACTGAGGTAACTATACTGATTACTATGTATATAAAAAGATTTAGATAATAATACGAGTCGCCCTAAACCAACGATTATTCTGATGAAGCATTATCCACCGTACGATCTGATACCCCCTCGAAATAGTACAAGTTCGGTGTAAGATATAGCTCCAACAGGGATGCGATAAAATTCTATAATTTTTCTCCCCCTTTTGCTCTTTCCCCTTTCTTCCTTCTTCATCTTTTCTTATCATCAACATCAATCCACAAGTTCAGGTATCACCTTTTATCCCTTTAATATATATCACTTTGCTTCCTTAAACCCTAGTTTTTATCTAGAATTCAACTTCAAGCTTTCAACTTTTATGTATCTTTGTTGAATATAGATCTTGTTATAGTGTGTATGGACCTGTGTTTGATTGTATTATTGTTAATATTTGGTTTAGTATATGTTTGCTTTATTTATCTTATTTAGGGCTTTTATTTTTTTATTATGGGTTTTAGGGATCCAGGTTCTTGAGATAGATTTTAGGGGGTTGTGATGGAAAATGGTGTGAGTAAAGTGGAACAAGTGAAGTTAGAAGTAGAAGAATTTAATAAAGATGTTTTTGAGGGGATAAATGGTGGTGTTGAGAGTGTACCTATAACTGATGATGGTAAAAAAGATGAAAGCGATGAGAACGGTGGCGATTCGGGTGTTTCGTTACGGTTAGATGGGGAAACGGAGAAGTTAGAAGATGCATCCGAGGGTTCTAGTGAGAGTCAAACGGTTGCGGAGAACATTGATATTGATCGTGTTGAGGAGGTTGTACCTGTGAAGGTAACCTTATCGTTGTTTGTTATTTGTTTTTTCGTTAATAAGAAGTTTGTTTGTTTTATGGATTGGTGATGTATGCAGGTGGCTGATGGGGAAAGTACCTCCGGTAATACAAACGGAGATCAACCTGTTCTAAAAGAAAGTAGCGAGTTTGTGGATTGTGATGAATCTGATGAAAAAATGCTTAATATGGCGGATGCAAGTGAGGATAGAAATGCATCTGAGAATACAACTGGCAAGCAGCCGAGTGGATTTGAAGCTAATGAGGCCGTGAATAACGATAGTAGTGAGGAGAGAAATGCATCTGACAATACTGCCAGTGAACAGCCGAGTGGATTTGAAGCTAATGTGGCCGTGAATGACGATAGTAGCGAGGAGAAAGGGATTAATTTGTTGCAGGTAATCGACGGAGAAAGTACTTTCGACGATACTGCAAAAGATCAGGCTAGTGAGTTGGAAACTGATGCGTCGGTGGTTGGTGAAAAGGACGAAGCGAAAACGGTGGATGTGATTGATGAACAGAAAACTTATACAGATGTAAGCAAAGATGAGCAAAACGTGACGGAAAATAATGAGATTATAGACAATGGGGTAAATGAGGTTCAAACGGTATCTAACGCAGATGTATCGGAAAATGTTCACGAGGTTAGCGAGAAGCCGGCTACAGTAATTTTGGAAAGTACTGAAAATGGAGTTTCAAACCATGTTGATCCGGATGAAACAGTGGTTCATGAAGATGGTGTCAATGGAGATTCCGTGAGTCTCGAAACACAGCCAGATGGAGAGATAGGAGTTGAAGCAAATAGAGATGTGAATGAAAAAGATAATTTGGTTGCTGAAAATAAAGACGTACCAACAGCTGAACAAGTTCAAGAGGGAGAACCGAAAAGTTTTGATTTATCTTCACGAAATCAAAATGAAAAAATAACAGAAGAAGAAAGTACTTCAGTCATCAATGATGAAAAAAGTGAACCGATTGAACATGAAGTGAAACAAGATACACCAGTGAAGAAAGAACCAGAACCGAGGTCTGTTATCGGTGTTTCTTTATCTACACCAAAATCTACAACACCGACACCCGTTCCTAATCTCAAACCTGATTCCAAACCTACCACCGCACTCATCCCCACCCCATCTTCATCGACAGCTCCAACTCGTCCCGCTGGTCTTGGCAGAGGTGCACCGCTACTGGAACCGGCACACCGTGTGGTTCAGTCTCAGCCAAACGGAAACGGAAACACTTCTCTGCAAAACCAAGTCGTTGATGAACCAACGATCGGGGAGCCTGATGAAAATGACGACACCCGTGAAAAGCTCCAGATGATTCGGGTCAAGTTTTTGAGACTTGCCCGGAGGCTCGGGCAGACCCCGCATAACGTTGTTGTGGCTCAGGTCTTATATAGGTTAGGTTTGGCTGAACAAATAAGAGGTAGCAACGGAGGTCGTGTTGCGGCTTTTAGCTTTGAGCGTGCTAGTGCGATGGCCGAGCAGTTGGAAGCCGCTGGTCAAGAACCGCTTGAGTTTTCGTGCACCATCATGGTTCTTGGGAAAACCGGTGTCGGGAAAAGTTCAACGATTAATTCGATATTTGATGAAGTTAAGTTCGGAACCGATGCGTTTCAAGTTGGAACGAAGAAAGTTCAAGATGTTGTTGGAACCGTGCAGGGGATAAAGGTTCGTGTTATTGACACACCAGGCCTTCTTTCTTCATGGGCTGATCAAAGGAAAAACGAGAAAATTCTCCACTCTGTTAAACGGTTTATTCAAAAATCACCTCCGGATATCGTGTTGTATCTTGATCGTTTGGATATGCAAACTCGGGATTTTGGTGATATGCCGCTTTTGAGAACGATAACCGATATATTTGGTCAATCTATATGGTTTAACGCTATTGTGGTCTTGACCCATGCTGCATCGGCTCCACCCGAAGGCCCGAATGGTACAGCTACTAGTTACGACATGTTTGTGACCCAACGGTCTCATGTGGTCCAGCAAGCCATCCGACAGGCTGCGGGTGATATGCGGCTCATGAACCCTGTTTCGTTAGTTGAAAACCACTCGGCGTGTAGAACGAATCGGGCTGGTCAAAGGGTTTTGCCGAACGGTCAAGTGTGGAAGCCTCATTTGTTACTACTTTCGTTTGCTTCGAAGATTCTGGTTGAAGCTAATATGCTTTTAAAGTTGCAAGATTCGCCACCTGGCAAGCCGTTTGCGGCAAGAACTCGAGCACCGCCGTTACCGTATATTCTTTCGAATCTTTTACAATCGAGACCTCAGCTTAAACTACCTCATGAGCAGTTCGGTGATGAAGAGGACGGTGATGACATGGATGAGTCATCTGATGAGGAATCATCTGAATATGATGAATTACCACCGTTTAAGCGGTTGACTAATTCCCAATTGTCAAAGCTTAGTAAGGCACAAAAGAAATCATATTACGACGAATTGGAATACAGAGAAAAGCTCTTCATGAAGAAACAGTTGCACGAAGAAAAGAAACAAAGAAAAATGATGAAGAAAATGGCAGAAGCAGCTAAAGATTTTCCAACTGATTTAACCGATAATGTAGAAGAAGACAGTAACGGTTCTGCAACGGTTCCTGTTGCGGCTCAAGATATGAATTTACCTGCTTCGTTTGATGCAGATAACCCGACGCATCGGTATCGGGCTCTCGAGTATGCTAATCAATGGCTCATTAGACCCGTACTTGACCCACATGGTTGGGACCATGATGTTGGTTATGAAGGAATTAACGTGGAACACTTGCTTGCAGTTAAACAAAAGATACCCGTATCGTTTTCAGGTCAGATTACCAAAGATAAAAAGGATGCGAATCTCCAAATGGAGGTATCGAGTGCGTTAAAACATGGAAAGTCAAAGTCAACAACTTTAGCGTTAGATATGCAGACTGTCGGAAAAGAATTGTCGTATACTTTAAGAAGCGACACCCGGTTCATTAATTACAGAAAAAACAAAGCGTCAGCGGGTTTTTCAGCTACGTATATGGGTGACTCATTAACCGGTGGTGTTAAATTTGAGGACAAATTAACGATTAATAAACGGGGGCAGTTAGTGGTGGCAGGAGGAGCGGTTATCGGTCGTGGTGATGTGGCTTATGGCGGCAGTTTGGAGGCTACGTTAAGAGATAAAGATTATCCTCTGGGTCGGTTTTTGTCAACAATTGGTCTCTCGGTTATGGATTGGCATGGTGATCTGGCGCTTGGATGGAATGCACAGTCGCAGATTCCTATTGGTCGGTCTACTAATTTGATTGGTCGTGTTAATTTAAATAATAAGGGTTCTGGTCAAGTTAGCGTTCGTTTAAATAGCTCAGAACAGCTTCAAATTGCATTAGCTGCCTTCGTTCCACTTGTCAGTAAGCTATTGGGTTATTATCAGGATCGCGATTCTGCATACTAATTACATATTTTTGGACTCGAGAATGAAGAAAGTTATTTGGTCTATGCTGCTCGAGTGCAATCGTTTGACCAATATGTGAGTAAAACTTTCATCCACTTTAGCCTTCTGTGTATTTTTTATTAACATGATAGTTTCTTGCAGATTAGTCTGATCGCTGAAATAATAGCCAAAAAGAAGGCGTAAATGTTTTGCAATTATGGGAAATAGTAGGTAAAAATGCACAAAAGACTGTAGCGGTAGAGCTAGATTTGGAGCAAATCACCATGCTGCTAGTTTTTTTTTTCTTAATTTTTGTCTTCACTTTGAAGTTCTTATTGATATAGAGATTTTCTTGTTAGAATGGGGACCAAGTTTAGTTATTGTATTATACGTATGATGGGTATGCGAGTGACGAATTCTAAATTTGGTTCAGTGAACAAGACTCCGTTTTTGTAGTTTGCATAATATATTTGGCTTAATGGTTTATGGTGAATTTGGGGCTATGATTGTGGCTGCTCCTTGTTTAAGTCCTTGTTCTACATTTGTTTGTAAAATAGATGACTTTGTGTTTAAATACATTGCTAAATGTTTTGTAGATGTATCTACTCAATTGTATTGTATTGTTTG
Source organism: Helianthus tuberosus (assembly GCA_030545235.1). NCBI lineage: Eukaryota > Viridiplantae > Streptophyta > Magnoliopsida > Asterales > Asteraceae > Helianthus > Helianthus tuberosus. The sequence goes on from CM060418.1 coordinate 168,197,440, forward strand.
TGTTTACTGGTTACTTTTGCATCTAATGTGGGAGAGCCTTAAAGATTAAAGAAAGTCGTGCCATGTAAACGTTTGCATTTCAAGCATAAAACTGGTTTGAGAGCGATAACTGATGAGCGCTCCTCTGGTGAGTCCATGTCAGATCGAAACCAATCTGCTTTTGCATCTCATGTGGGAGAGCCTTAACGATTAAAGGAAGTTATGCAACATGTTTCAACTGGTTGAGGGTGACTAGCATTCCTATGAGAGTCCATGACAGATCGAAACCAGTGACTTGCATCCATAAGCGGTACGTAATAGATGGCCTTTAACAGCTGAAAATTCACTCTTTTCTTAACCGAAGTTCACTATTTTTATAAAAGTTCATTTTTTTTACCACTAGTTTATGTTGAACAACTTAGCCATCGAGTTATAAGATGATCTTATAACTGGACATCGAGCTATCAATCGTCTCTATAAATCGTAGAAAGCATCGTTACTTACAACGTCTCACAAACTGGCAGTGATCAACACAAACGTCGTATGTATATCCTATGTGTCTCCCTAGGTTACATTTAGAAGGGATAACCAATAGTCAAAATGTGTGGATATGATTTGTGGGCATCATGCCAGAATTATAAGGGACACCAGATGACTTGATCCATAGATCTTGTATGTATCTACCTGGAGTGAAACTATGAGCCTGTTGTGGGCTTATCTTCTTGATACCAATCCAACTTACCCTTTGGCCCGTGTTAGCCCCTGGTCCAGTATTATTAAACTCACCAAAATAACATGTGTCAAGCCCGAATGTTCCGGCCCATGGTAACCACCCTTCAGGGGCAATGTTGATGTCGATGAACGACTGCATGATGATGGTTCTCGAGTACTTTTTCCATGGGCAGCCAAGGTAGGATTTTGGCATTGGGTTGGTGGCCATGTAGCCTGGTTCAGCTGTGATGGTGCAGCCCTGGAGGACCAATGCACCTTTTGATGTGCGGTTGGTTCGCCCCTGGGCTGTCACCATGCACACTTGGTTAAGTGGTTTCCTGACAATCATCTTGCAGGCTTGGAAGACAGCTGATGCATCACCGAATATGAAATCGATGGTTCATGTGATGGTGCATTGGCGGTAAAACTGGCGGTTAGAGTGGGCATATAGGGCGTCTTGGTATCCGTTCATTGCACAGTTGTAAAAGATGGCCATATCACCAGAGACACGAAGGGCAACTGCTAGATACTTTAGGGGTCCCGCCATGTTTTCGAACCCTAGGCCCCTCGCCATGAAGCCATCTCCGCTCACCGCTGTTACATATCAATTACAAACATTAAAACAAAGGGTTGTGCCTTGTGCTAAACTACCCCCTCCCCATCGGTCTGTACTAAATGTACCCTTTTCCCCTACTAAATCAGTCATGTCATCACTCTACTTTTTTCATAGGGTGTACGTTTATCCTCACCCAGAAACATTTAACCTTATCCCGAACTACTGGACACACAATAAAATAAACTTACAATGATAGCAGTCTTGAAAGTCGTTAGTACATCATTATGACTTGTGTTTCCGGTGATCCTGGTTTTGGTTGGTCCTTCACCAATGAAGGTAACATTATTTACATGCTGAAGGGGTATGGTCCCAGATCTCGCGTCAGCATGACCGCGAGTGACCATTACCCTTATCAAAAACCCCCACCAGCAGGAACTTACCTGTGTCCGTGCGGGCACGCGCGAACACAGCGGTCCAATCTTTCCAGTGATGAGAAGACTTACCTTAAGTACGAGAACAAATGTTAAACATAGAGATGCGGCCTAAGCACCGCATCCTATGAACATTTTCGTCACGACAAGGGATCTGGACAACAGTAACAGTCATCAAGCGGCGATGCGGCCCGGCACCGCATCCCGCATGCATCTTGGATAGAACAAAGAACGCGGGAACAACGTCAGTAACCGCAAGCAGCGATGCGGCCTGGCACCGCACCCTGCCTACGAAACAAGTGGGTCTGACACCACAGTGCAAGTGGCACTGGGAACAGTCTCCTATCAGCCCACGTGTGTGCAACAGCCTGACACCACAGCATGACGTGGCATCACCACCGTAACCGACAGGTCTGACACACCTGCAAGTAGATGTGCGATGTCAGGCTAGCTACTCAACTACCCTCCTTCACTCCTCGGCTATAAATACCCACCCCAAACCAGGTTTGAGGTATCACTTCTCAACTCTCTCACTACTACTACTATCACACTTTGCTTCCCAAGCAAATTACTGATTCTCACGCCGGAGAGTGGTAACAAGGAGCACCCCCCACCCCATCCTCCTTGTTACGAGTCACGGCTTGTTTCCTTGTGCAGGAAACCAACCAGCGGACGATCCGGCCAGCGATCCTTGGAAAGAAGGGATTAACCCTACTTGACGAGACCAGTGAGTTAACCCTACTCGGTTAACCATTGTTTCATCATTGGCGCCCACCGCTACTCTTAGCACTTTTTTCAACCATCCCTTTCTCTCCAAAGATTATGTCTGATCGTCTAAACAACACTACCGGGGATAACCTAAACCCCGCAAACCAAGGGCCTACGGGAACCATTCCCCTAGCCCCAAATGTTGAACATATTGGCACATCAACGCAAGGGGGCACATCCCTTACGTTCGGACACGATTTATCACAGTACGCTTCTGTGATACCTCCAGGCATGAACCCTCATACCTGGTACGACCAGCAACAAGCTCTGCTGGCCGCAACATACAACAGAGCTTGCGCAGAAGCGCAAGTATCTGCGGGGCCTACACCAGCACCGCATACCCCTGCGGGTCGTATTTTACAATACGACGGCAGGGCCCCAACACATCCGGCCTCCAGAAGCAGACAGGAAGACCGCGGTTCCTCTTACTGCGACGTCCGCACACTTGATGAGGACGATTCCTCGTATGGGTCCCGCCGCAGGGGCCATATACATAGCCGCCTAGGCCCGCATGGCGAAACTAGGCGGCAGTCTACAGCCCACCACGGGCCCGGTATCCAGAGCCGGCTGGGACCTCAGTCCCACCATGAAGGGCAGGGACGTACCGATCCGGAAGACGGTACATACTGCGGGGAGTCCCATGCCACTAGCAGCAGACCGGGAGGACGCAACTATGTTCCTCCCACTCACCCCCGCACTACATACCTCCGCGCTGCAAAGCGCCACCAGAGCCAACCCTGCAGGCCGAAATCTGCGGCCGAAAACTCCAAGTTTGTCCCGGAGATTGCCAACGCCGATGTCACCACCACCAAATTCCCATTAAATATTGGGAAATACAACGGTTCGGCCGACCCAGATGACCACATGAACATCTTCATCGGCGCCGGGTGCAACGACAGGTGGGATGAACCCACTTGGTGCCAATTTTTCCCGCAGACCCTAACAGGTCTTGCCAGGGCTTGGTTCGATTCTTTGCCAGTAGGGTCACTAACCTCATTCGAGGACCTACAAGCAAAGTTCCTCGCGCATTTTTGCCAGCAACGACGCCATGAACGTGATTCTATGGACGTCATGAACATCTGGCGCAGAGACAACGAATCGCTTGAGGCGTTCGTTGTCCGTTACAATAAAGAGTGCCTGGAGATAGGCGACGTTGCAGACCAAATGGCACGCAACCATTTCATTGTTGCCGTTAAAGACGAACAAATGGTTATGACTATCTCCGGCAAGAACGGCTTGCCTAAGAAATGGGAAGATGTCATGGCTGCGGTCAAGACATACGCCCAGACTCAGCGGTCCCTCAAACCGCACGTATCAAAGGCACAGCCCCAAACGGAGGGCCAGTCCTCCCACCAAGAACACAAGCACAACAACAAGCGCAACAGGGACACATGGAATCGCGGCAGCGACTCCAGACCATACGTCCCGCGGAACAACCAGCCCGACGCAAGGGCTACAATCAACGCCCAGCGTGAAAACCGGGCGTCGAAGAAGGAGTCTCGGGACCGTAGCTGGACCGAGATCAACCAGTCGCCAAGCGACGTCCTCCTTACGGATGCGCAATTCCTGCGACCGGCCCAACCAATGAAGTCCAAAAAGAACCAGGATCTCGCACTCTACTGCGAGTATCACAAGGACAATGGCCACACAACAAACAACTGCATCAGTCTCCGACTGGAGATTGAGCGAGCCCTAAAGGAGGGGAAACTGCAACACCTGTTGCCAGGCGCGCAAAAACCTACCAAGCGCATCACCCCCCATAACGAGGGCACCTCCACGGGTAAACGGGCCATGTATGTGGCCTCAACCCACATGATAAATGGAGGACGAGGAGGACCGCGCAAGGCGGCAAGAAGACCGGACAATGACTGGAAAGACGAGCAAGTGGTCTTTCCAAAAGTCCGAGGCGGACCGCGCGACAGGCGCGCCGTCGTTATCACAGGCCACCTGGCTCACTACTGCACCGAGCGATTATTCATCGACCCGGGCAGTACATCTGATATTATATACGAGCAGTGCTTCAACCAATTCGATCAAGAAGACAAAGATCGGTTGCTGCCGGTGGACTACCCGTTGGCCTGGTTTGCGGGGGAAACCGTATTCCCCCTGGGCCAGATTACTTTTCCTGTGCGCCTCACCAACGGAAGGCACACAAGAACGGAGGAGGTAAACTTCATGGTTTTACCTCACACCTCCAAATACGACGTACTTCTCGGGAGGGAGTCCCAGGGCGACTTCAACATGATCATATCCGTCCCCCACTCTGCCATCGGATTCCCAACCGAGACGAGGATCGCGATAATATACGCCCGAAGAGAAGTTATGTCTACGGACGAGCTGCGTCCGGCCAAGGTAGCAAGTCCTACCCCCAACACTCAACCAGAAAAATGGGTTCTTAACGCAAGACACCCAGAGCAAACAGTTACGTTGGGCCACGCCTTGTCCCCTACTATCAAAGCGCACCTGAAGCAGCTCCTCTTCAGGAACCAGGATATTTTTGCGTGGACACCCGCAGATATGACAGGGGTACCACGTGAAATCGCGCAGCATTTCTTGAATACCATGCCAGGTATCAAGCCGGTGATCCAAGGCCAACGCCACCTTGGATCAGCAAAGAACCAGGCGATGCATGAGCAGGTCCAAGAGCTGCTCTCCGCAGGTATCCTGCGGGAAGTCAAATACCAGACTTGGTTGTCAAACCCAGTCATGGTAGAAAAACCATCCGGGGGCTGGCGCATGTGCGTCGATTATAAAGATCTCAACAAAGCCTGCCCCAAGGATTGTTACGCACTTCCGGAGATCGACGAAAAGGTCGATAACCTCGCACCATTTCGATGGAAGTGTTTCCTCGATTGTTACAAAGGCTACCACCAGGTGCAGATGGCAATCGAAGACGAAGATAAAACGGCATTCCGCACTCCTACCGGGAACTACTGCTATACAAAAATGCCGTTTGGGTTACGCAATGCGGGCGTAACCTATCAAAAGTTGATGAACGACACTTTCCGCGGTCAAATCAGAAAAAGTGTCGAAATCTATATGGACGACTTGGTCGTCATGAGCATGGAGGAAGACAACATGCTCAACGACATTGAAAGAACATTCCAAACTCTGCGAAGCGTCAACATGAAGCTCAACCCAGGGAAATGCTCGTTTGGAATGGAAGAAGGCAAGTTCCTTGGATTCATCGTAACTAAAGATGGATTCAAGGTGAACCCGGAAAAAGTTCAGGCGATCGAGCGCATGCCATCGCCTTCTACGATGAAAGAAATGCAACGACTAGCCGGCAGGCTAGCCGCACTGAATAGATTCTTGGCCAACCATGCAGCTAAGTCTTACCCTTTCATCAAAACCCTGCGGAGCTGCCTAAAAAAGGAACAATTCCAATGGACCGCAGAAGCCGAGAAAGCGTTCTGGGAGATGAAAGAGTGTTTGATCCAACTCCCAACTCTAACCGCACCACGCAAAGATGAACCACTTATCTTGTACTTATCTGCCGCGGACAACGCGGTAGGCGCAGTACTCATAGTGGAGCGAGAAGGAGTCCAAACACCCATCTACTATATCAGCAAAATGCTCGACGACCGAGAGACGAGATACTCCATCATGGAGAAGTTGGTATTAGCACTAGTACACGCGTCAAGACGCTTGCGACGTTACTTTGCAAACCACGCCATTACGGTGTTAACCAACTGCAGGATTGGCCCGATCCTATCAAAACCCGACATCTCTGGTCGATTAGCAAAATGGGCAATTGAGCTGGGCGCACTTTCACTGAACTATAAGCCGTGCCCCGCAATCAAAGGCCAAGTCTTGGCTGATTTCGTTGCTGAAGTACCAGCAAATCGCATTCAAGAATGCGAAGAAGAGCAAAACCCTGCATCACCACCATCCTCCGCAGAAACCTGGGCACTATATACAGACGGTGCATCTAACGAAGATGGTGCAGGTGCAGGTCTGCGACTCGTCAGCCCTGATGGCCAAGAGCTTACCTACGCAATCCGCCTCGATTTCAAAAACACAAATAACGAGGCAGAATACGAGGCTCTACTGGCAGGGCTGCGCCTTGCAGTCAAACTCAGCGTCCAACATTTGGAAGCACACGTCGACTCACTATTGGTTGCAGGCCAGATACGCGACGACTATACCGCAAAGGGGGATATCATGATCCTCTACCTCGAACAAGCCTTGCAACTGAAATCAAAGTTCACTTCCTTCAATATCCGCCATATCAACAGGAGTGATAACAAACCCGCGGATGCACTATCAAAACTTGCATCCACCAGTTTCCAGCACCTGGCAAAAGAGGTACGCATCAAGATCCTGCAAAATCCCTCAGTACCCCTACGACAAGTCAATGTCATCCTGTACGGTAAAACATCATGGATGACACCAATAATTGCATACTTGCAATCAGGTGTTACTCCCGAAAGCAAGGCAGAGGCACGTAAGTTGCAATACAAAGCGTGTCATTACCAAATGGGAGACGGTATCTTATACCGTAAATCATACATGGGGCCACTCCTACGATGCGTCGACCCCCAAGATGCCACATACCTTATCAGAGAAATACACGAGGGAATATGTGGATTACACGCAGGCCCACGCATGGTGGTGGCCAAAATCTTGAATGCCGGGTACTACTGGCCCGGCATGCACCTGGATGCGGTCAAAATCTTGCGCAAGTGTTTCAATTGTCAGCGGCATGCTCCCAAGAGCTTGCGCCCCAAGAATAACTTGATCCCCGTCACCACTGCGTGGCCATTTCAAAAATGGGCAATCGATGTGGTAGGACCATTTCCAGACGCACCAGGTGCAGTGAAGTTTATCATAGTGGCTGTTGATTACTTTACAAAATGGGTAGAGGCAAAACCACTCGCCTCAACCACCGCTATGATAACAAGGAAGTTCGTTTGGGAACATATCATCTGCCGTTTCGGTCTACCAATGTGAATCGTTACCGACAACGGTACCAACTTTGCTGCCGACGACTTTCAAAAATGGCTACAAGAGCTTAACATTGAACACATATTCTCCTCAGTGGCACATCCGCAAGGAAATGGCCAAGTCGAGAGTATCAATAAAAGTTTAGTCGAAGGCATCAAAGCACGGTTGGGAACAGCCAGACGCGGCTGGGTTGATGAACTCCCAAGTATCTTATGGGCCCACAGGACAAGCCCAAAGACAAGTAACGGTGAGACACCCTTCAGCCTGGTCTATGGCACTGAAGCGGTGATCCCCGCGGAAGTAGGCCTCCCCTCACCTAGAATGTTGGCTATCAACAAGATAGACAACAATGAGGAACGCAGGGTTGACTTGGACCTCCTGGAAGAAAGGCGGGAAAACGCTGCCATCAACGAGGCCAAGTACAAAACCAAACTTGAAAAGTACTACAATGCACGCGTCCACATTTGTACCTTCAACCTGGGAGACTACGTCCTTCGTGACAATGAAGCATCTAACGCGGAACGCCCAGGGAAACTTGCCCCCAAGTGGGAAGGACCCTACCTCATCCAAGAGGTCCTGGGCAAAGGCGCATATAAACTGCAAACATTAGAGGGCGAAACTATCGCACGCACATGGAATGCACAACAGCTTCGACGCTGTTACATGTAAGCCATGTTTATATTCACCATGTAACCTATCGGGCCGCATGCCATTTGCAAATAAATAAATAGACGATTCAATGTAATATTGTTTATGACTTCTATTACAAATGCGTGTTCCACTCTGCGGTATCTACAAAAACAGATTGGCAAAATCTTCATTCGTGATACCCACACAGAGTGGGAACCACACGCAACTATTGTAATAGGCCAGCAATGGCAAAACATCAACTGTCTATCCGACTGGATATGCAAAAAACGGTTTTCACAAAGCCTACACAATTCCTAAACCCTAACGGGATAAAAACAGGAATTGACTAATACTCATACGACAAAGGTATGGAGTATACTCAACCGCGCTTACAGCAGGTAGAGTTTCTTCATATACAAGTTCAAACAGGCAAGTAATAAAAACACTTGTACAACTTGAACAAAAACGGTTAGAACTTTATATTCAAAAAATTTCTACACCTACGCGGTGCACAAGGGATTTACATAAGGTTCTTAACATTTACATTGAGGAAACAAAAAAGGCACGCAGGCCAGCCTAGTCTTTCTTTGTACCGCTGGAACCCACACCATCCTTGCCAACACCAGCAGGCTTTTCCTCATCTTCCTCATCAGCATACAACGCTCGCAAGCGGTCTACATAATCTTCCGCATCTAGGCATTCCTCAAGCTCCTCAAGAGCGGCAATGGACGTGTCGTTGTACGCCGCAAGAGCGGCAGCAAGAAGCGCTTCAGTGTCCACACCATGGAACCCAGACCTTTCATCAGTATATTTGCCCTGGGCCAAAATGTTCATATGAGAAATGCAACGGTTGTAGCCAGCTTTAAAACCAGCATCCCGGGCGCGCTGCCTAATCTCATTGACACCTGACACATTCTCAGGTGCGTCAAGGATGGACGTAACAATCTGCGAAACAAAAATACTACGGTTATCAAATGCAAACCTGAAAAAGATAGCATAGGAAACAGATACTTACATGCCCAATACCGTGCATACGCATCCATTCGCGATCGTCCTTGAGCTGATCAAGTGAAGCAGCAAGGCTATCTCTAGCCTCTGCAACCTCCCTAGCCCGCGCTTCAGCATCGGCAGCACGGGCACTGACCTCCTCAATAACGGCCACCCGACTCCGCACTTCAGCCTTTTAACAAGGAAAACACAAGTACACAAAGATAATAACATCCTTGTGGGATATATATACAAATTCAAGAGCCAAAGAAATTCATACCTGAAGACCCTGAACAGTCTTGCCTAAATTGGTGCGGTCAACATTTGCCCTTTCAAGAGCCTTCGCAGCACGGGCCTCCGCCTCCTTGGCCTCTTCAAGAGCCTTGGCAAGGCGGGCCTCTGCCTCCTTGGCCGCTTTGGCAACCGCATCAGCTGCGGCTTTCTCCTTAACCAAAGCAGCATTCGCAGCCTTGGCGTTGGTAAGCTCCTGACGAACACGAAAGAGAGTTTCATTCTGTTTGGCCCAAGATTCTTTCCAAGTCTTGCGCTCATCAGAAAGTGTCTTGCGCTCGTTAGAAAGAGATTCTTTCCAACTCTTACGCTCATCAGAAAGCAGTTTTGCAAGGGTATGAACCTGTTTAAGCTCAGCAGTTGCAGCCCACTCCTCAGTCTGCTTATGCTTCTCAAAAGCAGCCTTCTGCCTTTCAAGCTGCTCTGCACCCTCACGAGCAGCCTTAACCAACTCTTCAGCTTCAGCCCGCAAGCGAGCATTTTCCTCCTCCTTACGCCCGGACACTTTGTAGTTTTCCATAATGGCATTCGCCATTACGGAACTCCCCACAAGCATGGAGGAGAGCTGATTAATCTGGACCTCACTTGGCAAAGAACGGGCCCGATTGACTTCAAAAGGGGTGCCCAAACAACCCAAAACCTCCCTACACGCGGAGGGGTCAGCAATAATATCATCCCCTTGCATTACAGTCCATGGGGGGCGATGATAGGTCATGGACCGGTCTTCAGTATAGGTGTGGTAATAGAACTCCAATTCAGACTCTTCAGGCTGAATAGGAGTCCCTGTAAAACCCGCACCCCCAGAAGCGGAACCAGAAGCTTTCTCAGCAGCAGGAGATTTCTTCTTCTCAGTATAAGCAAACTTCAAGTTCAGGTCATCAGTGTCCTGCGGAGAGATCAGATTATCATGGGAGTCCACCGTGTCATAGATCTGAGCCGCAGGCCCCTTCCCAGTATCCTCCGCCCGCACAGAGGGCTCAGGCACCACTTTAACCCCCGCACCTGCAGCTGTTTCATGCGGGGGAGAATGAGGAGCATCAAAAATAGAAAACCCTTCATCTTGCGGTTCTGTAAACGAAGCATAAACAATTTAAACTACAAGTACAAAGACAAAATACTTGTACAAGTTATGAATCGCTTACCAGAAACAACCACATGTTTCACAGATCCCACAAAAGCCGCCCGTTTGGTCTGTATCTTTGGACGCTTCTTCTCACCGGCATCAACAGCCTTCTCTGCCTTTCTCTTCTTCTCATCCACAGGCTTGGAACCCACAGAGGTCCCACCTGCAGCCGCACCACCACCTGGAACACCCAAACCCTCAAGGGTGTCAGATACTACCACGTAATCGGTATATCTGCGGAAACAAGAACGAGAGATACCTGCCGCCTGCGGCACCAACGGAGGAACAACGGCAGCCTCAGGCCTTTTCTTGCCGCGACCCCGCACAACCTTCTCTACATGCTTTTTCTCCGCATGCTTCTTGGGAGCACCCTTCAACTCAAATTTACCTAGGACTCCAAGAGTACCTGCGTTTGGATCATCAAACAAGAAAGATCAGCAAGGTGAACCTTATAAAGCAAGTAAGAAGGTTATGGATTATACCTTTGCCTTGCGGCAAGAGTGCGATCAGTGCATCACGTGTAGGAACGAGGAAGTTGTTGACAATGGTCAAGTTAAAACCTTCACCTTCCGCACACTTAACAATATCAACCTTGCCTGTAAAGGTTGGATCAAATATCTTCCACAGCTCAGCAACTTCTGATAATACACGTACAAATCAGTAACAAGCAAGGGGATAAAGAAACCGCACAAGGGTAAAGACACTTACCACCACTTTTTTCCCGCACAACAGGCCTTGCATGCCTATCAGGCCTAGTCAACATCATCCGCAGCACCCACAACTGATTGTTGTCCAGCTGCTTATGCTCAATAGTCCTCAACCTCGGGAACCACTCCACAGTCTCCGCACTGGGTAGAGCAATATCCTCCACCGGGATGGTCTCATTAACATTCCGCAAGGTCATGTTAGCAACAACAGCGGCAACCTTAATATAGAAGAACTTGTATTTCCACTTAGAAATACCCTTCGGAGGGGTCATCAGCTTGGTGCTTCCATACCGTTGGCTGAAAGAAAAGAACCCGGTGTTCACCGTCAACTGGTAGAACCGCCGGAAATTATCAACGGTAACCGGCAAACCAAGAGCACGAAAAGTGTACTTAAAGTTTCTAATACGAATCATCCCGAAAGGACTCATCTGGGAGATATGAAGTTGGTAGTACTCCAAAACTTCAGCAACAAAAACAGTTAACGGTAAACGAAGGTTACCGTCAATAAAAGAGTCAGCCCACATGGTGACATAACCGGCCGGAGCAGCGGCACCGGTGTCACCCTCCTTGGGATAAACAGCCCCAAACTCCTGGGGCATTTGTATGCTGGTCATCAGTTGGTTAAACGACACCTTCGACCATTTCAGCACCGGTAGGCCCCCGCCGGGGGCACTACCACCATCGTCTTCTTCTTCCGCCGCCACCGGCGAAGAATGTTCAGGGTTTTCACCCTCAACATTGTGTGGACTAGATGGTTCAGCCATCAAGAAATGTAATAAAGAAGATAGAAGAATGAGTTACGATAAAACTCAGAAACTTGACCGGAATTCCAGATAAAGCTTATCGGAGAAGACAAAGAGAGCACACTCTTTTACCGGAGAAATTTTGAAATTTTGAACAAAGTGAGGAGAAATCAAACGGTTTCCCCTTATATACTCATCGCAATTAATGCGATGCAGGAAACCGACTCATCACGTTCAAAATGGGCAAATAACGGGCCGCCACGTGTTCAGCAACGTTTCCGCTGACGGTTATCACGCGCGCGTGGCCGTCCACGCGCCTGATAGAAGAGACTTTTACACCATATGCTACAGTGCATTTATGACCTCGGGCAGTGCAAATGTCCTTTCGGATCAGCACATGACAGAAATCCTACCAACTTTCACCAACCCACACGTGCAATCATGACGTATGCAACAGAAAGCGACAACATTATCCAAACATAAGCGGCATGCGGTTTCCCTGGTTTACCGCACCATAACCCATACCGCATGTCGTTTTTTACATACCCTTCAAAAAAGGCAAAAATATATATCTCTAAATTATATAAAGGGGTATAAACAATAACCGCACATACCCACGAGCACACGTGGAATATGCGGAGATGACACACACGAACCCGCACAGGTGTGTCAGATACTCAGAACCAGCATGGTTCTTTGGACTGCGAAAACCGCTTCTCAGAATGCGGCAAACCGCATTCCATATAACCTTCTTCAAGGTTCAAATCCCTCGTGTCCGGTTCACAACCACGGAGGGAACGCAAACAGCTTCTCCTTAGGATAAAGGACAGGTATGCTGAGCAACCGCACATCAGCAACCCTGACTCCTGATCCTTCAAGAGCCACATCCAAGCTTCAAACTCTCTAGAAGCGAGTTCTTTGATGCAAACCGCAGACACTCACGAGTAGCTGCGGCGGAATATAATTACCATAACGGTAGCTACGGAAGAGCCACGACTAAACCGCCACGTGGTTTATCAAAGCTACTTCTAGGAAAACTGCTTTCCAACTAAACGTGAAGGAAAGTGGTTACAGAATGAATGCGGAAGAGTTTCAACCAACTTCCCAAGTATCTAAGGTGATCTCCTCCGGTGACACTACTTAAAGGAAAACTACTTTCCACCAAAGCGTGAAGGAAAGTAGCTCCAGAACAGTGGTAACAAGTCTGCTTATGACTGCTTACCCACCTATGGACCGCATAGAATAAACAATGGTGGGCACAACCATGCCTATGACCATGTTTATCTGCCCATAGTCCAGATTCACATTGTTCGACCAAACACGGCCAACAATGACGCAACTACCCCACGTGGCTCAAACGCACATGGCCAACAAGGTGCGGCAACGAGGTAACCGCAAAGGACGTGCGGTTACTTGAGAGCTAAACCTCAGAGGACGTGCGGTTACTAGAGAGCTAAACTGGAGAACACGAACACCCCACAAAGCAGGGATCATCGTTGAATGTCCAGTTGAACATAGAGCTTGAGCAAAGTACTTACAAACATTGCATAAGCTGACACAGAGGTTACAACCAGAGTTGCGGCTGAACACCTTCCATCACCATCTCAAAGGTTGGTTCGAACTCTGCTGACATCTTCAGTCACCATTTCAAAGGTTGGTTCAAAACACCAACAGGTGGCTGATGACATCAGGAAACGGTAGACCATATTACCGCATCAAATCCTCGGCTGAGAATTCCGCATCAGACGGAACTTGCTCACCGGTGCGGATTTCAATGTTTTCAAACGCTACAACGAAAACATCAAAAGTCAAACCGTCATACACAAACACATCCTTCTCAAAGGAAGAAATAATCCACTCGAACGACCTACCGACCGGACAGCGATCCGAACGAACAGGTCAGCAGCTTGATTTACTGAAAGTAGGAGCCATCTGCATGGCCCATATTCAACCTTCTAGACACCATAGTCCAGTATCCCTCCCACATGCAACTTGCATAAGGAAGGAACACTAGACTGGGGGGACTTGAAGGGGTATGGTCCCAGATCTCGCGTCAGCATGACCGCGAGTGACCATTACCCTTATCAAAAACCCCCACCAGCAGGAACTTACCTGTGTCCGTGCGGGCACGCGCGAACACAGCGGTCCAATCTGTCCAGTGATGAGAAGACTTACCTTAAGTACGAGAACGAATGTTAAACATAGAGATGCGGCCTAAGCACCGCATCCTATGAACATTTTCGTCACGACAAGGGATCTGGACAACAGTAACAGTCATCAAGCGGCGATGCGGCCCGGCACCGCATCCCGCATGCATCTTGGATAGAACAAAGAACGCGGGAACAACGTCAGTAACCGCAAGCAGCGATGCGGTCTAGCACCACACCCTGCCTACGAAACAAGTGGGTCTGACACCACAGTGCAAGTGGCACTGGGAACAGTCTCCTATCAGCCCACGTGTGTGCAACAGCCTGACACCACAGCAGGACGTGGCATCACCACCGTAACCGACAGGTCTGACACATCTGCAGGTAGATGTGCGATGTCAGGCTAGCTACTCAACTACCCTCCTTCAATCCTCGGCTATAAATACCCACCCCAAACCAGGTTTGAGGTATCACTTCTCAACTCTCTCACTACTACTACTATCAAACTTTGCTTCCCAAGCAAATTACTGATTCTCACGCCGGAGAGTGGTAACAAGGAGCACCCCCCACCCCATCCTCCTTGTTACGAGTCACGGCTTGTTTCCTTGTGCAGGAAACCAACCAGCGGACGATCCGGCCAGCGATCCTCGGAAATAAGGGATTAACCTTACTTGACGAGACCAGTGAGTTAACCCTACTCGGTTAACCATTGTTTCATCACATGCTCAGGTATCTTAGCATACTCATTGTACATACCTTTCTTGATGAATATAACGAAGGGTCGCCTGTTGTTTTTGGGTATGGTCCTAACCGCATCCATGATGGTTCTAAATAGTCCTGAACCATCTTGAGCCACAACAGCGTTCCTTGAGTCACTGCTAATAAGACGTAGCTGATTCGGATCAGAGTGAACTTCTTCTTCATGTAGCACATTTTTCTTGTGCTTCAAATTTTCTATTTACCCTAGGTACCAAAAATATCAAGAAAACTTTGGATCTATATAGTTAGATTTGGATCCCTATATATTCGTATTTTGGGGACATAAAATTAGTTCTTTTTTGTGGATCACTATTTGGGTATTAGTTACCACTCTTTTGCATACAACTAATCAAAACAGTTGTGTACATTAATACTTAGGCCGGTGGGTGTGGCTTAATGCCACCCCGCCATCTTAGCCACCATAGTGCCCCAGGGTGCCATCGTCCACACAGCCGCAATTAAAAGGGGGGGGGGGAGCGCCATCGTCCTTCCGCCAGCATGTTAATGAGCAAACTTTGAGATTTTCGAAGTTGATGGTCTTTAAAGGGGGCGCTATAGTGTATAGGGGGCTTTATACCACACCTTACAAGTTAAAAGAGGGGGCTTTAAAGCCCCCTGTGTGACGTGGCGGTGAAGTGTCGTAATAAAGCCCCTAGGGGCTTTATACCACACCCTCCCTTACTGTACATAAACCTAGGGAACATAAAGTTATACACATAATAAAATATATCGTTACAAACACCTTCATAAGTCATCTTGAATGCCAATTAATTTATTTTTACTCTTAATAACTATTTCTTAATAACAATTAAATGAACTTTTAAGAGCGTGCATTTCTTGTAGGGGTGTTGATGAGCCGATCCGATCCGATCGAGGGTCTGCTCATGCTCGGATTGAATTACAACCGATCCGATCGGATCGAATTTGCAAAACCGAGCACAAAAGTGATGCTCATGCTCGGATTGAATTTGAATCGATAGGATCGTTTTCACTCGGTTTTTATCAAATCCTAAAAAAAAATCGAGCGGATCGTTTTCGCTCGGTGTCGCTCCATTGAATTATAAGGCTGCGTTCAACAAAAACAAATCCTAACGTAATTAAAACATGTCCAACACTTTACTAACAAAAGTAATACATAACTGAAATCATGATTAGGAATTTAGAAATTTAGGGTCTGTTTGTTATGGCGTAATGGAATAGATGAGGGAATGGAATGGATGAGGTAATGGAATGGACAAAGGAATGAAATGGATCATTACATTACATAGTCTTGTTTGGTTACCATGCAAGAAAGGAATAAATCATTAACTTGTGTTGTTTGGTAGGTAAGAAAAGAGGAATGAATTAAATCGGCGATGGGTAATGGCGGTGATCGGTGGCGGCTAGTGGCGGTGGCAGCGATGGGTGGAGGTGCTAGAGGTGGTGGGTGGCGGTGGTCGGTGGGTGACGGTTGTTAGCGGTGGCGGTGGCGGCGGCGATGGTCGGGGTTGGCAGTGGTCTGCGGTGGCAGGTGCCAGCGATGGTGGTGGCGACGACGGTGGGTGGTGGTCGACGGTAGCTGGTGGTGGCCGCGGAGGATGGTAGTGGTGGTCGGCGGAGGGTGACGGTAGTGGTCGGGGTGGCGGTTGTCGGTGGTTGCGGGTGGCGGCGATAGTGGTCGATGGTGGTGGCGACAACGACGGTGGGTGGTGGTGGTCAACTGTAGCGGAAGTTGGCCGAGGAGGATGGTGGTGGTGGCCGATGGAGGGTGGCGGTAGTGGTCGGTGGTGGTGGGTGGCGGCGATGGTGGTCGATGGTAGTGGCGACGGGTGGTGGTGGCGGCGGCGATGATGGGTGGTGGTGGTCGACGGTAGCGGCTGGTGGCAGCGGAGGATGGTGGTGGTGGTCGGCGGAGGGTGGCGGTAATGCTTAGGGTGGCGGTGGTTTGCAATGGCGGGTGGCAGCGATGGTAGTCGATGGCGGTGGGCGGCGGTGGCGGCGGAGAACGGTGGTGGTGGTCAGCGGAGGTTGGTGGCGGGTGTTGACGACGACAGGTGGTGGTGGTAGATGGTGGAGGTGATGGGCGGTGTTTGTGACGTACGCTGAGAGAGGGAATGAAATGGAAAAAAAAAACAGGGGGAGTGGATGGAATGAATTTGAGGGAATGGAATGACTTATGTAATGGGTGATTTCATTACGTTGACCAACCAAACACACTTTTTTTCATTCCCTCGTAATAGTTCATTCCATTCCACCTCTCATTCCTACATAACAAACACTACCTTAGGGTTAGATTTTGGTGTGTTTGTGGAGCGGCGATATGCAGATCTTCACACAATCAAATTATGACTATGTGAATATTGTTTTAGGAATAGGGATTTAGGGTTAGATTTTGATATTAACTATTAAGTTGGGCTGAATATTTTTTGGGCTTTTAATTTTTTTTGGGCTAATATATTTTTTGGGTTTTTAATCTTTAAAATCTATAATATATATATATGTATATATATATATATATATATATATATAGGGGAGGTTCATTTGAGAAGAAAATTAAATTGAGAAGAAAAAGAATAAAGGGTACAATTGTAAAACATTAAATAGTTTTTCTCTCATCTCATTTATTATTATTTTTGACTAATTAATTAGTCATAAAGAGTATCATCCTACACACTAAAATTTTTGCCTAGACACATCAAAATTTATCCTACACGTTTTTGAAATTTATCCTACACATACTGAAATTTATCCTACACAACTCGTAATTCATCCTACACACCTCATAATTTATCCTACACTTTAAATTAATTTTTTTCTTCTTTGAAAAAATATATATATTTTTTTAAAAAAAGTTACAAATTTAATTTAGTTAGCTATTAAAAAGGAAGACTAACAATTAATGATTTATCTAATTTTACCAATATACCCTTACACCCATATTAAATACAAAAATTAAATGAAGTAAAATGAAGCATTATTATTGGTTGAAATTTGTTCTTTTTTATTCTTACAAAAAATTTCTTCTCATTTGAACCCTCCACTATATATATATTTATTTATAAATTATTAATTATTAATAAAAATAATTTGAGCGAAACCGAGCGATCGACGAGCGAGCGGACCTTTGCTCATACTTGGATTGAATTTGAATCGAACCGATCCGAGCGGCTCGTATGCAAACTGAGCGGGAATCGAACGAGCATTTTTCGAGCGATCCTCGATCGTCGAGCAGTTTGGACAGCCCTAATTTCTTGAAACATAAAATTTATCATATAGTCAACAAAAGAATATTTGAAACATAAAATTTAGAGTAAACTGCAATTTTACACCCTGAGGTTAGGGGTCATTGGCATGTCTACCCCCCCTAAGGAAATAACTGCAATTTTACCCCCCACTGTTTGCTCTTATGTCGCATGTTTACCCCCCGGCGTCAAAGTGGCTAACAGATCTGTTAACTCTAAGTTGAAATGACTATATTACCCTTACATTTTACCCCCCAACATTCCTGTTAAGTCGCACAATTACCCCCCACTGGTAAATTACTAATTTGTCCTTTGTTATTACCCCCTGTACTTTGTGCTAAGACACAACATTACCTCCTGCAACTTCCAAAACCCTTCCCGCCAAAATCAAATACCTGTTCTATGATTCTATAATAAAAAATCTGAACATGTTCTTTGATCTGAAACCTAATTCTGATTTTTGAACACGTAATCTGAAACCTAACAATCATACCTGTTCAAAATTCTGAAACCTAACAAGCAAAGACTCCAAAACTAGTAAATTACTAATTCTGAACCTGTTCTATGCATCTGTTATAAGAACTGCAGGACGAACAAAAGACTCCAAAACTGTTCCATTTAAATGCTTGAAGAAAAAATCAGCAATTAAGAACATTATGCATCGGGAAGTGTTCAAAAATCAGCATTAAGAAAAAATCAGCAATATCATGCAATGTGAACAAATCAAACTCCGATACTTGCTGCAGATATATTGATACAGTTAGTTCACATTTATATCAAATATCATCCAATATCATAGTTCACATTTATATCAAATCAGTTATTTCTATAAGGTGTTCAAAAATCAACCAAAAATGTGAAACCTAACAAGCATACCTGTTCAAAAATCAAGCATACCTGCTGCAATGTGTTCTATACTAAAAAAATAAAGCATACCTGCTGCACTAACAATTTCATTCAATGTATCTGATCATGTATCAAACCACTGCTGCTCTGACCATGTATGAAACCACTGCTGCACTAACAACCACATTCAGACATTGTAACTCACATTCAGACATTGTAACACATTCAGACAATGTGTTCTAGAATCTGATTAGAACTTATGCACATGCAAACTGTCATTTTAGAACTTATGCACATACAGCAACTGTGATCAACCAGTGTCATTTTAGAACTTATGCACATGCAAACTGTCATTTAGACTGATCTGATTAAGCACACTTATGCCCAAACTGTGATTAACCAGTGTGTGTTATTTACAACCTGCAAATGCACATGAAACTGTCATCTACACGAGTGTGCTGCCCACTTATGCCCAAACTGATTAAGCACACTTATGCCCAAACTGTCAGAATCTGATTAAGCCACTTATGCCCAAACTCACATTCAGACATTGTAACACATTCAGACAATGTGTTCAGGACATATGCAAACTGTCATTTTAGCATCAGGTTACTAGCCTACAACCTGCAAATGCATATGAGTGTGCTGCTAATTTTGATCAAACATAATGTCAACAAGCTTAGTACTAGGTAAACAAGCTAACAACATACCCAAAACCAAGCTAACAACATACCCAAAAGCTTTTAGACAAAAGCTAAATAAGTTAAGTTAGGTTAACCTACATATTACACAAAAGCTTCGATTAAGTTAAGTTAACCTACATATTACACAAAAGCTAAATAACTACTATAGTAAACATCCGCTCAACTCTCCGGTGGTAGATGGAAGTTGAGGACAGGCCTCCCAAACACAGAGACCACCAGGTGGACCACCAAAGATGAGCTTGATAAGCTCATCGTCAGGTCAACTGTAAAAAAACCAACAGTGAACCAAATCAGACCCTAAACCCTGTTTATAACATGATAATGACTAAATCTGACCCTGATTAACTAACATTGGCCGATTATACCTTTGGTGTGGCGGATGAGATAGCGGATTAGCCAACAAAAGACCGGCATTTAGACTGATCTGAAGATAGCGGCAGTGGTTGTTATGACCGGAGGAGAAGAATGATCGAGGAGTTGTGACCGGACGAGTTGTTGTCGCCGGAGAGACACTGATCGCCGCCGGAGAGACACTGTCGCCGGAGAAGAAGGTTGAAGGGCGATGGTGGGAAGGTGGGGGGGGTAATTATGCTTGGTTATGTTACTTATAGGGGGTGTTGTAGAGAAGAAGCTTGACATTAGTAGCAAAATGACAATTTTACCCTTTGACCATCAGCTTATAATGTTGACTGTTAAGCCACTTTGACGCCGGGGGGTAAACATGCGACATAAGAGCAAACATTGGGGGGTAAAATTGCAGTTATTTCCTTAGGGGGGGTAGATATGCCAATGACCCCTAACCTCAGGGTGTAAAATTGCAGTTTACTCTAAAATTTATTATATAGTCAACAAAAGAATATGTAGTATATTTAATTAGTTTTAAGGTGTGTTACTACAAAACAAAAGCGTCCAATGACACATGCATCCCTTGGTGAATCGGTGATAGTCGGAAAACATGGCATGAAGTAAGTTAGTGACATAATTTATCGAGGGATCACCTACCTACACTATTTGGTGGCAATTACCATGATATTATCACCGACGACAAATGACAAAATTGTCACTGGTGGATCAACGACGATCTTTTACGAACAGATTACTGGCGACATTTTCGGTCGGTTGGTCAATCAACATCTTTGCTTTTAATTTTATAATCAAGTAACTAATATTACTAACCACACATTCTTTGTGGATACGATATCCTAGCTATCTAAGTTCAAATCTCTATATCATTAAAAACCCAAAGTAACAAATTACAAACAAGTGGTAGGTAAACGGACAACAAGCTGCGCCGCAACCCTCTTTTGAATTGCAAAACCAATCCTACTAAAGACGAAACGACCCTTAAAGTTTGAGAGATTACTGTTCACAACCCGTTGGACCCTGTTTAGGAATTCCACGGCCTCTGGGGCTAGGGAACCAAACGTATCAAAAGCGAATGGGATAAACACATGTTGATTTTCTAAACAAGCCTTTTCGTGTTTAGCGACCTTGCTTGATTCCGCCTTCAGCGCGGCCTGGCCAGCAACAAACCCATTATCCCTAAGCCCAACAAGAGGGGACACTCATGTAAGGTCCACACAAGCGTGTTTCCCCCTGGCCCACCCAAACACAAGAATATCAGCTGGCCGAAGAGTAGACCTCCCATCGAGCGGATCCGTCAGAAAGTTCACCGGAGCCTCCTTTTTTGCCGAAATCCCAGCCCGCTTTAGAACATCAAACATAATATCCCTTACCAAATGATGCCTGTATTTAAATCCAGGTAACTCCTTACAATGAACCGCATGCTCGCCAAAAGTATCTAAACAAACCTTGCGGCAAACAGGGCAGGGCTCATCAACCGGAAACAGAGGGATCATTAGCCGGTACTTAAGAATTGCCCGGTATTCCACTGCCGACATGTGTTGGCCAAGTCCTTCAATGGGGATGACTGTCAGGAAATCCTGAGCATGAGGAGCCCGGAGACAATCGAACACGGCTTTCTGACGAGGGGATAGACTGAACTTCTCTCCCAAACTCTGGACAGTTCTACTAAATAGGGCACTCGCCAAAGCATTCTGGGCTTTAGGGGGGGTGTCCTTATTAGAGAAACCGCCAAGATCGAAATCCGGAAGGGACATGTGCATGCAATCCAACGCACACACATAATCAGAATCTAACCCGACAATACCACAGTCCCGAAGAATGTGGTCCTGCAAACTCCAAGATTGCGCCCTCGAGGCCACAAAAGCATACGTAGATACATCCTCAGCCGAACATAAACCCAAACCCCCAAAACAGGTCGGAAGGGATGCTAGCCTCCATTGAAGATCCCCAAAAAACGGACCCCCGCAAACCACAATATCTTCAGCCTCCCCAACAAACGTGGGTTGGCACGTTCTGAGGCCGAACAACAACTTAGCAACACCCATGCAAGAACGCAGCAAGAGAAGCTCGCATTGAGGGTCCCGCAGATGTGGAAGGTAGCTCATCAGATCCACTGCACAAGATGCCCTTTTCACGGCCATCCTACTGATAAAACCCGCATCCCGACTAACAACGCCCCCGAGGAGTTTGACACCCGACACCGGCCTTCCAATCCCACTAGGAAACAAACCCTTTTGCGCCTTAACTCCATTGCACGATGGCCAAAAAACTTCTGTTTTCTTAACGTTAAGTTGAAGCCCCAAACAAGGCCCTTTAGTCCTGATGATTTCTAAAGCTTTAGCCACCTCTTTAGCATCTCCTATAATCATTGTGTAACTTAAGGGATTTTACTGTGCCACCTTACCATTCTTGTTGGAATCCTCAAAAATTTAGTATGGTTTTATTTCCAAGTTATATTATTGATGGTGCAACAGATTCTGAACTGGCACAACACATTTCTTCATGTGGCGCAGGAGAAACAAGACAGATTTCTTCAGTGTCGCAAGAGAAACAAGCGCTTGGCACGACAAATTTCGGTATATCACAACAAATCTGAATCGTTGCGCCAGAGGCCCCACAAAGATCAATTTTAATCAAGAATATGGTGTTGGTGGAATTAATTGTAAGAAAAATGAAAAGGAAAAAGAGTAACATGCTAATTTCATAATTTCTAAATGTTAAGGTAGTTGTTAGTCAAAGTCAAAATGTTAGTCTAGCACTTAGTGTTAAAGAGTAATGGATCAAAACTAGATTAATCTGAGAGTTATGTGTATCACTTTTAAATTGAAACAATTCGATGGTTTGCTCGAATCTCTCAATCAGATAAAACTCAGAATTGAAATGCTTAGTATGGGAATGTGATGAATTCGTGAACCAAATCTCTTACCAACGGAAGGACTTTCGTATTTAGGGTTGGGGAGAATTATTTTGCCCGTAAGAGTGGAGGGTATCTATGAAGCAAAACCAATTTGTCAAGTGAAGCAAGTAAAACTGGTTTTAGGTGGCACATCTAGGTGGTATCTATGTGGCATCCATGTGGCATTTGGCAAGTGAAACAATGGTTTGATGGTATGCTTCACTTGCCTAGAAATGCAACAAAAATAACCAAGTGGGCATAAAAAATGAAGCAAAGCAAGGCGGGCAAGCAAAGCAAAGCAAATGGTGGGATGGATGCGGCAAGATGTGGACTTGCCGCAAAGACAACGGGTACCTAAGTGCTATGAAGCATCTATCCTTTTAGAATTTAAATTGCTTCGAAATTGGAGCCAAATTCTATCCCGATTTTTTATGCTATTTTCCAAAATTAAATTTTTGATGAAACAGTATTAGCAACGGGCTCTACCCCTTGGACCTTAGGGGTTGCCGCCCATTGGACCCTGCTCTTGGGGGCGCTGCCCCGGACCCCCACCAAGGGGGGAACCTTGAAACCCCATTGAGGTTCTTAAATACTTAAAATCATAATAAATTCAAACAAGCGTGCATTTCGCAGTCTTCTAACTTGTTTGATGTAAATTAGGATACACTTTGGTCAACACAAAAACAATCAATACTTAGTCAATAGTTAATATCTGCAAGCCTGTAATTTGCAAGAATACTGAAGATGATAACTATGTGTGGTGCTCAAATCTCTATGAATATAGTACTGCTAAGATATGATTTTTGTCTACTTTGTGAATTTTGCATCGATACAATAAAGACGAAGAGTTTAACCACTAATATATAACCGGGCCACATTCAACCAAAATGTCAACAACACACAATAACTATATATATAGCTAGATCGACCACACCTGACAACCATAACTTCTTTCAACTAAAAACACCATTACTGAAACAAATCAATACAAATACATAATATAGAAAATAAACTTAGAAAACACACAAACTCCTTTCACTACATCCACCATGATACACATTCATATCATGTATAGAACAATTAAATCCCTAATCTCTTTCATAAAACCATCATGCATGTTCTCTTCATGCGGTTTTGAGTCATGCAGTCTGTATCAGTTTCTTGATATAGCATGCAATATATATAAAACTTAAGGGTGAGAGAACTTAGGAGGCAGTGGAGGTAGATCCTTGTGATGATGGAAATGCTTAGGAGGAATGGTGGGGAATGGTGGTAACTGTTTTGGAGGAAGGGTGGGGAAAGGAGGAAGCTTTGGAAGAGGTGGGCATGGTTTTTTATAAAATGGTGGAATAGGTACTAGCGGCGGCAATGGCGGCTTTGGTGTTGGCTTGTATGTTGGAACCGGTGGCTCTGGCTTGTAAACTGGAACTGGAGGTGGTTTGTAAGTTGGGACAGGAGCCGGCTTGAAAAAAGGCGGCTTTGGTTTTGGCTTGTAATCTGGGACTGGGGCCGGTTTAGAAACCGGTGGTTTTTTTTTGGGGTCACATTTTGGTGGCTTGACGACTGGCGGCTTTGGTTCTGGCTTCACAACTGGTGGCTTTGGGTGTGGCTTGTAAACAGGTGGCTCTGGCTTGACAACTGGTGGCTTTGGATGTGGCTTGTAAACAGGTGGCTCTGGTTTGATAACTGGTGGCTTTGGGTGTGGCTTGTAAACAGGTGGCTCTGGCTTGACAACTGGTGGCTTTGGGTGTGGCTTGTAAACAGGTGGCTCTGGCTTGACAACTGGTGGCTCGGGTTTAGGCTTGTAAACAGGTGGACATGGCTTTGGCTTTGGCTTGACAACTGGTGGCTCAGGTTTTGGCTTGTGAACAGGTGGCTCTGGCTTGACGACTGGTGGCTCAGGTTTTGGCTTGTGAACAGGTGGCTCTGGCTTGACGACTGGTGGCTCTGGTTTTGGCTTGTAAACAGGTGGACATGGCTTTGGCTTTGGCTCTGGCTTGTAAACAGGTGGCTCTGGCTTGACGACTGGTGGCTCAGGTTTTGGCTTGTGAACAGGTGGCTCTGGCTTGACGACTGGTGGCTCGGGTTTTGGCTTGTAAACAGGTGGACATGGCTTTGGCTTTGGCTCTGGCTTGTAAACAGGTGGCTCTGGCTTGACGACTGGTGGCTCAGGTTTTGGCTTGTAAACAGGAACCGGTGGCTTTGGTTCTGGCTTATAGACCGGGGTTGGAGGAGGCTCTACAACAGGAGGTTTAGGTGTCGGTTTATACACCGGAACCGGAGGAGGTTCGACAACTGGTGGATCATAAACGGGCGGCGGAAATGTTTTTTTAAAAGGTATTTTTGGTGGAAAAGGAAATGAAGGATAAACTTTTGGTGGAAGTGGTGGTAGCGGAAAATGGTGGCCGAAAAACGGGTGTTTTTTCGACCAATGTGGCAGTTTCGGTAAGGGAGGGTACTTAAAAAAAGGCCACAAAAATGCAGAAGTACAAACAGCAGATGAAAACTTAAGTTTTCCTGTTGGTCCAAATGTGTGCTTTTGGTCTGATTTTGATAAAGAGACAATTTTGATGGCATCTAAAGTAGCATCATGAAGTGCACATGGTTTATTGGCTGCATTGTGAAGTTGTACGTAACATTCTTCTGACAGTTTTCCATCTTTTATGAGCTCTTGTGGTAAAGGAATGTTGAAATTTCCTTCACCATTAAGTTCCCCAACACCTCTTGTTTTCAACTTCCCGTTTGCAAGCTTGCAGTCAATGGTTACTTTAAGCCCTGAACAAATTACCTCAAATATTTCCATTAAGTTGTTCAGAAAAATTAAGTATGAGATGTGTACAAAAGTTAACAAAATAAACATTGAAGTTTGAAGTTTAGCTTTTGTGAAAATAGACATATCTAAAAAATGAATAAGGAGATAAACACTGCTGGCTAAGATGGTAAATGTTGGGTTGAATTTTAGCAAGAATAAAAAACATTGAAAAGAATCCTGGTGTTCACGAAAAAAACCAATCAAAACCATAATACGCCTGGGATAAATTTAGCCCTTTTAGCCAACATCTAAAAAGTGCGGGCTAAATATTAGCCTTAAAGAAAAGTGTCAGCTAAATTTCTGCCTTAGCTGACATTTCTTTAAAGCCAATAAAAAGAGACTACGTGTGGTTAAATTTTAACTGTCTAAACTGACGTGTTTGTCTATTTTGGTAAAAACTACAAAAAAAATGCTTATTTTAATAACTTTTTAGGTTAACCTGTCTATTTTGGTAATTTTCCATGTATGTTTAAGTAGAGAACGATGATAACAACCTTATAATCAAGAGTGTGTTATGAAATATATAGTGCAATAGAGACAGGACATGGTTATGTGGATAAACGTAGTCATTTTAATGTAATAAATTCAAGTGTTAAACTTGACGTAAAATTAGTTAACTAACTATAATATATAGCAGAAACTTGACTGCATTGTTACCTGATAAAGCATGGCTGCTCTTAATATTACTCTCCTTACAATCACCACATTCTCCAATACCAACTACCTCAACAACTTTGTCATCACCAAAACACAAACTCCCTGAAAATAACAAAATCAGCAAGAACCCCAAAAGGGTTTCATGCCTACAGACCGAATAAACCCGCATTAAGAATCGTTAAAAACACAAGACACACACACACACTTGGTACTTGAACCAGTTACTACTACTACGTTGTATATATACTACTACAATGGGAGCTTATGACAGTTTGGCTATAGTGGCTTAATTGAACAAGATCACATGACAGTATGGACCCACATTTGAATGAGAGTTAAAGATGGAGAAAATAAAAAAAAGAAAAGCTAGCTAGCTAGATAGATAGATAGATAGGCTCAATTATATTTTTCATTGATTGTTCTCTCAACTGCATTATATACTTAGCTAGCATGTAAATAAGTAAATGGGACATCTACATGACCTACTGACTAAATGATGTTCATTAATACCTTCATTTCTTGGTGCATGATGAAGATGGTTACAGCTTGCTGTTATTTCAATAACCTGTTTTGAATACTTTTCAACGTAATTGAATTGACATAACCGTACACAATTATCAAATACATCATAATATTTCCTAAATCTCGAAAAGGATTCATGAACAGGTTGCTGTAATTTCACAAACCAAAATTTATAAGTCTACCTACCACCCTCTTTGATAAAATCCGAAGCCTGGGGGACTTAAAGAGATATGGTACAGAACCCAGTATTTCGGGTCACCTTACCCACGGTATCTTAAGTTCTTAACCTATCAGGCCAGGATTGTGTTGGACTGTTGGGTACATCCATGGTGCTTTGCCAAGCTGTGTGGAGTGCATGTTATGTGACCACCAATCAAATCTTTGGCTGTCGCTATAATTTGGTTACGCCAATGGAGGACTCACTACTCTTTGACAAAAGGGTGCAACATACAGGGGTGGACCTACTCATTGGCTTGGGGAAGCCGCCCACCTTAAAAAAATTAGTGTATTTATTAGACAAAACTCCCTAACGTCTCCCTTAAAAATTTAGCTAAGCCCCTCGATTGCCTCGCTAGAAAACAGATCCTAGGCCGCCACTGGCAACATACATAGTATATATGATTCAAGTATTCACTCTCTCACAACTCTCTATCTTAATTACTCGGATCATATTATGATACTTATTGTTGTCATGCCAGATGGTGATCACAGGGAGAATACCGCCTCTTTGGACAGTTAGCAACCACAACATGATAAACCTTTTTGGGATATTGTTAGGGTCTCCTAGATGAACAAAGCTATAAATATGTTTCTAACATACCAACCACCATCTAATACCTACTTACAACTTCCTGTAAGTATCAGGGTCAATATATTCGTGTTACAGCTTCAAGAGCCATGCTTCATGACTAATGGTGATGATGTATATGGTCACCTCTCCCAAAAAAATCTTTTTAGGCCCAACTAGACATTAACTGTATCAAACAGTTGGAAGAAGAGACATTGAAATGAATGATACATTAAAGTGATACGTACATTCAATGTAGAAAAAATCACAAATGTACCAACTTATAACTTGTAAGTTAAAACGTACCCCCAACCATTTTCACCGAATGGAAATCATAAATAAAAACATTCTCCACTCAAATTGTACAAATGATTACAAATTATATTTAAAACCTTAAAATCTAATGCGTATTTATCTCCATAAAGTGTATTAATATAACTAAAAGGGTATCTACTTGATGCGGCGGGAAACACAAACATTGTCAGTGTTGCATTGTTTTGTTATTACCCATAACTAAAGTCATCAGTTAGTCTATTTTATTAACAAAATCGATTTTCGGTTAATCAGTTTGGTTTATTCGGTTAGATTGAAGTTTCTTGGTTTGATTCATTTAATTTCGGTTGGTAGCCAAAATAAAACTCGGACCGAACTTTTGCTTAGAAATACATGAAATTGTATGATGATACGAAAAAATCGATAACCGGTTTTGGTTAATTCGGGTTTCGGTTAATCGGTTTTCTGTTAATTCAGTTTTTAGTTGATTTGGATTCGGTTTCTTTTAACGATCCAGTTATTGCTCACCAGTACATGTTAATGACGTAACATATCAATTTTTTTAATTAAAACATTATAGCAATAGTATATTAAAATTAAAAAGAATAAAATACTCATTTTTATGGTGTAATTTTTTTAAATATATTAACGTACAAAAAAAGTTATGATCGTTTAAAAATCATGGGGAAGTTAGTTTTTTATAAGTGGATAAAGTGTAACTACTAACTAATTATATATAATTTTGTGAAAGACTGGGGATTGAAGTGTAATTAAGATGAGGATTAAAATGTAATATGTGTTTGAAACTCTCATTTGAGATTGTACCTTATATATTAAGCAATTTTTGGGTATTTTAAAATGTCATTTTCTCATACATTATATACAGTATAATTATATATATATGAGTAGGGATCCTACGGAAAGTGTGTTTTTCCTAGAAAGTGTAGGAAGCGATCTGGGCCATTAGATGAGTGTGTTTAATGGCTTAGATCAAATGGATGGCATTTTCGTAATATCTGAGTTATATAATTAGAGACTTTTAATATAGTGAGGGTATTTTGGTAATTGGAAGTGTTTTAAATCAGTTAAGAAACTGCCATATCAATAACCAATTCCCTAAATTCATGCGATTTCCCCTCTTTCTCTCTCTCTCTCTCTCTCCCTCTCTAAACCCACCTCCAAAAACCTCAAAACGGTGATGGTCGCAACACACAGTGGACAAGGGATTTTGTGGGGTTAGGTGGCGGCGCAGGATGGCGCTGTGGTGGTGGTGCTCAGCGACCAGAAGGGGGTAGGCAGAGAGGAGCGGCTGGGGTGACGCCGCCGCCGACGATCAGTCAAGGTTTCCGGCGAGCCCTTTTCGAATCCAGTTCAGTCTCATTTAACTCTAGGTTACCCGATTCACTTTCGTATCTTCGTTGTATGATTTAAGGTTGATGTGTTTTACCACTTTAAGGTTGATGTGTTTTACCATTTTAAGGTTGATGATGACAGTGTGTTGAAGAAATTTGCTTGCTGTTAAAACACAATGTCAAGAAATCTGCTTGCTGTTAAAACACAGCGTCAAGAAATCTGCTTGCTGTTAAAACACAATGTCAAGAAATCTGCTTGCTGTTAAAACACAGCGTCAAGAAATCTGCTTGCTGTTAAAACACAATGTCCAGCAATCTGCTTGTTGTTAAAACACAACGTCAAGGAAATCTGCTTGCTGTTAAAACACAATGTCAAGAAATCTGCTTGCTGTTAAAACACAATGTCAAGAATCCTCCAGCAAATCTGCTTGCTGTTAAAACACAGCGTCAAGAAATCTGCTTGCTGTTAAAACACAATGTCAAGAATCCTCCAGCAATGTTGTAAAATCTTTTTTTACGAATTCCTGTGAATATGTTGCATGGATTGTATGATTTAAGTTGAAACTGTCAATTTGAATTAAATGAGATATTTAGTTTCCATAATTTTCTGGTTAGTTAGTTATCTTAATAAAATAATCCATAATTAAAATAATATTCAAATTACACAATTGCCCTTTTAGTTAAAATCATTCAATGTCACATGTCGCGTTCTTATTGCTTCCTAGACTTTCTAGGAAAAACACACTTTCTACCCAACTCCTACTCATATATAGTATAGACATATATTTAGAGAATTTATACATACGAGATTCAAAACTAAATGGGCATCAAGCTTGATGCATGAAGGCAAGAAATGTATATGAAATTCTATTATAATTACTCAAAAATAATAAAGATATTACAAGTTTTATTATTTGTTTGAATAACTAGAATGGGAATGTTATTAGTTTGTCATATTTGTGTTGTTATGATTTATAAAAAAAATTGAATAATCATTTATGTCATGATATTATCATTAAGTATTCTACTATTCTAGTCGAATCAATCAAAGTAAGATTAAAAAAAATGTATTAACTTCACAAATTAATTGAATTTTGCGGAGAGAGAGATCGAGGAGCTGTTTTGAAAACGTATTTAATTTGGTAGGGCATTATTTTCTTTATTTACAAGGGACCACCTAATAAGTAAAGTCTCAAAATAATTGTTAGCCAAGAATCCAAGATATGTTAGTTTTTGATAAACCAAACAAAACCGATAGAAAACAAGTATCTTTACTTGGCATTACTCACTCTAGAAAAAAGTAAACTTTCTAAGATTGATAATAATCATAGGTTTACTTTACTTGGCATTACTCACTCTAGAAAAAGTAAACTTTCTAAGATTGATAATAATTGTCACTAAGGGTGAGAGGGGCACTCCCCTCTTACGCACACCCAATCAGGTTATGCCACGTCAACTCCCCCTCTTAAACTCCCCTCACACCCCAATTTGATGGCGGCACTCCCCTCTTAGGGGAATTGTTTTTTTATTCAAAAAAAAAAAAAAAAAAAAACACCAATTTGATTGGTGGGAAACATGGATCTGACACCCTCTCTCTTCATTCTTCATCGGTGAACAAGCCCCGCACCCCCTCGCCGAATTCGGTCACCGCCTTGATGGCGCCGGTGTTCCCGAGCCGTGAATGGGGTCACCGCACCCTCTCCCCGAGAGTGTCCCGGATACCCTAAAGAAAAGTTGATGACTTGATTCGGAAAGCTTATTATATAGTAGATAATTAGTGTGTGTAGACTTTTAACATAATTGTAACATTATTCTTAGCTATATGAAACAACAATAAACTTTTGTACTTTCTGAATCTTTTTTAGATGTAAATTTCGGCATTTAAGTCACTAAACATTTAAGTCATTTAAGCCACCTCCACCTCTATCTCCACCGTCATCAGTCACCACCGCCTTCAACTATCACCACCACTCACCACCACCGTCCCCACCACCACCACCACCACCCCCATCACCTTCAGTCGCCACACACCTCCACCCCTCGCGTCTGCAGCCCCACGCTGCCACACTCACCAGAGTTCCTGCTTGTCTTGCCGGAAAATCACAAAATACCACCACCACTGCGATCTTGCCGGAAAATCGCAGTGGTGGTGGTATTTCGTGATTTCCTAGAATGGTTGGGGGTTTTGAGGGTGGTGGTATGTGACGGCTGAAAGTGGTGGGGTGGTGATGGGTGCTCGTGCTGTTGGGTGGCGATGGCTGATGGCGGTGGTGGTGGTAGAGGAGGTGAGGTGGTGATGAGATTGCCATGTCAACGTCCACGTTATCAAAAAAAAAAATAATTGGGTTAGACCTCAATTAAAAAAAAGCTCGTTATGAGAAAATAGGTTAAAAGGTGAAACCTTCTGGTAAATATGATGATTAAACCCATGGCATTATAGCCTAGTGGTATCTTGGTGGTGGGATAAAGCTTATGGCCATTAGGTTATGGGTTCAATTCCCACAAAGGGGGTTTTTCCCAGATTTATTGGGTTTCCTCCTGAATTGGTGTATAGGCATTATTGCCTAGTGGAGATGGATATAATCGGGTGGTTCTGCTGGTGGCACGATGATACTCCAGTGGTCCGTCAGTGATCCAAATTTGCCGTTCAAAAAAAAAAAAAAAAAAAAATATGATGATTAAGGGATAATCATCATCATCATCATCATTTACTGAGTATGATGATGATGATTATCCCTTATTAATTTGATGCCTCATTATATATTTTAACTCGTAACATAGATCAAATTGTCACCTAAATCTATGCAACATATGGTTCAAATCAAATTAATATTGTAAGTTACAATCAAGAAATTAAGATTAAACTAAAACATTAGATGGTTTCATGGCAACTAAGTTAATATTTAGTTTAGCTTATAATCATAACGAGATTCTAATATAATGTAAAGCTTATTTTCATTCAAATCTAAAGGCATCGTTATACCATGAATCATCTTTTTCCAATAACAATAGTAATAGTATAATTCTTTCATAACATATTATTTTTTTTTACATAGTTGAGAGAGAATGGAAATATGTATGTATGGTTGAAAATATGTGTTTTGCCACAATGAATGCTCAACCATGGTTGTTGTGTTATACTCATGATTCATTGGAACTTTATAACTTTCAATGGATCCTTACGACTTTTCCTAGAAATTTAGCAAAAAAAATCATATTTTATTTTAGAGATATAATTTATGATTGCTATTTATAAGTTAAAAAAAATGGTATTGTACTCCATCCCTAAACTTAAACCTAATTCTATTAGGGGTGAGTAAAAACCCGATAAATTGATTTGAAACCAAATTAATCGGCATAAGTGAATGGAAATAATCAATCCCAACCAAAAGGCAAAGGTTAGAATAATGCCTAATGAGAAGAAAAACATGGAAAGTAATGAATAAAAGGGCATTAAGGGGCCTTAACCATTACATGGGACGTTATAATGTTAACGTAGTGAAAAATCTCCCTTAAGGGGTATTAACCATTATGAATGGTCTAATAATTTTAGTTGTACCCCCTTTTTTTAAAATCACTTAAATTTGATGATATGTATTACTTGAAGAAACATTAATTAACGTTACGAATGGTATGTATATATTAGCTGAAGAAACATAAATTAACTTTAAGAATGGTATGTATTAATTAAAAAAACATAAATTTAAGTGATATTTTAAAAATGGAGTGTAACAAAATTATTAGAATCACAATACAAATATATATTTTATAATTTTTTTATTCAATAAGATTAGGAATAAGAAAGGGAATGTTTTAAAAAAATACCTATTACGGGAAATATTTTTCAAATAACTCATTTTGGTAAATAAGTTTTCCAATAACACTTTTTTAAGAAAAAACTAAAAAAAGATGTGATGATATGGGTGGAAATATAAAGAATTTGTAAAGATGTTTGTATGGTTAGAAAAAAAAAGTGTTTTTGTGCATTTATAGAAAGTTTACATAACAACTTAGTAGGTGTTTGTGGTTGCATCTACCCTTTTGCATATCCACTTCATTATTAATATATTACTTTATTGATACTTTTAAATTATAACGCCATAATTTAGCGGTTCGATGTTTAAGATTTAACTATTTAAGAGACATTAGGCAAAGAGTGCTAAGACAACAGGTTTTCGGTCTATAGAATTCCATTCCTTATTTCGTGTTCGTGTCTTTGAGACAGCATGTAAGACGACAAGTTCCTAGACTTCCACCATGTTCGAGTCTTTCACTACGGTAGTATGGTTTAATACCTTAAGTGTTAGTAAGTTTTATTTTATTTTTGTGTATTAAGGGTTCTAAGTGAACCATCGTTCAAACCGGCCATCTAAGGGTTCCAAATGGTATATAGATCAAATTTCTGTGAGCATCATTTCTACTTTCTAGGGACCAAGATGACACAGTAAACATCGTTGTTCATAAATTCATGTTTGATGTCCTTCGAATATATTTGTATCACTTTGAATACTTTGTTTGAATGTATTTCATTTTTTTTTGTTTGAATGTTTGTTGATTGATTAAATTTTGTTTCAATGTATGGATTAGTTCTTTTGTTTGAAATTTTTTTATTTAATCTATATATACTAGCACCTTTTTTTGAATATCAAGTAATATAATACATAACAAACTATAAAGCCCAATCAATTTAAGCTCAAATATGTAAAAAAAATGACAAGTAACAAAAGTTTTATACTCAATGTTTCAGTCTACATTAATTGTTTTGGGCCAATTTTTTTTTTTTCAAAAGCCGAACATTTTAAGCCTAATAATAAAACAGAATACCAACACATAACCAAAATGAATCCATAGATCTATAAGCCTGTCATGTAATTGCATACTAGAGTTAGATTGAACTGTTGATCAGTTCTGTTTAAACTTAATGGAAAACATGAATAACATACCTGTTATAGCATTCAAAGCAGTAGAGAATCCAGTCAGAGATCCAGCCATTGAGTTCGACATCTTTGTCAAGGTGATCCGGTTCCTCCTTAGGGTGTAGAGTTATGATGGTGATGAAAACCGAAAGTAGGGTAGAATCGGTTTGGGAGAGAGAGTTGAATTCTGATGTTATGAGGGTTTGTAATTGTGTAATGTGTCTAACCCTTTAACTCTCTAATAAGTCCCTTATTTATACACCCAAGAGGAAACCTAATTAGTTAATAAGGGCAATATGGTCCATCAACAATTACCAACTAATTATAATAGGTTATTAATATATTTTGATCTAATATAATATAAATGATTATAAAGGCTACAAGATTAAATATTATAACATTAATATATTTAATCTCACATTCTCCCACTTAGCCGAGTAATCATTTATCATGAGTATTAGATGAGCCTGGCCAGGTGTTAACACTCATTTTAGCCTTAAACCAAGAACTATAGCAGAGAAATACAGCCGTTGAATCATCATTCGACTCAGGACCCCCATTAGTCATACTTAGCCTCAATTTAAAACCTAACAGTTACGATCAAAATATGTATAAGCCCTTTAGCGTCTGATTTGTATTTATATTTGTCTATATGTCATTACACCGGCAGAACATATGTTAGAGACATACAAAATCAAACTGAGGAAATTTTATTAACTAAAACATAAGCTAGTACAATATGCCATTAAACAAGGTCTTTAGTAAGTCCCATATTCGATACATGTTCTTCGAAAACTTTAGGTGGGAGACCTTTAGTCATCGGATCCGCAAGCATATCTTTAGTACTAATATACTCAATACAAAGATTATTTTCCTCAACTCGTTCACGTACGAACAAGTACTTCGTATCAAGATATAAACCAGCTCCAGTCGAACTGTTACTGTTCGAGAAACTAACGGCAGCTGAATTATCACAGTAAAGCTTCAATGGTCTAGAAATGGAATTAACGATTTTGAGTCCAGTGATCAGATTTCTAAGCAACATTCCATGACAGGTTGCGTTGTAAACAGCAATGTACTCTGCCATCATTGTGGAAGTTGTAGTTAACTGTTGTTTATGACTCTTCCATGAGATAGGTCCGCCTGCTAACATAAAGATGTAGCCCGAAGTGGATTTCTTGTCATCTTTGCATTTAGCAAAGTCAGAATCAGAATAACCTACCACTTCTAAATGATCACTTCTTCTATAAGTCAGTTTATAGTCTTTCGTCCCTTGCAGATATCTAAGGACCTTCTTAGCTGCTTTCCAGTGATCTAGGCCAGGATTAGTCTGATAACGACCAAGCATTCCAGCAATGTAAGCGATATCTGGGCGAGTACAGACTTGAGCATACATCAGGCTCCCGACTACTGACGCATAAGGTATCTGGCTCATTTGCTCCTTTTCAACCTCTGTTGTCGGACACTGGAATGAGCCGAAAACATCTCCCTTAACTACTGGAGCGACTGAGGGTTTGCACTGTTGCATGTTGTAATGTGTAAGGACACGATCTATGTAAGTCTTTTGAGACAATCCTAAGATCCCTTTGTGTCTATCTCGGTGAATTTCGATGCCAATGACGTAAGAAGCATCTCCGAGATCCTTCATGTCGAAGTTATGCGAGAGTAAACGCTTCGACTCATGCAACATGTCTAAACTATTACTTGCCAATAGAATATCATCTACGTAAAGGACAAGTATAGTAAAGTTACTCCCACTCATCTTGAGGTAGGTGCATTGATCCACTTGATTCTTCATAAAACCTTGCCTCTTCATGACTTCATCAAACTTGAGGTACCATTGACGTGATGCTTGTTTTAACCCATAAATGGATTTCTTCAACTTACAGACTAGATGCTCCTGACCTTCAGGTTTAAAGCCTTCAGGTTGTTTCATGTAAACATCTTCGTCTAAGTCTCCGTTAAGGAAAGCAGTTTTGACGTCCATCTGATGCAGCTCTAAATCAAAATGAGCTACTAGGGCCATGACGATCCTTAATGAATCTTTACGAGAGACAGGTGAAAACGTCTCTTGATAATCAATTCCCTCTTTCTGAGTGTAGCCCTTTGCAACCAATCTCGCTTTGTAGCGTTCAACGTTCCCATTCGGATCCAGTTTTGTTTTGAACACCCATTTACAACCTACAGGTTTGGCACCATTGGGTAATTCGACTAAATCCCAAACGTCATTTTTCTTCATGGATTCAAGCTCATCAATCATTGCTTTGTTCCATTCAGAAGACTGATCACTGCTAATGGCTTCATTATAAGAGATAGGATCATTGAGCTTTCCAGCATCCATTTCAGTCAGGTAGGTAACATAATCATCCCAATTAGTAGGCCTTCTTTGCCTAGATGACCTCCTGAGTTGATTATCGGGTTCAGCGTTGTCTTGGTTTTGAGCATTTGATGTGCCTTCATTATGAGGTATAATGGGTTCTGGTTGTGGAGATGGAATTTGTGCAGTGGCTTCAGGTACAGTTGTTGCATGGGGTACAAGAGGAGTAAACGGAGTAATGATAAGCGACGAGTCTCCCCCCCCCCCCCCGCGTCTTGTACTTCCTGCAATTCTTCGTAAGGGTTGGTACTGCTCCCACTGACCTTGAAATCCTCCAAGAACGCAGCACGCTTGGTTTCAACAATACGGGTGACATGGGAAGGACAATAGAAACGATAACCCTTTGAATGATCAGGATACCCGATAAAGAAGCAGGTAACTGTTTTAGGGTCAAGTTTCCTTAGGAAAGGATTGTAAAGTTTTGCTTCAGCAATGCAGCCCCATACTTTCATATATTTAAGACTCGGTTTCCTTCCTGTCCAAAGTTCATAAGGAGTTTTAGGGACAGACTTAGAAGGAACTCTATTGAGTATATGAACAGCTGCTTTTAACGCTTCAGTCCAGAGGAATAATGGTAAATTAGTGTTGGCTAACATACTGCGCACCATGTTCATAAGGGTACGATTTCTTCGTTCAGCGACACCATTCTGCTGAGGTGTACCAGGCATGGTGTATTGGTTCACAATCCCCTGGCCCTTACAAAACTCATAAAATGGACCAGGAGCTTGACCCACATCAGTATGTCTTCCATAATATTCACCGCCTCTATCTGATCTCACAACTTTAATCTGACGATCTAATTGCTTTTCAACTTCAGCTTTATAATCTTTAAAAGTTGTAAGAGATTCAGACTTTTCCTTAATAAGATACAAGTACATGTAACGAGAATAATCATCAATGAAAGTGATAAATGAAGTATGTCCTGTTATACCAGCAATTTGATAAGGACCACTAATGTCAGTGTGAATGAGTTCTAATAAATTAGAGCTCCTAGTGGCACCTTTCTTATTCGCTAATGTCATTTTGCCTTTAAGACATTTGACACATGTTCCAAAATCAGTAAAATCGAGAGGAGGTAAGACTTCATCCTTTACGAGACGATTTAATCGTTCTCTTGAGATGTGGCCTAAACGTTGATGCCACAACATAGATGAAGTCTCTAAGTCTCGAACCTGTTTCATCTTTGTGAGTGATTCATTAATATTATATGACAACAAAGATTTGGAAAAATTATCATCTAGTTCTAATCTATAGAGACCACCATCCAGAATGCCAGTACCATAAACAACGGAATCATAGAGAATAGAGAGTTTGCGATGACCATGAGAAACGACAAAACCGTCCATGTCTAACTTTGGTCCTGATACAAGGTTCCGAGTTACCTCAGGAACATATAAGGTATCATAAAGTTTAATACATAAACCAGTTTTCAAAAATAATTGTAATGTTCCTATGGCCTTCACTTCTAATTCCCGATCATCTCCAACTTTAAGTGTTCTTTGGTTTCTTCCCAGCTTCCGGATTGTAAGGAATCCCTGAAGTGAATTGGTAACATGAACCATAGAACCAGAATCAAACCACCAAGAATTAGCAGGAACATTTAAATTAAAGGACTCAAGTATCATGAAAAAATCGTTACCTTTCTTAGCCAGCCACTCCTTGAAGTCAGGGCATTCCTTTTGCTTATGTCCTGTTTTCTTACAGAACTTGCAATAGGGTTTGCCTAAGGAGCTCTTAGAGCTGGAAGGTGCACTTGTATTAGGATTTGGATTTGGCTTTTGGACCTTAGAAGCATCCTTTCTTTGATAGTTGTGCTTCCTCTTCTTAGAATTTGAGGTGGTGAAGTTAGCAACATCAGTATGGCGATCCATCTTCATACGCTCTTCCTCCTGCACGCACATAGCGATCAGCTCACTCATCGTCCATTGGTCCTTCTGAGTGTTGTAATTGATCTTGAATGCTTCATAGGATGAAGGAAGCGAAGTGATGATGAAGTGAACTAGAAAACCATCACTGATCTCCATCTCTAGGCCCTTCAACTTATTGGCCATGTCATGCATCATCATGATGTGTTCGCGTATGCCGCTCCTCCCATCATACTTAGTCGTCACCAGCTTGAGGATAAGAGTACTAGCGTGTGCTTTTGATGTTCCCTTGAATTGATCCTCCATGGAAGCCAAATAGGTTTTAGCATCGTCAGAATCAGGAATAGCTCCTCTGATTGAGTTATGAATGGACTGCTTCATGAACATGAGAGACATGCGGTTACACCTAGTCCACTTATCATGAAGTAACTGCTCAGCAGCAGTACTTGTGGCAGTAAGGTCCGCTGGCTTATTCTCTCTTAGAGCATAGTCAAAGTCCAAGAGTCCAAGTGTAAGCATGAGGGCATCCTTCCATGCAGCAAAGTTATCACCAGTCAAAGGTGGAATCCCCTGATTGGGTGCTGATAGTGGAAATAAGGTGAGCAAGTTATGATACTAAGAAAGAAGTCTTAATGTGATCTAAGGGCATGTTATACTAAGGCAGGCATAAGTAATGACCATTTTAATTATGAAGCTGTGATAATGTCTATTACTAACATCAAAATAATAGACTTAGTAAAAATTCTATTTAAACGAAGACAAATCAGCTTTGGCCAGAAGTGTAATCATTTAAATATGTGTGCAAAGTAATCGTGACAAATCAGCTTTGGCCAGAAATGAGACAATCACTTTAGTTATGCACTTGTCAAGCATGCTAAACATAAATGAATTAAATCAGCTTTGGCCAGAATTAAGACATTTCACGTTTGTAATGCATACTTAACATAGCTTTTTGTAATACTTGAACAATAAATAGATGTATTAAATCAGCTTTGGCCAGAATTAATACATCAGAAGCTCATTCAAGTTAAGCTATTTTGGTTTTGTAAAAATTATCTGATTCTGATTAATTAATTAAGTATAAACAAAACCAAGTATTTAATAGCAAACCACCTGTTAGCGCGTTGGGTCTCGACTAAGTTATGAGATCTCGAGTCGCAACCTTGGTCTCGAGTCGTAATTGTGACAACTCGAATTTCCGACGTTCTTTATTTGCATTTAATGCACGTTGACTTTGACTATATAGTGGTGTTATGATAAAACCTAGTGTGTTTGCATGGTTATGTGTGATTGTATAACTTGCGTACTGTTTGTAAAACTTAAACTGCTTAGAACCCGACGAAACACAAGGCTGTTTCGCCATAACCCATTCCGACGAAACAGGATGTTTCGCCATGAACACTCCGACGAAACAGAAGTCTGTTTCGCCGGCCCAGTAACTCACGAAGCCCAGCTTGGGCCCAGAACGTATTTTGAGTATTTTTACGTAAAAACAACATCACTTTACATTTTCTATCAACACAACCGAAACCCTAGAGCTCTCTCACTGTGACGGCGAACTAGAACCCACCGGAAACCCTTGTGCGATCAAACCATCATCTCGGTTAGTAGATTTATGTGTCTTGATTGATCGTTCATCCGTGAATGTGTTTCTGTGCCATGTGATTCTGCTATGTTGATG
This sequence comes from Helianthus tuberosus, assembly GCA_030545235.1. Lineage (NCBI taxonomy): Eukaryota > Viridiplantae > Streptophyta > Magnoliopsida > Asterales > Asteraceae > Helianthus > Helianthus tuberosus. The sequence goes on from CM060418.1 coordinate 168,237,494, forward strand.
TATAATTGTAACTGATACATGTTAAATATTAGGGTTCTTGTTATGATGATGATGATATGGATTTCAATATGAATATTGTAGTCGGATATAAACGGTTTTATGCGAAACTTAATATGATTAAATACTCGATTCTGGATGTTGTTATTATGATCTGATTCTGACTGCAAGTTAGCATCTTGATAGGGTTTGATGATGTGATGTTGTAATCGATATGTGGTATACGTAAGCTAGGGTTCATGCTAGACGTTAAAGTGGTCCAATGATTATGCTATGATGATGTTACAATGATTCTGTGTTGAATGATTTTCTGCATGATTGATAATATTGATGTCGGCTGTTAGTGATGATTAGGGTTTCTGCATGTAATTGTACTGATGCAACTAAACTGTCCGACGAAACTGAACCCTCGGCGAAACAGAATGTGTTTCGCCAAGGGTAACCGACGAATCAGAAGTTCTGTTTCGCCAATAGCCACCTCGACGAAACAAATGTGTTTCGTCAATTTGTGTTTCGCCGCTTTGTGTGTTTCGCCAACACACTTGTTTCGCCAACTTATGTGTTTCGCCATATATGTGTTTCGCCGAGCTGTGCTGTAACTTGAGTTAATTCTGTTAAGTATTAACCTGGTTAAATAACTGCTGTTATATGTTAAACATGACTTGTATGATTGTGATTACGTGTTGCATGCTTATACCTGAACAACTGAAACTCAAACTGATTATGTATACGTGCAAACCTTAGGACGTGATTGATTATTTGCGAGCACTTACATACCTAGCATACCGAGCAAACCAAGGTGAGTTCACACAAGCCAAGGCATGGGATTCCCAGGGGGGAATGGGGTTTTGATGATTACTGTACATACATAGATGACAGAACCTACTGCTAGACTAGTAACACTTATTGAACGATCTTCGCACACCTGCCAAGGACATTGGCCGCGATATTATGACTGTCTTCGCACACCTGCCAAGGACATTGGCCGCGAACTAAACGTACAACATCATCGCACACCTGCCAAGGACATTGGCCGCGATACGAACAAACCTAGTCTAGAAAACTTGGGGAAAGACCTTCCCCAACATCTTCGCACACCTGCCAAGGACATTGGCCGCGATGGAAACTAATACGATACATTGTAACGAACGAACATACTACTACTCACGCTATACTATTACTGAACTATTAACTGTGAACTCGCTCAACTAGTTGTTGACTCTCTCTTACATGCCTTGCAGGACCTTAGGTACATATGGAGCTTGCACAGGAAGGAGCAGGTCGTTGTGGGGTTCGGACCGTAGACGATATTTGAACTTATAACTTACTTTGGGTTTTTCATTATTATGCTTCCGCTACTTATACAATGTTTGGTTATGAACATCAGTCATGTCAAGATGAATTATATTTTCTCACTCTTACACTTAAATACTATGTTTGATATGATTGATGGCTTGATCCTGGTCAGTCACGCCTCCAAGCGGTGATACTCCGCGGGTGGATTTTGGGGGTGTGACAGTAATCATGGTTTTGACTAGTGTGTTTTATGAGATCTCGAGTCCATACTGAGATCTCGAGTCGCAACCATGGTTTCGAGTGGCGAAGAATGAAGCCTTTAGTTGAAACGCAGTGATCTCGAGTCGAGACTGTTGTCTCGAGTTGTGAAGTTTTGATCCCTTATGATCTCGAGTCGAGACCTTGTAGTCTCGAGTCGAGACCTGATGGTCTCGAGTTGTAAGCTTCTGTTCTCGAGGTGTAGAGATTTGATGACCTTTATGATTTTGAGTCGAGACCTTGTGGTCTCGAGTCGAGACCTTGTGGTCTCGAGTCGCGACCTTGTGGTCTCGAGTCGAGACCTTGTGGTCTCGAGTCGAGATCTGATGGTCTCGAGTCGTAGTCTGATGGTCTCGAATCCTCTGTTAACAGCTGTTTATTGTGATAATAACTGAAACTCGAAATTTTAGGGATTGTGAGATAATGTTTCCTGTTATGTTGCTGATCTAAACTTATCAAATATTTCGAAAATAATAACTAATTATCTCTTTAACAGTTTTCGAAAACTTTAGTAGATAAAATTCAGATCAAAATCAGTAAAACACCCACTAATCCAAATTATATTCCAAAATCTATGGAATTTTCGAGTTTTCTTATAACATTATGATGAACCCTAAAAAATTAAAAAACATAATCTGGGATCCGAAACCTTATATTTTAGACTTTTATTAACAGATTTCGGATATTAAGGTTTGTCCATTATTGTCTCGAGTCAATTTATCAAATTTTTCTTTTCCGAAAACAGGGATTTCGGCAACATGGACTCAAAACAGCCGAGATTTTTAAGGCTTTAAAACGTTTTGTCTTCCAGATTTATGATCCCAGAATAATGGATACGAAAACAGAACTGATTTATCAACATATGCTCTGATACCACATGTTGATCAGTTCTGTTTAAACTTAATGGAAAACATGAATAACATACCTGTTATAGCATTCAAAGCAGTAGAGAATCCAGTCAGAGATCCAGCCATTGAGTTCGACATCTTTGTCAAGGTGATCCGGTTCCTCCTTAGGGTGTAGAGTTATGATGGTGATGAAAACCGAAAGTAGGGTAGAATCGGTTTGGGAGAGAGAGTTGAATTCTGATGTTATGAGGGTTTGTAATTGTGTAATGTGTCTAACCCTTTAACTCTCTAATAAGTCCCTTATTTATACACCCAAGAGGAAACCTAATTAGTTAATAAGGGCAATATGGTCCATCAACAATTACCAACTAATTATAATAGGTTATTAATATATTTTGATCTAATATAATATAAATGATTATAAAGGCTACAAGATTAAATATTATAACATTAATATATTTAATCTCACATGAACATCAATTCAATTGACCAGTTGTCACCAAAGCCACTAAACTGAGTTCAGTTACCTTCTACCCTAATTCATTAGTTGGAAAACACTTGTGATGTTTCAACATTTGCCACAAAAATTGACCTTCATTGCTTTTTTAGTCACTTAATTCATAATAAATTACACAATTCACCCTAAACTACAACTTTAAACTTTTGACAAAATTCTTCTACCATGAACGTTTTCTTAATGTCTTCAACATATAACTTCAATGAATAATTTTCAATTGCATTTTGAGTAAAATCTTAGAAACTGGAAGCGACTTTAGTGTAAAGAAAGATATAAGCAGAGCGCTTGAAAGAGGAAACCGGAGTTGTAGTTGTAGTGTTGAGAATGAAGGTTGACCAAAATTCATAGCAGACTACCGCCTCACCCTCATATAATGCAGCCATTTTATCGCGAGAACATGTACACATACACACACAGGGGCGAACCTACGTTACGAGGAACGGGGTCCCCGGACCCCAATCTTTTTTTAAAAAGTAGTAGAAACGGTATATAAAATTGTCTATGGACCCCATAAAATAATTTAGTTGGACCCCATAACAATGAAAGTGAGCCTAGTGTAGTGGTAAAACCCCTTGTTTACACACAAAATGTCATGGGTTCGATACCTGTTTTTTTCGTTTTTTTTTTGTTTTTTTTGTTTTTTTTGTTTTTTTTTGGACCCCATTGTCCAAAAATCCTGGGTCCGCCACTGTACACACACAACAGATGGAGAAAGTTGGATTGATTTTTGCAAAAGAGCGTTAGAAAGGGGTTACAATACACTAAAAAATTATTATGATTCTAAATTCTAAATATTGTCAAGGAAAACTACGATCTTCACAGATTATACTTGGAAACCATATGTTTATAATCTATACTATCTATTAAAGGAGATTAGACGATGACCTCACTTTGCTTACGTGTCAACCTGTGAGATATGCCACATTGTCCATGTTGATGTTATAAATCCGATTTTTATTAAGATAAATTAGTGATTTCTTTAGGAGGGAATTTCAAAATCAATTTCAAAATTCAAATCATAATTTTAATCCTCCTCTCTCTCAAATATAGTCCTGGCTTCATTTTCAAAATTCAAACCATAGTCATCTTCACACCTCTCTCTCTTCAACTCAGAAATAAAACCCTAGAAACCCTAACTCTGAACAAAACCAGAAGAACATCGAAGCGATGGAGTCAAGCATCGGATCTAGAAAATGCAAGGAACGTCCATCGTAATCCGATCTACTTCCACCGTCACAGATCTGGTTTCCAGCGACAAGTAATCATCCCCCTTATGTCTAAGGCGTTTCATCCCCCTTCTGTCTAAGGATTTTGTTTCGATGTTATTCATAAATAAATATACAATCTTTAATTTTCCAGAGTACAGGTAATCATCCCCCTTCTGTCTGAGGATTTTAGATCATATATGCATTTGAAGTACAGGTGATCATCCCCCTTCTATCTGAGGATTTTATATCATATATGCATTTGAAGTTCCAGTCTTCTCTCTCCTCTTTCTTTGTCTCTCTAGGGTTTTCAAAAGTGCCGCTTTTCGCCCTGTTTTCGCTGATCATAATGTGTTTGATAACTTAATCATCAAGTAATTTTCGTTTTTAGGGTTTGTTATCGGTTAATTTCACTTTGATTGATCAATTTGTTAGGGTTTCATATCCGTAAGTTGGATCTTTGATCTTATTATTTACTGGTCAAAATCGATTATTATTTCATCATATGATCTCTGCGTGTTGTGTAATCGATTATTGTTTTAGTTATCAGTTGTTTGAAATTCTTTGGTTGCAGCTTTATAGGTTTTAGGTTATTGTAGATCGGGATGTTTGTAGATTGATTTTTTGACGACAAATTTGTGCTTATATTGATAGCGTTATTCTCGATGAAGAAGTGGATGAGAAGCTAAAAGGGTTGACAGCTGTCAAACTTTGTGTCAGATTAAATACCCTTGAAGTGAGTCCCACTTTTCTTGAACATGAAATTTACGATGATATTATAGTCGAGTATTTGATGATCTTCAGTTTTGAGATCTTATTGTTATGATATGCAGTATATGCAGAAGCAAATTGACGTACTAGAAGATGGAATTAAAAAATCATGGGCATCTACTATGGTATCTGGAAACAGTAGAGACTGTAAGTTCTGTTCAATGTGGATATGAAAGTTTTTATTATACACGCAATTTCTGATCATTGAGGTAAAGTTTTCTAAAGCAATGTACACAGTTCTAACCTTATTCTGTTCGATTCTATCCAGCTAAATTGTCTATGGGAGCTACCGATTTTATGCACGAAGATAGTGAAGCAGTTGATGAACTATTTGTAGCCACTTTTGACACCATCAGGGATTCAATAGCCGATGCTATCAGAAAAATTTGTGAATTAGTTGGTAAGTTGATGAGCTCAGCACATTCTTTGAGTTTTGGAAAAATTTACATGTTTTCGTATCATTCAAGGAGTTTGTTGAACTTGTAGTAACCAGAGTTGTCTTCTGGGATTTAAGAGATTCTTTTCTTTCCCGTTTATATCATGGTAGCGTTGAAGGAGCTCGGTTGGAGAATTTCTATCCACAAATTGATAGTGTAAGTGTCTTTCTTTATATATATGTACATGTCTCTGTGTGCGTGTGTGTAAAATCATCTCCACATGTTGTATGCATATGATGTGCCTGTTTCTTCATTTAAATAAAATTTTCTCTCCATACTTGTCACGGTTCTGAAAATATCTAATATGATGAGTATTCTGCAGGTCCTCAACCAAGTATGTGGTCTAATTGACGATACACTTAGAGACAGGGTGGTCCTCAACCAAGTGTCACCTCGATGATTTATATTTGGAGTTGCAAAACTAAGAAATTAGTCAATTTCTCTTCAAAACAACTCTTCTCTTTAGGTTTGTATTGTGATTTAGAGGTGACACTTTCGATTCGATTATTTATTAATTGGTCAGTTTATGTTGTGTTTTTATTTCAAACAATAATAATGTCAAATGAAAAAGAATAGCTAAACAAGGAACAAGTCAAAGTGCTGAAAGTCAACAAAAGTGCAGTTACAATATCTTAATAGGGGTGTTCACCGTTCCATTTGGCTGTATTTGAGAAAAATACCAAACAGCTTAATTACGGGCAGTTTGCTGTGAAGGTACTTTTATATGTGGCTATATATATATGTTTATACACACACAGAGTGACGAGTGAGTATATTCACAATGTTTTGTGTGGGCAGCCTCGTGCAATTTATATGAATCACCAAACGTTGAAGCTTCTGAAGTACTGTACTTGGCAGTTTGCTGTCACACGACCACATGCTCAAAGGTACATCTATATGTGGCTATCTATATATGTTTATACACACACAGAGTGACGAGTGAGTATATTCACAATGTTTGTATATTGAATATTCACTACTATCAGTCAAAGCACCAACATGTAATTGCTTATGGAGCTGCCAATTAAACAGACTGACCTTTTGGCTTATATTCAAATTGTGCATAATTTTCGTTGCGTTGCTTGATAGGTCTCTGCATTCTTAGAGATACACGACATTGCAGGGTTGGTTAAAGGTGCTCATGAAGGACAAGGACTTGGAAACACAAAAGTTATCTCACACTCATGCAGTTGATGGCATATTCCATGTATTACGTAAGACTTCACTTTCATACTCCTTAAATAATTTCTTTTTGAATTATCTGAATTTGTTTTTTTATCAATACTCATAACCATACATCAAGTTTGTGTTTGGATCTTACCATGCATGAACCAAGTTCCAATGATTTTTTTTTCTTAATTTTTATGAATGATTGTTGTATATGTTGGTACAGTAGGCGCGTTTGAAGACCCTAATATTATACATGTTGACAACTCTGTTGATCCCGTAAGAGATTTGGAAGTTATAACTGCAGAATTATGACTGAAGGTATGTTGAACATTAATTTATTGTATGATTAGATGCTCAATATTGATATATTCTACAGGTACTTCATGTTAATGACATATATTAGACATATTTGTTATAATCATCTTCAATACGTTTCAAGCTTTCTATCTCCATTGATATTGAGTTCAAAAAGTAATTTTTTTCATTTTTCAAGGTTGGTTAGGGTTTTTTGCATCTTTCAGTCCCCAAAGAGCTGGAATGAATCGGTATAGTGTAAATCTGTTATTGTAATCCACTTTAATCGTTGATGAAGAGTATATGTTTTACTTATAACATATACAGTGATATGAGTAGTTATAATTATTCAATTGTGATAATTTGATGCTTTGGTTTTCGGTTCAGAGAAATTTGCCAAGAAATCGGCGGCTTCAAGGAATTAACAAAAAGACTGTGCTGGTATTGATTTTCGACTTCTGTTTCTGTTACTAAGATCTTATTATTATAGTTTCATTCTCAATTGAAAATGTTAAAAACTTAGAAATCAGTAAGGTCAAGTTCAAGATTATCTCAACTGGGTATAATTTGTTATCAAGTTTTGGAATATATTAATGTTTAAAATTGGAGAAAAAGATTTGGTTTTTAACAGGTTGGGTGGCTGTAAAGTTGAAACTTTTGTGTCATGCAGATCGAGGCTATTACTTGGTTGAGACTGTTACGCTTCTTGTGGCATTGAAAGTTCGTTACAGAGATAGGATTACTATTCTTAGAGGAAACCATGCGAGCAGGAAGATAACTCAAGTGTGAGATTTCAGTGCTTTGGTTTTCGGTTCAGAGAAATTTGCTAAGAAATTGATGGCTTCAAGGAATGAACAAAAAGACTGTGCTGGTATTGATTTTCGACTTCTGTTTCTGTTACTAGGTATAATTTGTTATCAAGTTTTGGAATATATTAATGTTTTGCAGTTTGACAGTTATGTTTTGTGGTTTTAGAGAAAAAAAATTAAAAGCATAATTTTGTAAAATATTTTAAAAGCATAATTTTGGAATATATTAATGTTTTGCAGTTTGACAGTTTTACTTCTACTTTTACTTCCTCAATTTCTCACGTATTTTTGTTAATGTACATTTGTCTTTGATTAGGGTTGTGAATGAGACCAACAACAAGACCAAAGAATGGCTCTAAGGTTGCACGCCGAGTGTTCGAGATATTGCCTGAATGAGTAAACTTCAATTGATGCTATGTGCATTTGGCCGTTGACCCAGGTTGAAGGATGCCATATGTTTCGGACTATACGAAGATTCCCACCTGGTTATCATCAGGTTAAATTTTAAATTTATATCATCTCATTTGTTGATAAACTTATAATTATACTTTAGCAAGTTTGGTGAGGAAGTGTGTTGTTTTGAACATGTAGGATGTCTAATTGGATAAGTTGATAAGGTACTTAAAAGCTATATGCCAACTTCTTTCTAATTTGTTTGTGCTTAGACTTTGTGAACTTATTTATTTGTTCGTGTGTGATCAGTTTACATTTTATAACATTACAATACCCAATCAGGTTAAATGTAGTTTATTAATAAATAAGTAGTTTGTTGTGTCATGTCTCAATTTAGTAAGCTTGAGATTTGTTTGCTTCTCTTATTTCAATTTCATTAATTTGTATTATATTTATGTCAAATATTATCTCAAACTATTGTTTTATAGTTTCTAGATCTTCAGTAGTAACTATTTTATATTTTCTTTATTCAACTCGTGTAATACATAAACTTCTAATTTAAACCTCGTGCTCACATGGGATTCTTGAATTATTTGTGCAAATGAACCAAAGTTCTCGAAAGGTAAGCTTTACACAAAATATTATTTATTGTATTTTTTCGTATATAATAATAATAAAAATAAACAATGGTTAATCACGGTTCTGTGACTTGTGATTAATGATTTCAGTTTGAATTAAATGAAAGTAGATAAACAATGGTTAATCACGGTTCTGTGACTTGTGATTAATGATTTCAGTTTGAACGATGAAATTATGTCCTAACAAAGAGTCATTAATGATTTCATTAAGTATCAAAGCATCACAAAGAGTCATTAATGATTTCAGTTTGAACAATGAAATTATGTCCTAACACATACTGTCTTTGTTAATATGTAGTTGTGTTTGCTTGTGGTCGTCCCGGTCTTCGGGTTCGGCGTTTTAATAAGGTTCACCTTTCAAAAAAAAAAAACACATACTGTCTTTAACATTGTTTTATAAAGATATATAACTAAACGCAAACAATTTAAATGATATATTATAATCTGTTTTTTAGTATTTGATTTCGATCGTTATTAAACCTACCCATGTGTTCACACGGGTCTTACTACTAGTTATGATTAAAACACTAATTTTTCACTTGATTACTTTTCGAAGTAAAGGTTACTTTTGTATGTATGCAACTATGCATGTATATAAATAAACATATACATACATACAAAAGCAAGAGCAATGGTTAAACATGTGCAATGGTCTTTAACAACAGCAAAATACAGCCAACAACACAAATAAACAGCAGGATTTAAACGATTGGAAAGTCGTTGAAAATTTGCCAAAACTAAAATTGAAGGTATAAAACACTCTAAAAAGAAAATCAATGCCTGTAATTGCTAGTTAAAACTCAACATAAAACGAGAATATTGCTCACTCTACAACCGACTACCTTTGCTCAACATCGAAAACTACTCCTCTACTTCTTCTTCTTCAGTTTGTTCGACTGTGATTGAGTATAAGCAGTTCCCTGAGGTCATAACAAGTTGTTCATTAGCAAAAAACTGACTTCAATTATTACCATGTCATATTGTTCGACAGTATTACTAATATTTGTTAAAGAAATATACAGAAAAATTTTAATCATAATAATAGAGTAAATACAAACCTGCAGCCACTCGTCCATTGATGCATCAACAGTTCGGGTTCCAACTTCCACCTTGGTTATCTTCTTAGTTTTCTGAGTCGAATAAATTAACCATAAAACCGGGACAGTTAAGTAATTGTATCAAAAGAAGGTGTAAACATAATTAAAAAAAAAAAACAAAGACAGAAAATATATCGGGAAATTTGTTATTTTTAATTACCTTGGAAAGAGACTGTAGCTGAGTGCGGACCCACAAGCCGAAGAGCACAAGAAGTGCAAGTCCAAGTGACACCAAGAACACGGTCTCAACGCTAACAAGACCACCGGCTTCGGTAACTTCAATGGTGCCATTATAGAATACGTTCTGGTATGGTAGTTGGTCGATCTCGTACACTATTGTCCCAACAAGATCAAATGTTCCAGGCTGCAACAAAAAAATAATGTCTCAGTACTCGATAGTTTTGTAAATTATAGAATCACTTAACGTGATTGATATGGTGGCTAATCAAACAAGATTCTGATTTGCTAACCATCATTTTTGAGTCGGTTAACGTAAATCATATTCAGAAGTGATGATTATGTTACCTGCAAGAATTTGCTGACAGCAAATGTATAGGGAAATGTAGCTTGAACTGAAGCAGGAACTGACGCATCGTTGAAAGCCTGAGAACATGAAGAAACATAAATCATATCTAAGTTTTTTATCTATAGAAGGCGGAAGATTTATCATTATAGTAATATATATTACCACTGTAGAGAGGTTTTGAACCAACATCCGATGATCGAAAGGAAGATGAACACTAGCGTGAACAGCAATAACCTTAACGTTTTGTTCTCCTGTTCATCAACAATATCAAATTAGAGTTAAGTGTCATTTACGTCCCTGTGGTTTGTCCACTTTTGCCATTTCAGACCAAATTTCAAAATTGTACCATTTTCCTCTCTGGCATTCTCGAAACGTGCCATTTCAATCCAAAAAGTTTAGAATAAAATGTCGTTTTCGTCCCTGAGCTGAGTCTTTTTAACTGGGGTTAGTTTTATGGACTAAAATGACACGTTTCGAGAATGTTAGGAAGGAAAATGGTACAATTTTAAAATTTGGTCTGAAATGGCAAATGTAAACAAACCATAGGGACGTAAATGACGCTTAACTCATCAAATTATCATATAACAACATTTCTCCAGATGCAACGAACAACAAACATAAGGTAACAAACCAACAACAACTTACCTTCGTTTTTCAATCCAATCAAAAGTTCAGTTTCTTGCCCTGCTACTACCACTGTAGAAACAAATGACGACACTTGGAATTCAAATCTCGTAACAAGAATTTTGATGCTTACAAGAAACAAGAAGTGTTAAACTTACATTTCGCAAAGTTTTTAGGGAAAACCGACACGGTTTCCACACCAGGAGCCGGATTATAATTCCCAACACCGATATCCTCAACATCATCACCAACATGACTTCCTTCCTCGACAGTTTCGGCCACAAGTTCGGCATCCGCTTCTGAGTCTGGATCAGACTGAGACCTAGCAACTATAGAACAAAATCAGTAAATACCAAAATGATGCAAGACATTTAGGGAAAACCGACACGGTTTCCACACCAGGAGCCGGATTATAATTCCCAACACCGATATCCTCAACATCATCACCAACATGACTTCCTTCCTCGACAGTTTCGGCCACAAGTTCGGCATCCGCTTCTGAGTCTGGATCAGACTGAGACCTAGCAACTATAGAACAAAATCAGTAAATACCAAAATGATGCAAGACATTAACTCATTAACATACAATGTGAGGGCAAAACTACACAATTTGCAATCCAAAATCACCTTAAATCCCTCTCAATAACATTTAACTGGAATTTATACATTATAAATAATGTGTTAATTATAAATAAAGTGATAAACATGCATTCTCAATTTAGTTCAACAAAATAAAAATCAAACACTTCCAATTAACATAATTTCTGAAATTAAAACATGCATTCACAAACATCTAAACCTAAACTCAAAAATTATTCTAAATGAGCAATAACAATCAATCCTGCAGATTAAATGACAATAATTTTCCTAAATAAAGCAATTAAACAGCATCACCAACCCATAACAAAAAGTCAACTACAGTAAACAAGAACTTCATGAGCTAAAAGTATACCAAACAATAACAGATCTAAAAGCAGATGAATTAAAAATATGCACAAACATTCAATGAGTAACAGATCTAGGGGGAAATTCGATCTTGATCGGAATTATAAGAAGCAAATGTGAAAGGTTGAATGAATCCAGATCTGAGATGAGAATGAGAGATACCTTGGAGGAAGAAAGAAGAAGAGAGAAGAAGAAGAAGAGCGAGGATGAAAAAAGCCCTAATCTTGGCCATGATCGGATGCTTGAGAAAGATGAAGAATTTGATGATCGGAATGACAAAGATTCAGCAGCGATACTATCGAGCGAAAATGGGTTATATAACAAGTGTGAGACGTGGGGTTGGGACATGAACCAAAACTCAATATTTGCCCCAAGAAAAAGAGCATAAATGGAATTGTTTTTTTTTTTTTTTTTTTTTGGAAATATCACTAATGTAGAATTGTAGATTAGAATTTGAAGATTAGGTTACCTTGTTTATGTATAACTATGTAAATTGATGAAAGTTACCCTTAATACTTCACAAGAAATTATAGACTTTGTAAACCGATGTTAATTATACTGTGTATAAAGAATTATAGTGTTTTCGTTATTGTAGGGAAAGTAAGAATCATCTAATTATGTTATATCTATGACTATGATGAATTCATGCATTTATCAACACGTGTTTCCAACCAATCGATGTTAACCACAATGATAGATTTCTTAGAATACATATAGTGGTGAGCGAAACAAATGCCCTATCTTTGGGCATAAAGTGACACATGACGCCTAGTCATCAAAGGGGTTTAAAATTAAAAAGGTGTGTAGTTGGGTTTGAAATCTTGAAATAATAGATATTCTAATAGAATTAAAAAAATAAAATAAAAACATAAATTTTTGTTTTGAATCAGGCGTTTTAAATAAAATGCTCTTCGAATTTTTTTTTTGAAAAAAACGCCCAGGAACGGTTAGGATGCCGTGGAGGGGCGTTTTTTAGGAAAAACGCCCAAAACCCCATCCACAACGAGTGTTCTTAGGAATAAGCATGTCTTTCTCTTGGTTTCTAAGAATGTTTATGCCTTTCTAACGTACTTTTCCAAACATTTTTAAAAATTTCTAACAATCTTTATACTTTTCCAAACATTTTTTAATTCTAACAAACTTTTTACTTTTCCAAACATCTTAAAAAAAAAAGTTTAATTTTATTTTTTAGACCATTGTTTTTTTCCTTCTAATTTTATGATCATTGTATTTATTCTCTTTTCTTTTGCAAAGTCTTTGCCAGGTCATGTTTGGGTTGACCAATTTATTAAATAGGTCGTGTTTAGGTTGACTTGCTTAATAAAATGAGCAATGTTAGCTGACTCAATACGTGGTTTTTCATGTCGTGTTGAAAATTGTCATCCCTAGTTATATATACATTAACTAATCTCACAAACAAGATGGTGAACGAACCGAACCGTCAATGGCCAAATAAAAGTTGTATCTCGCGTCTTAGATATGTTTGGCTTAACTTTTCAAAGAGTAAACTGCCATTTTGGTCCCTGAGGTTTGGCCAGTTTTGCCACTTTAGTCCAAATCTCAAACTTTTTGTATATTGGTCCCTGTAGTTTCATTTTTATTGCCATTTTGGTCCAAAAGTAAAATCTTGTCAGATTAACCTAATCAAACCCTCAACTTTTGTCCTTTTCCACAGGGGTATTTTTGTCATTTACATTTATTATAACTGATTATCAATTAAAATTAATAAAACTAAAATATTATAACCTGACCCTATAAAAGCTCATCTCCTTCACCAACCCAAACCCTAATTCTACAGCCACCTCCAACTCCACCACTGCCACCTCCTCATCCCTTCTCACCACCGCCACCACTACCTCCTTACCACAGCCGCTACCACCACCTCCTTCTCACCACTGCCACCACTGCCTCCTCACCCATGTCTTCATCTTCCCCAAACACAGAAGACCAAATACCCTAATCCAAACCATAATTCTTCTACAAGTAGATCGACAAAAGATAAGATCATATTTATTTATTCGTTCAATGCATCAACAAATTTCATCAAAAGATGTGGTGACAAAACAACCCAAAAAAGATCATCACCACAACCGCCGTCGCCGAAGACCCGATCGGACCACTGGAGCCGCGGTACCGTGGCGTTAGAAAGCAGCCGTCACTCTCTGATCTGTGATTCGTCTTCATCGGTGGTTGATGATTAGAAAGCGGCCGTCACCGTCTCCGTCACTCACACTCTCTCTCTCTCTCTCTCTCTCTTCCGATTACTCTCTCTCTCTCTCTGTCAAACCGTGAGGGTGGTTTTGGGGTTTTGAGGAGGGTGTAATTATGTGGTTGGTTCTCGTGGTTTGGGGTTTCGAGAGTGAAGTGGGTGATGTATGGTGGCCATGGTTTCTAAAGCAATGTATAAACTGCCATTTCAGTAAACTGCCATGGTTGGTTCTCGTGGTTTGGGGTTTCGAGAGTGAAGTGAGTTAGCAGATGGATGGTTCTCGTGTGGTGGTGGTGTTTGTTCAGTTCAGGTGGTGGCTGGATTTAGTGGTGGTGGTGGCTGGATTTTGAGCAATGTATAAACTGCCATTTCGAGAGTGAAGTGGGTGATGTATGTGTATTTTTATTTTTTCTAAATAAATAGATAAAATAACTCAAGTGCCCTCATAAAGACCAAAATGCCCCTGAGGAAAAGGACAAAAACCAGGTTTTTTATTTAGAAATCTGACCTGATTTGAGATTTGGACCAAAATGGCAATAAAACTGAAACCACAGGGACCCAGATACAAAAAGTTTGAGATTTGAAATAAAGTAGCAAAACTAACCAAATCTCAAGGACCAAAATGGCAGTTTACTCCTTTTCAAAACAACTTATGACTTTTTGAAAAAGTTAATAAGTCATAATGGAGTGAGTTATTGACTTTTCCCTTACATAATAATTCCATACCAAACATCTTTTAACTTTTAAAAAAGTGAATAAATTAATAAGTCACTAAAATAAGCAATCACAAACATCCTCTAAGAGATACAAAAAAAAAAAAAATTCAACCTTGTCTATTAACTTTACTGTCTGATTTTATCTCTCTGTTTGATATATAAGTCAATAAGTTGTTTCAAAAAGCTTAGCCAAACATGCCCTGCTTTTTAAATTGATAAATTATAAATCAAAACGTTTCTAGTAAATAACATTAACCTTTTAATTTGGTTCATTGTATTTGACTATTGATTGTGAACTAACCATTGTTTTGGTAATAAAAATTAAAGCAGATCGGAAAGAACACTAGGAAAATATTATATAATATATTTCTTGTTAATTTTCCTAATTTCATGCACACATCGATCTTGATCCTCGAGTAATCTCATGTACAAAACTTAACATGTCTACTAGGGCTGCACTTGGAGCTGCGCTTGAATCTGAGTTTTGCCACCGCTATGGATGCTTGTGTGTTTATCAGTCTCAGCTCGTAACATTTTCGCTTCTACAGGACCGACACAAAAACAAGAACACAACATGCACATCGGCGGATGATGTCGTGGGCAACCGATCCCTGCACAATCTTGGTCACTATGACACCAACAGCGCGCATTTGCTGTTTGAGGGAAGTTCATCAATCCTAAAACGAGTAAAAGAAATTAAAACTATATTTCACAAAATACACCAGAACACATGAACAAATATAACAATGTGGTGTGCTTAACCTGAAGTAAAGATTAGAAACATAAGGAAGATTGCCATTTGCATTGGAACTTACATATATCTTTTACTTCTTTCTACCTTGTATATATATATAATGTATGGAATACCAACATTCAATGTTCATGGTTGTTAGTTACATCTTCAAGTGCAAAAAACATCGTAACTTAAATTTGCCATTACTATTTATATTAATTTTTCTTTAAATAGCAAAGTAACTCACTCATAAGTACTTCATTATTTTCACAATAGTCAATAGTTAGACCACCCTTAGTGCGACGGTATTTTTAAAAAAATTTGAAAAAAAACGCCGTAAAACGCCCCCCCCCCCCAATTACACTAGGCGTTTTCGGGCGTGGTTTTTGAAAAAAAATCGCTTTGGCGTTTTATTTAAAACGCTTTGCACAATGTTGACCGGCCAATCAAAAGTCCCCAACGGCTAGTAACGGCTAGTTGTTCATTTTTTTTTTTAACCTTTTAACTATATATATATATATAAACTCATTCATTTTCAACCAAAACTATCTCAAAAACTCTCTAAAAAACACAACCATTTTATAAAAAACTTGATGGATTCTCCTAGTTCTTCATCCATGGTAAATTTTTACTACAAAGAGTATTTTGCGGATGGCGATGATTCCACCGATGAGGAGGTTGAGCAAGAGGCGGTTACGAGTGCTTGTCAACTAGCGGTGAGATATGTGAAGCATTGTCGTCGCCCCCAAGCAGAAAAAAATAAACGAGGTTATATTGAACGAGACCGGCGCGCGGCACACGATCGTTTGATGAAAGATTATTTTGATGAGGCGCCGACATTTTCGAACGAAATGTTTAGGCGTCGTTTCCGAATGAGTAAGCGGTTGTTTCTACGCATAGTCGACGACTTGGAAGCCAACTACGATTATTTTAAACAAAAAGCGGATGCGAGAGGGGCACTTGGATTTACCGGTATCCAAAAGTGTACGTCGGCGTTACGAATCCTTGCTTATGGAAACACAACTGACATCAACGACGAGTATCTAAAAATGGCCGAGAAAACAACGCGAGACAGCTTGGAGCATTTTTGTCGCGGTACAATTCCTTTACTTTACTTTTTTTTTTTAAACGACGAGTATGTTTACAAATTTTATTTTTTTTTGAAGCTTATGTTTGTCTATGTTTTTTTATAAATGTATTATTGATGTGTATGGTGCGCGTTATCTTAGAACGCCCACATGGGACGACCTTCAAAAGATCTACGAGGTACATTCGGCGGAGCATGGTTTGCCTGGTATGATCGGGAGCATAGATTGCATGCATTGGCGTTGGGATAACTGCCCGACCGCATGGCGAGGCCAACACACACGGGGTGACCAAAAAGGACCCACTATTATTCTTCAGGCGGTTGCTTCACAGGACCTTTGGGTTTGGTCGGCTTACTTTGGCGTGGTCGGGTCATGCAATGATATCAATGTTTTTGAACAATCTCCGTTGTTAGAGGAGTGGATTTCTGGCAAAGCTCCAAAAGCGTCGTTTTACGCAAATGGAAACTACTACCCTCATGGATATTATTTGAGCGACGGAATTTATCCTAGGTATTCGATTTTCGTGAAGACGTTTAGTGATCCTATTGATGAAAAAAGAGCATACTTTAAAAAGGTTCAAGAGTCTTCACGAAAAGACATTGAGAGATGCTTTGGGGTTCTTAAACAACGCTGGCAATATTTGAGAAATCCTTGTCGTGCATGGAGCGAGCAAAAAATGAGAGATGCTATGTACGCTTGTATAATCATGCACAACATGATTTTGGAAGACGAAGGAAAGGCGGTATGCCAGAATTATGTGCCAGAAGCCGTTCAAGAGGACCATCCACAGGCGTCAATGGAAGAAAGAGTGAATAATGCGCGAGAGTTGCGTTACGAACCGTACCATTCCCAGTTAATGGTTGTTTTGGTACACCACTCGTGGTCGGTTCGGTATGTACCACCTGAGGGAGAGGAAGAAACGGAGGACAAGGAAGACGAAGTTGGCGAGGGTGAAGAAAGCGAAGACGAAAACTAGTGTTTTTTTTTTAATTTAATCGGATTTTAATTTTTTTATTTCTAGTATTGTATTTTTTTTTTAATTTAATGAAGTATTTAAAGTTTAAAAAAAAAAATTGTGAAATGATTGCATGGGCGTTATTGGAATAATGCCCCACTACGCCACTTTTGCAATAATGTCCCATGCTGACTGGACTGCCACGTGTCGAATAATGCCCCATGGTGGGGGCATTATTTTCTTTAACCACTACACATGGTCTTAGGGTGTAAGGGGTGCACCCCTCATGAGTTGAGGGGAAAATTTCACTCACCCAATCATAATATGCAATGTCATTTCCCCTCTCATTCTCCCCTCTTGTCCAAAAATACAAGTGGTGGTTTCCCCCAAACCATTTTTTTTAAATAAAGGCATTGATTGGTTGAATACTAGTGGGCCCCACCTTTATCCCATCTCCCACACCTTCACCGCATGCAGCTACAACTCACCGAAAAACTCCTCCTCGCGCGGCAATCTTGGTGATGGCGGTGGACTCCCCGTGCGGCAAAACTTTTCCCCGCAAGGTTTGCCGCATGCACCCCGTACTCCCTTAGGAGAGACTACACCAAAACATGGTCTAGAAGGTCGAGTACACTCTGAGTAATCGCTACAAGGTAAGGATGCCGAGATGATTTTCTTCAATTCCGCCTAATTACGCGGAATCGGTGAAACGCAGTCAATCTCGGCAAGAATCAGATCTAGTTGGTAAACTCGGGCCGAGTTTAATTAAAAATAAAAATAAAACATAATTCTTATGTCTATCATATCGAATAATAAATATCATTTTTCAAAGAATGAATATCAAAGTTTTGAAATATTTTACTATTTAAACATGGATTTTTTATTTATACGGGTATTCACGTATTTTGCTATATAAATATTAGTATATGTATAGTGAAAGGGTAAAATACAATATTGCTTAACGTACGAGCGTACGCTATGAAATTACGCACGTTGTAAAATTCAAAACCCTAATCACGCATGTTATACTTATGTAATGAAACATGTTATAACTATCAAATGAAGCATGTTATGGTTTTCAACATGCGTCATTTTGTCTTTTCAACACGCGTGATTAGGGTTTTGAGTTTTACAACGTGCGTAATTTCACACCGTACGCTCGTACGTTAAGGAATATTGTACATTAACTGGTCTCTCTCTCTCTCTCTCTATATATATATAGGGTGGGAGTTGGCTACAAAGTTCAATTTTCCTACAAAGTGTAGGAAGTTATAAAACACCATAATGTCAATCATAAAACACACCCAAAACCCACAAATAACAAAGTAAAGATTACTAAAACGCCATATTTGTAGGTTTTGTATTGTGTTTTGGATGATAAGACTTTAATTATCAAATGACTAACATTAGTATGTTTCATGTTGATTATCATGTTGTGTTATATATTCATAGTTCTACGATGGTGTGTTTGAAGTTTTTATGGACTGTTAGGGTTTGGATATTGTGTTTTAGTGATCTTCACTTTGTTATTTGTGGGTTTAGATTGTGTTTTATGGCTGAAATTATGGTGTTTTATGACTTTGTACACTTTGTAGGAAAAATTGACTTTGTAGCCGAACTCCACCCTATATATATATATATATATATGGAGAGGATCATGAGAAAACTACATCTAAATGAGAAAACTAGAAAACTAACTAAAAAAGCCTAAAAAAAGCTAAAAAACATACCAATTTTTTTTTTACAATTTTTTATAAAAAATCGCTATTTTTTATATATAAAAAAATTCAAAAAAAAAAAAAACTTGTACTACACATTTGCATTATATGTGTACTACACATGTGCATTACATGCTTAAAATTAGCTTTTTAGACCATTGTTTTTTTCCTTCTAATTTTATGATCATTGTATTTATTCTCTTTTCTTTTGCAAAGTCTTTGCCAGGTCATGTTTGGGTTGACCAATTTATTAAATAGGTCGTGTTTAGGTTGACTTGCTTAATAAAATGAGCAATGTTAGCTGACTCAATACGTGGTTTTTCATGTCGTGTTGAAAATTGTCATCCCTAGTTATATATACATTAACTAATCTCACAAACAAGATGGTGAACGAACCGAACCGTCAATGGCCAAATAAAAGTTGTATCTCGCGTCTTAGATATGTTTGGCTTAACTTTTCAAAGAGTAAACTGCCATTTTGGTCCCTGAGGTTTAGCCAGTTTTGCCACTTTAGTCCAAATCTCAAACTTTTTGTATATTGGTCCCTGTGGTTTCATTTTTATTGCCATTTTGGTCCAAAAGTAAAATCTTGCCAGATTAACCTAATCAAACCCTCAACTTTTGTCCTTTTCCACAGGGGTATTTTTGTCATTTACATTTATTATAACTGATTATCAATTAAAATTAATAAAACTAAAATATTATAACCTGACCCTATAAAAGCTCATCTCCTTCACCAACCCAAACCCTAATTCTACAGCCACCTCCAACTCCACCACCGCCACCTCCTCATCCCTTCTCACCACCGCCACCACTACCTCCTCACCACAGCCGCTACCACCACCTCCTTCTCACCACTGCCACCACTGCCTCCTCACCCATGTCTTGATCTTCCCCAAACACAGAAGACCAAATACCCTAATCCAAACCATAATTCTTCTACAAGTAGATCGACAAAAGATAAGATCATATTTATTTATTCGTTCAATGCATCAACAAATTTCATCAAAAGATGTGGTGACAAAACAACCCAAAAAAGATCATCACCACAACCGCCGTCGCCGAAGACCCGATCGGACCACTGGAGCCGCGGTACCGTGGCGTTAGAAAGCAGCCGTCACTCTCTGATCTGTGATTCGTCTTCATCGGTGGTTGATGATTAGAAAGCGGCCGTCACCGTCTCCGTCACTCACACTCTCTCTCTCTCTTCCGATTACTCTCTCTCTCTCTCTCTCTGTCAAACGGTGAGGGTGGTTTTGGGGTTTTGAGGAGGGTGTAATTATGTGGTTGGTTCTCGTGGTTTGGGGTTTCGAGAGTGAAGTGGGTGATGTATGGTGGCCATGGTTTCTAAAGCAATGTATAAACTGCCATTTCAGTAAACTGCCATGGTTGGTTCTCGTGGTTTGGGGTTTCGAGAGTGAAGTGAGTTAGCAGATGGATGGTTCTCGTGTGGTGGTGGTGTTTGTTCAGTTCAGGTGGTGGCTGGATTTAGTGGTGGTGGTGGCTGGATTTTGAGCAATGTATAAACTGCCATTTCGAGAGTGAAGTGGGTGATGTATGTGTATTTTTATTTTTTCTAAATAAATAGATAAAATAACTCAAGTGCCCTCATAAAGACCAAAATGCCCCTGAGGAAAAGGACAAAAACCAGGTTTTTTATTTAGAAATCTGACCTGATTTGAGATTTGGACCAAAATGGCAATAAAACTGAAACCACAGGGACCCAGATACAAAAAGTTTGAGATTTGAAATAAAGTAGCAAAACTAACCAAATCTCAAGGACCAAAATGGCAGTTTACTCCTTTTCAAAACAACTTATGACTTTTTGAAAAAGTTAATAAGTCATAATGGAGTGAGTTATTGACTTTTCCCTTACATAATAATTCCATACCAAACATCTTTTAACTTTTTAAAAAGTGAATAAATTAATAAGTCACTAAAATAAGCAATCACAAACATCCTCTAAGAGATACAAAAAAAAATAAAAATTCAACCTTGTCTATTAACTTTACTGTCTGATTTTATCTCTCTGTTTGATATATAAGTCAATAAGTTGTTTCAAAAAGCTTAGCCAAACATGCCCTGCTTTTTAAATTGATAAATTATAAATCAAAACGTTTCTAGTAAATAACATTAACCTTTTAATTTGGTTCATTGTATTTGACTATTGATTGTGAACTAACCATTGTTTTGGTAATAAAAATTAAAGCAGATCGGAAAGAACACTAGGAAAATATTATATAATATATTTCTTGTTAATTTTCATAATTTCATGCACACATCGATCTTGATCCTCGAGTAATCTCATGTACAAAACTTAACATGTCTACTAGGGCTGCACTTGGAGCTGCGCTTGAATCTGAGTTTTGCCACCGCTATGGATGCTTGTGTGTTTATCAGTCTCAGCTCGTAACATTTTCGCTTCTACAGGACCGACACAAAAACAAGAACACAACATGCACATCGGCGGATGATGTCGTGGGCAACCGATCCCTGCACAATCTTGGTCACTATGACACCAACAGCGCGCATTTGCTGTTTGAGGGAAGTTCATCAATCCTAAAACGAGTAAAAGAAATTAAAACTATATTTCACAAAATACACCAGAACACATGAACAAATATAACAATGTGGTGTGCTTAACCTGAAGTAAAGATTAGAAACATAAGGAAGATTGCCATTTGCATTGGAACTTACATATATCTTTTACTTCTTTCTACCTTGTATATATATATAATGTATGGAATACCAACATTCAATGTTCATGGTTGTTAGTTACATCTTCAAGTGCAAAAAACATCGTAACTTAAATTTGCCATTACTATTTATATTAATTTTTCTTTAAATAGCAAAGTAACTCACTCATAAGTACTTCATTATTTTCACAATAGTCAATAGTTAGACCACCCGTAGTGGGACGGTATTTTTAAAAAAATTTGAAAAAAAAACGCCGTAAAACGCCCCCCCCCCCCATTACACTAGGCGTTTTCGGGCGTGGTTTTTGAAAAAAAATCGCTTTGGCGTTTTATTTAAAACGCTTTGCACAATGTTGACCGGCCAATCAAAAGTCCCCAACGGCTAGTAACGGCTAGTTGTTCATTTTTTTTAACCTTTTAACTATATATATATATAAACTCATTCATTTTCAACCAAAACTATCTCAAAAACTCTCTAAAAAACACAACCATTTTATAAAAAACTTGATGGATTCTCCTAGTTCTTCATCCATGGTAAATTTTTACTACAAAGAGTATTTTGCGGATGGCGATGATTCCACCGATGAGGAGGTTGAGCAAGAGGCGGTTACGAGTGCTTGTCAACTAGCGGTGAGATATGTGAAGCATTGTCGTCGCCCCCAAGCAGAAAAAAATAAAAGAGGTTATATTGAACGAGACCGGCGCGCGGCACACGATCGTTTGATGAAAGATTATTTTGATGAGGCGCCGACATTTTCGAACGAAATGTTTAGGCGTCGTTTCCGAATGAGTAAGCGGTTGTTTCTACGCATAGTCGACGACTTGGAAGCCAACTACGATTATTTTAAACAAAAAGCGGATGCGAGAGGGGCACTTGGATTTACCGGTATCCAAAAGTGTACGTCGGCGTTATGAATCCTTGCTTATGGAAACACAACTGACATCAACGACGAGTATCTAAAAATGGCCGAGAAAACAACCCGAGACAGCTTGGAGCATTTTTGTCGCGGTACAATTCCTATACTTTACTTTTTTTTTTTAAACGACGAGTATGTTTACAAATTTTTTTTTTTTGAAGCTTATGTTTGTCTATGTTTTTTATAAATGCATTATTGATGTGTATGGTGCGCGTTATCTTAGAACGCCCACATGGGACGACCTTCAAAAGATCTACGAGGTACATTCGGCGGAGCATGGTTTGCCTGGTATGATCGGGAGCATAGATTGCATGCATTGGCGTTGGGATAACTGCCCGACCGCATGGCGAGGCTAACACACACGGGGTGTCACACCCCTACTTCCACGTGTCACCGGTGGGCCCGGTGGGGAGTATCGTGACGTGGTTGGCAACATAATAGTCAAACAACACAATATTTAATATGCACAACGGAAGCAATATAAAAGATAAGTTTCAACCGAATTTAATATTGTAATATCAAATGTCACAATATTCGGAAGTTTATCCACAGACGGATCGAAAATAAAATAGAAACAATAGTTCAACAGACTTTGACATCTAGAGCTTGCGAGACTTGAGTAATGATGCCTGGAGTAGCCAGCCTATTTCGTCTAGCACCTGCACTTAACCTTTTTGGATAATACGTCAGTTTACACTGGTAAATACAACTCAACTGACTCGTTTTGAAAAGAGTTTGTAAATTGATTTGAATGCACTTCGGCACAAAATATCTTTATAACTTGGGACAATTATTTGTATATAATCTTGTATACAGATTTACTTATTTGCCGTCCATTAGCACCGGTTAGAAGAGCCGGTTTAAGTTAACTGACACGCCACAGGTATAGTGCCCACAAGCTTGATTCCTTTAGTGGATTACCAGTTTTTACATAATGCATCTGTCAGGTGTACGCCTACACCCCGTGCTTAGGTCGTGGCCATTTCGTAAAATGATGCCAAGGATATCCGGGACATGGTCATTTAACCCCCAAGGGCCATACATCAAATAATACAGAACAAAGTGGGTTATGTAAATACATTAATCACAATACGATTTAAATGACTACATACCCGACCAAGCGGTACTTTTATAGTACCGTACCCCAAGCCCGTATAGGGAAATAAGTTAAGAGTATTTACCTGAGCAAAGTATCAATCAAATGCAGCAAATGCAAGTACTTTTACTGGGCTCCTAATCTGGAACGAAGGTTTATAATAACCTATTAGATTTCTAACGGGTCCTTAATTAAGCCTTAGCTTAGACCGGTTAGTTTCAATGATACGGTTCGTACGCACTATTAAGCGAAGACCGGATAGAATGTGATTTAGACCCGGCAAGTTCGGAGACTTGCTTAATATGGGTATTTCATACACACTCTGGATTTTGAGATAAAACCGATAAGGTTTGACCCGTTTCGGCTAATTTATGTAAACTAGTTACATAAATCGAATCGCACGCGTAATAAGCGTAACGGGTAATAATGAGAGCCATTTACAGGTTTCCTAAGTTAATATGCTTCAAATATGTTGTGACATCAGTAAGATGTCTTTTATTATGCCCGAAACGAATTTAAACACAAACTATGCCCCGTAGGGGTAGTTTGGTCATTTAAAAGGTTATAAAGGAGTTTAAGTATTTACCTGAGTTACAGGTCTGATGTAATCAGCAAAAATACTTATTTTACCATGTTATAACAGTAGGGTAAAGTATATATGTGAAATTTATCAATTATAACCAAACTATGCCCCGTAGGGGTATTTTGGTAATTTCACATAAGCCGAAAAGCTCAAAACTGAAGTCTGATTTTAACAACCTTTGCTTACTGTTAACATATTATAATTTGCCTCAAATATCAGTAGGTATCACCCTTGTATGTTTAAAAAAATAGTCTTAGTACATACTATGCGCTAAAACGCTTAATAAGGCGATTAAAAGCCATTTCCGGGTTCGATACTTAAAGCTGATATTTTTATTATTCCAAAAGGCTTAAAATGATTTATTTATCAAGTGTGATCAGTAGCAAAAGGTTTGGAGTCATTTAGATATGTAAAACTCATTTTATGGCCCGTAAGGGCAAAACCGACAATTACCGGATTAAGCTTACGACTATTAGTTATGCTCAGCCTAAAATTAATTAAAAATCTTTAAAAATCCCCAAATAATATATTATATCAGTGGGTATTAAGTTTGATACCAAAAAGTATGTTTAAGTAGGCTATACGCTAAATACGCCGTTTAATTAACATAAAGCTTTAATTTTACGCTAACGAGCATAACTCTTAACCTACACCTCAAACTGATGTCAAACTTTGCATACAAGTTTATATATCAGTAACTAAGGTTTCTACATTTTTACATTTTCACAAATCACGTTTTAAGGTGAAAAGGGCATAATGGTCAACATATGAGCAATTAACGGAATCATGCATATTAATTGGATAACTAGTGATCCGAGGTGTATAATCACAGAGGGTTATACTAGCATGTAACCTGGTCCAAATGAAGCTCTAAGGTATTTCTAAAACATACCATAACGGGTCAGAACTGAAAGTGAAAGTCAAACTATGCGACTTTCGGTTCCGAACCGGGTCTCTACTGAAAGTTGTCGGGTTGAACATGTTTAGACATGTTCTTACACTTATTACCAAGTTATATTACTGATCAAACAGGTTGTATATGTTCTACATTGCTAATTATGCATAAATTGTAATTTACACGTTCTGTTGACTTTTTAAATACAAGTTTGACCCGACATTTGACCTAGTTAGAGTGGGAATCAGGGGGAACCCTTTTGAGGGTTTATTACCCACATAATTACCAACTTATAACTACTTTTGATTCGACTAATCACTGAACCATTAGTGATTAATCTTAAAGTCAACCGTTAATTACGACGGTTTGACTTTTAAGCTAATACTAAGCTAAAACTTAATTAAGAAGGGTTAGGCAAACTTACTGAGGTCCTATGCACGAAATGTGATGCTTAGAGAAAGATCCTTAGCTCCAGAAATGCCCCAAATGTGCAGATGAATGGTGTGAAGAACTTGTTGCACATGAAGCCTTTATATAGTGATCAAGAACACCACAAAAGGTTGACACACAAGTCTATGACTTACCACAACTGATCCACAAGTGTCCCTAGATGTTTAGGGGTTGTTTAGGGGCCAAGGGAGATGAGGAAAATCGTTTAAAGATCAGTTGCAACGTTTAAAACAGCCAACAGCCAACTTGCTGTATCTGGGCATGCCTTGTGCACCGCAAGAGTGTGGGTGTTGAGGTGCGCAAGCATGTCATCAGGGCCAAACATCTCTTTTTCAGTTTGCATCCTTGGCTCTTGGTCCTCCGAAAGGTCAATTAACTTATTTTCTTGCACTTTGAACCCTCTAAATTGACATATAAGGGCTTTAAGACATTTACCCACTTTGTTTAGTCCCCGGTTAACTTTATTGTCACCCGAAAGGTCCAAACTTTCAACGTTGACGCTTTAACCCCTCACATACGAATTTGATCATAACTTTCTCATACGATAACGAAACTTTATGAAATTTTAATCGTGCATTCTAGTGAGCATAATTAACCGTTGCAAAGCTTCGGGTTTGTCAAAAGGTCACTCAGAGGTATAACTTAAACATGTTGACACATTTGACCCCTGTAGTTTGTAATCTCTCACTTTTAGCTTCGTATGATCCATGATTTATTCGTTTGGTGATATAAACATCATGTAGGTTTAATGTACCATATATTTATTCACTGTTGACATTTAGAACTCGTATTTTCATATACTTTTCATGTTTGTCAACTTCAGTCCTTTCAAAACATTCTTTCACACGTTCAAACATATGACACGTGTCAACACTTTATAGGACGTGAATTTTCGAGGTGTTACATCCTCACCCCCTTAAAATAAATCTCGACCCGAGATTTACTGAAATAAGTAAGGGTACTTTTCTTTCATCGTGGATTCAACTTCCCACGTATATTCGGGTCCTCTACGGGCATCCCATTTTACCTTTACAATAGGTACATGCTTCCTTCGAAGCTTCTTAACCTGTCGATCTTCAATCGACAACGGTTTTTCCACGAATTTTAAGCTCTCATCTATATGCACATCTGTATGCGGTATTACCAGTGATTCGTCAGCGAAACACTTTTTCAGATTGCAGATGTGGAACACGTTGTGAATTCCACTGAGCTCTTCTGGTAAGTTTAACTTATAGGCAACTGACCCGACTCGTTCGATAACCTCGAAAGGTCCTATGTATCTCGGGCTTAGCTTGCCTTTCTTACCAAATCGCATCACCCCCTTCCAGGGTGATACCTTAAGTAATACTTTATCACCTACTTCGAAGTGAAAAGCTTTACGCTTTGGATCTGCGTAACTCTTCTGCCTATCCCGGGCAGCTTTGAGACGGTCGCGAATCTGGACAATCTTGTCCGTCGTTTCGAACACTATCTCTGGTCCTGATAATTGGACATCTCCAACTTCCGCCCAACAAACTGGCGTTCTACACTTTCTACCGTATAATGCCTCAAAGGGCGCAGCCTTAATGCTGGTATGGTAGCTATTGTTGTAGGAGAACTCAATTAGTGGTAGGTGTTTATCCCAACTATCACCCAAATCGATCACACATGCACGTAGCATGTCTTCTAACGTTTGAATAGTACGCTCACTCTGACCGTCTGTCTGAGGATGGTAAGCTGTACTGAAATTCAAACGCGTGCCCAAAGATTGTTGGAAACTCTTCCAAAAATGTGACGTGTATCTAGTATCTCTGTCAGAGATAATAGACACAGGTATGCCATGTAAGGCTACAATCTTATCCACGTATAACTTGTCACACCCCCAAAATCCACATGCGGAGTACTACCGCTTGGAGGCGTGACTGACCAGGATCCAGCCACCAATTATGATGAGCATTGATTAATAGTAAAAGTATTCACCAACCGCAATAGTTAGTAAACACCATATTTTAAAATTCTAAAAGTTCAAGTTCAAATAGCAGTTTAAACAAACAGCGGAAGCATAGGCCAAACAGTCTCAAAACAAGGTTCATAGTTCAGAATCATTTAAAACCCAACACACGGGTTAAGACGACCACTACATATCCCCAAGCTGCAAGCTCCTGATTCACTGATTACCTGCAAAGCATGCAGTAGGGTGTCAACAAAAATGTTGGCGAGTTCACGAGATGTCCAGTTTTAGCTTTTCAAAAGAAAATGTAGGTTGTTTAGGTAAAGCATTTATAATCACGTCATGGGGAGCTGCCCCATATGAAAGCTACTAAACTTGAATTACCGAAACTGTTGACGAGAAGATTTTGTGCCCCAGGTCAATGTCTATCGTCATTGACCAAGATGCAAGGTCTACTAGTTCACGCCCGATCTCCCCCGGTCACGGTGTGAGGTTGTCAAACCTAATAGCGCTATCAACTAATAACCCGTTCGCCCCCGGCGATTAATCGGTACTATAAGCAGGGACTTTACATGATAGAGATTTGTTTAGTGTTGCTAGTTGTGATTTATAAATAATACCCAAACGTATCTCCCCCGGATGTAGTAGTACAAGAGTACCATTTGCATATTCCCCCGGAAATTAGTAGTTTGAAAACATTCTTTAGTTTGTTCGTGTCCCTCCCTGGGACGCATGCTTTTAGTGTGTGAACTCACCTTGGGTTGCTCGGCAGATTAGCTTACTTGGTCAAGCTTGCTGGTCACCACGTCCTAACATGGTTACCAGTATAGGTCAGGTTTGGGGGTGCAAGTAATCACGTATATCCTACTGGTATCTAACACATCAAATGCATACAGTTACCATTTAAGTCATTGGGCCTGTCCTTATAGTTATACGGTTAAACAGTAACAGTTAACACATTAGTCCAGTCAAACAATAATCATGCATAATCAGTCCATTTACTTCGGCCCAATAACGGAGATCAGCAGCCCACTCGAGACATGGTGGTCTCGAGTCGAGACCAAGTGGTCTCGGGTTGTAGCGTAGTGATCTCGAGTAGTGCTGGTCGGAGTCGCAACCTCAGGGATCTCGAGTCCAGTCTCGAGTCGCAATCAGGAGACTTCGAGTCGAGACTTTGATGGTCTCGAGTCCCTGAAGTCAGTTTTGAGTTGCTTGGACATGGTTTCGAGTCGTAATTGTTGCAGTCTCGAGTTGTCCCGTGTTGTTCTCGAGTCGCAACCGGGTGTCTCGACTCGCAACGTGCACATGAAGCCCTTCTAGAACATCTGTTGTACTAACCAATAATCTTGCAATTTCATGTAATAGTGTACTAGCCAATAGAAATTCCCTAAACATGTTTCTTTGTCTAACATTTGGTAAAAATGGATCAAACACACAATATTTCAAATATTCATGTCATATTCAACAAGTTCATCATTAGGGTTTTCATCATAAACATGTTCATACGGTTCATCATGAGATTCATTCGAATAGATGACATTTCTCTTGTTCAAAGCATAAGCATACATCCTCATTCTACAATACATATCATGCTACTTGGTCAACAAGGATCATGTGGACATTTATTCTAAACATTAAACACCCTACACTAACAATCATTCATCATTCAATATCTTAGCACTTTATTATCATGCAAGAGTTCACATGATTCATCCATCATTTCAATCATTCCAAGCAAATAGCACTATTGTACATATAAACACATAATGAACATCTAAAGTACTAACCGGTTGTGGAAAGGCACCGAGTTAAGGAAGAAAGTGAGAAAATGAAGCGTCCGAGTAATGATGATGAGCTTGACCGATCCTCCTTGTTGTTGCCAATTTAATCCGAGAGGGAGAGGGGAGGAGGTGAGCTTGATTTGTTAGGGTTTTCTAGAGAGGGAAAGGATGAGAGGAGAGAGAGAATGGATAAGGGAATGTTTGGGATTTGAGGTGATGATTTTTCTTGCCAAAAGAGGAGATATCGGCTACATATGTGGGGTTTTATACCCATTCCGAACATGTGCACCCTAAGGGTTTCCGAATGGGGGTGCGGCCCAAGCGGCCCAACTGTTCACTATTTACTCGAGACCGGGTGGTCTCGAGTCGTGGCTTCGGTTCACGAGTATCTTTATTCACACATATATATTACATACACGTTATCGACACATAGCACAAGAAGGATCACAACAATCACAACTTTCATTTAATAACATATATATATACGCACTAAGTAATTACAAGGTGTTTGCTCGGAAAAACCTAGAGTGTCACATTATCCCCAAGTTTTAAGAACTTTCGTCCCGAAAGTTAAGGCAGCCACTGACAAGCTAGTGTAAATGAGAACGTTTCAACGGGGTGTCACATCATCCCCCCCCCCCGTTAGTTTGGAATTTCGTCCCGAAATTCGGTTGTAGCTTCAGTGCTGGGAGTTTCATTTGGGAACAACTGGGGATACTTGCGCTTCATCTGGTCTTCCCGCTCCCAGGT
Organism: Helianthus tuberosus; assembly: GCA_030545235.1. Taxonomy (NCBI): domain Eukaryota; kingdom Viridiplantae; phylum Streptophyta; class Magnoliopsida; order Asterales; family Asteraceae; genus Helianthus; species Helianthus tuberosus. The sequence goes on from CM060418.1 coordinate 168,267,836, forward strand.
GAACTCTGGGCCACGGCGCGAGTTCCAACGAACTCGTACGAGAGGTATCTGGCTACGTTTGAGGGTTTTGATTTCACGATCCGTGATCTCAATCGGTTCCTCAGTAAAGTGTAGCTGTTCGTCAATAGTAAGTTCCTTGAAAGGAATGATGAGTGTTTCATCTGACATACACTTCTTCAGATTAGACACGTGGAAGACGTTGTGCACAGCACTCAGTTCTTCAGGCAGATTCAATCTGTAGGCGACCTTACCTATCTTTTCGGTAATTTCAAAGGGTCCGACATATCGCGGATTAAGCTTGCCCCGTTTTCCAAAACGAACCAATCTGGAACTCTAACGGTTTCCTATCCTTATCAGCGTAGCTCTTCTGACGGTCACGAGCTGCCACCATGCGTTGCCTAATCTGGGCAATCTTTTCTGTAGTGTCTACTACATGTTCCGGGCCTGTGATCTGGCTGTCACCAACCTCCGCCCAGCAGAGAGGCGATCGGCATTTACGACCGTACAATGCCTCAAAGGGTGCTACCTGAATGCTAGTATGGTAGCTGTTGTTGTAGGAGAATTCCACTAACGGTAGGTGCTTTTCCCAATTCTTGCTAAAATCGAGCACACACGCCCTAAGCATGTCCTCGAGGGTTTGGATGGTGCGTTCAGATTGCCCATCCGTTTGCGGATGATAAGCGGTGCTCATGTCTAAACGCGAGCCAAAAGATTTGTGCATAGCTTGCCACAACTCAGAAGTAAAACGTGCGTCTCGATCGGAAATAATAGAGGTTGGCACTCCGTGCTTCGAAACCACTTCCTTTAAGTATACTTCTGCTAAGGTAGAGAACTTGTCTGTTTCTTTAATAGCCAAAAAGTGGGCAGATTTTGTTAATCGATCTACTATCACCCAAATGGTGTCATTTCCGCGTTGAGACCTAGGCAAGCCGGTAACAAAGTCCATGGAAATTTGCTCCCATTTCCACTGTGGGATCTCTGGTTGTTGGAGCAGGCCTGATGGTTTCTGATACTCCGCCTTGACTCTTGCACAAGTTAAACACTTTCTGACATAGGTTGCTATGTGGGCTTTCATGCCAGGCCACCAATAGGTAGTCCTTAAGTCGTGGTACATCTTATCTGAACCCGGATGTACTGAGTAACGGGACTTATGGGCTTCATCCATCACAAGCTCGCGCAAATTCCCATAAAGTGGGACCCATATAAGCCCGTTTACGTAGTAAGCATCATCTTCTTTTTGTTCTAAACGTTGTCTCGATCCTCGTAGGGACTCAGCCCTGATGTTCTCGGCTTTCAATGCTTCAGCCTGAGCGTTTCGGATCTGATTAGGGAGGTTCGAGTGGATAGTGAGCTGTAAGGCACGAACACGTTTGGGTTTGGTCTCCTTTCTGCTGAGGGCATCGGCTACCACATTAGCCTTGCCTGGATGATATTTAATTGCACACTCGTAGTCATTTAGGAGTTCGACCCATCGGCGTTGCCGCATATTCAACTCCTTTTGTTCCATTATGTGCTGGAGACTCTTGTGATCAGTGTAAATCGTGCACTTGGTACCGTACAAGTAGTGTCTCCAAAGCTTGAGCGCGAAGACCACAGCTCCAAATTCTAAGTCATGCGTCGTGTAGTTCCGTTCGTGGATCTTGAGTTGTCGCGAAGCGTAAGCAATAACCTTCTCGCGTTGCATCAACACGCAACTAAGCCCTTGAATAGAAGCATCGCAGTAAACAACAAAGTCGTCGGTACCTTCAGGTAAGGAAAGAATAGGAGCACTACAAAGGTTCTTCTTTAGTTCCTGGAAGGCAGATTCCTGAGCATCACTCCATTTGTAAGCAACACCCTTCTGAGTGAGGGTCGTAAGTGGTTGAGCGATCTTAGAAAATCCCTTGATGAATCTTCGATAGTATCCTGCTAATCCCAAGAATTGGCGGACTTCGGTCGGAGTCTTAGGTACAGGCCAATTCTTAATGGATTCGACCTTAGCGGGGTCGACATGAATCCCTTCCTGATTGACGATGTGCCCAAGGAAATGGACTTCTCTAAGCCAGAAATCACATTTCGAGAATTTGGCGTACAGTTGCTCATTGCGAAGGAGTTCGAGAATAAGACGCAGGTGTTGTTCATGCTCCTCTTGGCTCTTCGAGTAGATTAAGATGTCGTCAATAAACACAATTACGAACTTGTCGAGGTAGGGTTTGCATACTCGGTTCATGAGATCCATGAAGATCGCAGGTGCGTTGGTCATTCCGAAAGGCATAACAAGGAATTCGTAATGACCATAGCGGGTTCTGAAAGCAGTCTTAGAGATGTCCTCATCGCGGACTCTCAGCTGGTGATAACCCGATCGCAGATCGATCTTGGAATAATAGCTCGACCCTTGCAACTGGTCGAACAGGTCGTCGATACGGGGAAGTGGATAACGATTCTTGATGGTAACCTTGTTCAGTTCGCGGTAATCAATGCACATTCGGAATGTGCCATCTTTCTTTTTGACGAAGAGCACTGGGGCTCCCCAGGGTGATGAGCTAGGACGGATAAAACCTTTGTCCAGAAGTTCTTGTAGTTGAGTAGAGAGTTCCTTGAGTTCTGCGGGAGCTAGACGATAAGGTGCACGAGCTATAGGTGCTGCTCCGGGAGCTAGCTCGATTTGAAATTCGACCTGACGGTGAGGAGGGAGTCCAGGTAGTTCTTCCGGGAATACCTCGGGATAGTCGCGTACGACTGGAAAATCTTCAATCCTGTTTTCCATTTTCTGTGTGTCGGCAACGAGTGCTAAGATAGCGGTGTGCCCCTTTCGTAGACACTTCTGGGCCTTTAAGAATGAAATGATGCCTGTGACTTCTCCGCTCTTGTCGCCTTGAACTATAAGAGGTTTTCCAGGGGGACGGGGAATACGAATAGCTTTCTCCTGGCAGAGGATTTCAGCTCGATGTTTGGATAACCAATCCATACCAATGATGACGTCGAAGCTTCCAAGAATGATGGGGAAGAGATCGATACGGAAGGTCTGACCAGCCAATTCTAATTCGCAGTTACGTATTACGTGTGAGGCCTCGAGGTTTCTAGCATTAGCTATTTCAACGATGTGCTTAGAGCTTAGCGGCGTAAGAGTGGTCTTAAGTTTCTTACTAATACGTAGGGATACATAACTAGCATCTGCTCCAGAATCAAACAATACGGAAACATAACGATCATTAAGTAGGAACTTACCCGCTACAACGTTGGGGTCATTCCTCGCTTCTCCAGCTCCAATCACAAAAGCCCTTCCTCTTGCACCATTCCCAGCATTGTTGGCGTTGTTGTTGTTATTTCCCGCACCCTGATTGGGGTTGTTCTGGTTTAACTGGGGACAATTCTTCTTAATGTGCCCCTCGGCTCCGCACTGGAAACAACCCTTGATGTTCCCATGATGCTGCTGCTGCTGTGGTTGATTCTGCCTTGCGGGATGAGGGCTCCTACAATCCTTGGCCTCATGTCCCATCTTGCTGCACCGCTGGCACTTGTTCTTCGCACAGGGCCCATTGTGATGTCGATTGCACTTGTTACATTTGGGGAGATAGCCCTGATAGCCGCCCTGCTGCTGAGGGCCCTTGTTAGTTTCAGTTTTCCTTTGTTGAGCCGGGGCCTGAGTAGAGTTAGCATCCTTACCCTGGCTTCCATCCCACTTTCGTTTGTTATCATTAGAAGCTCCAGCAGTAGCACTGATCCTTTTGGGCAGCTTGCCCTCTTCCACAGCCTGATTGGTGAGTTTGTGAGCAAGACGGACCACGGGCTGTATGGTATTGAGGTTGGCTGAGGTCACATGGCTCTGGATTTCTGGGACCAAGCCTTTGATGTACAATTCGATCCTTCGATACATAGGTCGGGACATGTTTGGGCAAAGTGTAGCATAGTCGTTGGACTGCTTGGTGTAGGTCTCAATCTCTGACCCAACCATCTTGAGCTCATAGTACTCGTTCTCGAGTTTGTGGATGTCATCCCTGTGACAGTACTCCTCTTTGATCATGTCTTTGAAACCTTCCCATGCAGTAGCATTAGCAGTTTCCAGACCAAGCATCTGAATCTGTGCTTTCCACCATGAAAGCGCGTTTCCCTCAAGCGTACCAGTCGCGAACTTAACCCAGTTAGCAGGGGGACACTCGCAGACAGCAAAGACAGCTTCGGCCTTTTCAATCCAGTGCAGAAGGCCTATGGCACCCTCAGTGCCGTTGAAAGGGAGAGGCTTGCCATCCATGAAGGTTTTGAAAGTACAAACACGTGGTTGCGCAGGCGCTTGCTGACCTGTTGTGAGAAGTGAAGCGAATAGGCTTAGAGGTGATAAGACGATGTGGGGGTAGGATCTAAACATCCTAAAGTAACGAGTTTACCTCCAGGGTAAGCTGCGAAAGCTGCAGCCACCGTGTTGAGCAAGTTAGTGAATTGAGCCTGAGTCATGTTAACGCTTCCTCTTCCGCGTCCACTCATTGTCTTCATAACCAGAAAACACAGTATGAGTGTGATGTCGTAACGTAGCGAGAATGAGATAGAAGAGGGATGTGCATCTATCTAATTAGGCACACTAGTATGTATAGTAGAGCAGTCAACATAAGATAAACAAGCAAGTAAACACAAGTCCGAGCTACGAGGTCTAACATGTTGAGTCTTGCCCTTGGAGTGTAGTGTCGTCACGAGTCACGGGTTATAGTCTGGTTTTTTTTCTCAAAAAGACTCTTCTTTTTAAAACCAAGTTCACTATAACCAATGGCTCTGATACCAATCTGTCACACCCCCAAAATCCACATGCGGAGTACTACCGCTTGGAGGCGTGACTGACCAGGATCCAGCCACCAATTATACTGAGCATTGATTAATAGTAAAAGTATTCACCAACCGCAATAGTTAGTAAACACCATATTTTAAAATTCTAAAAGTTCAAGTTCAAATAGCAGTTTAAACAAACAGCGGAAGCATAGGCCAAACAGTCTCAAAACAAGGTTCATAGTTCAGAATCATTTAAAACCCAACACACGGGTTAAGACGACCACTACATATCCCCAAGCTGCAAGCTCCTGATTCACTGATTACCTGCAAAGCATGCAGTAGGGTGTCAACAAAAATGTTGGCGAGTTCACGAGATGTCCAGTTTTAGCTTTTCAAAAGAAAATGTAGGTTGTTTAGGTAAAGCATTTATAATCACGTCATGGGGAGCTACCCCATATGAAAGCTACTAAACTCGAATTACCGAAACTGTTGACGAGAAGATTTTGTGCCCCAAGTCAATGTCTATCGTCATTGACCAAGATGCAAGGTCTACTAGTTCACGCCCGATCTCCCCCGGTCACGGTGTGAGGTTGTCAAACCTAATAGCGCTATCAACTAATAACCCGTTCGCCCCCGGCGATTAGTCGGTACTATAAGCAGGGACTTTACATGATAGAGATTTGTTTAGTGTTGCTAGTTGTGATTTATAAATAATACCCAAACGTATCTCCCCCGGATGTAGTAGTACAAGAGTAACATTTGCATATTCCCCCGGAAATTAGTAGTTTGAAAACATTCTTTAGTTTGTTCGTGTCCCTCCCTGGGACGCATGCTTTTAGTGTGTGAACTCACCTTGGGTTGCTCGGCAGATTAGCTTACTTGGTCAAGCTTGCTGGTCACCACGTCCTAACATGGTTACCAGTATAGGTCAGGTTTGGGGGTGCAAGTAATCACGTATATCCTACTGGTATCTAACACATCGAATGCATACAGTTACCATTTAAGTCATTGGGCCTGTCCTTATAGTTATACGGTTAAACAGTAACAGTTAACACATTAGTCCAGTCAAACAATAATCATGCATAATCAGTCCATTTACTTCGGCCCAATAACGGAGATCAGCAGCCCACTCGAGACAAGGTGGTCTCGAGTCGAGACCAAGTGGTCTCGGGTTGTAGCGTAGTGATCTCGAGTAGTGCTGGTCGGAGTCGCAACCTCAGGGATCTCGAGTCCAGTCTCGAGTCGCAATCAGGAGACTTCGAGTCGAGACTTTGATGGTCTCGAGTCCCTGAAGTCAGTTTTGAGTTGCTTGGACATCGTTTCGAGTCGTAATTGCTGCAGTCTCGAGTTGTCCCGTGTTGTTCTCGAGTTGCAACCGGGTGTCTCGACTCGCAACGTGCACATGAAGCCCTTCTAGAACATCTGTTGTACTAACCAATAATCTTGCAATTTCATGTAATAGTGTACTAGCCAATAGAAATTCCCTAAACATGTTTCTTTGTCTAACATTTGGTAAAAATGGATCAAACACACAATATTTCAAATATTCATGTCATATTCAACAAGTTCATCATTAGGGTTTTCATCATAAACATGTTTATACGGTTCATCATGAGATTCATTCGAATAGATGACATTTCTCTTGTTCAAAGCATAAGCATACATCCTCATTCTACAATACATATCATGCTACTTGGTCAACAAGGATCATGTGGACATTTATTCTAAACATTAAACACCCTACACTAACAATCATTCATCATTCAATATCTTAGCACTTTATTATCATGCAAGAGTTCACATGATTCATCCATCATTTCAATCATTCCAAGCAAATAGCACTATTGTACATATAAACACATAATGAACATCTAAAGTACTAACCGGTTGTGGAAAGGCACCGAGTTAAGGAAGAAAGTGAGAAAATGAAGCGTCCGAGTAATGATGATGAGCTTGACCGATCCTCCTTGTTGTTGCCGATTTAATCCGAGAGGGAGAGGGGAGGAGGTGAGCTTGATTTGTTAGGGTTTTCTAGAGAGGGAAAGGATGAGAGGAGAGAGAGAATGGATAAGGGAATGTTTGGGATTTGAGGTAATGATTGTTCTTGCCAAAAGAGGAGATATCGGCTACATATGTGGGGTTTTATACCCATTCCGAACATGTGCACCCTAAGGGTTTCCGAATGGGGGTGCGGCCCAAGCGGCCCAACTGTTCACTATTTACTCGAGACCGGGTGGTCTCGAGTCGTGGCTTCGGTTCACGAGTATCTTTATTCACACATATATATTACATACACGTTATCGACACATAGCACAAGAAGGATCACAACAATCACAACTTTCATTTAATAACATATATATATACGCACTAAGTAATTACAAGGTGTTTGCTTGGAAAAACCTAGAGTGTCACATAACTGGGCTAACATGTCGGAGCTATAAGTCTCCTTGATGGGTAAGAAATGTGCTGACTTAGTCAGTCTATTAACTATAACCCATATTGTATCATTTCCTTTCCTAGTCTTAGGTAACTTGGTGATAAAGTCCATAGTTACCATTTCCCACTCCCACGTAGGAAGTTCCGGCTGTTGTAGCAAGCCTGACGGCTTTTGATGCTCGGCTTTGACTTGTGCACATGTCAAGCATTTAGCTACATAGGTGGCTACAGACTTCTTCAAGCCTATCCACCAATAATTTGCCCTTAGATCCTGGTACATCTTATCAGCCCCAGGATGAACGGGGTATTTGGAACTATGGGCTTCCTGGAGGATGACATCTCGTAGTCCTCCATAAATTGGAACCCATATTCGTCCATTCAATCTTAGAATTCCGTCCTTGCTAAGAGTTAACTGCTCCTCAGTTACCCCTAGCTTTTCATTAGGATAGTTAGCTTCCAACACAGCTTCCTTCTGTGCAGCTAACAACCTTTCAGTCAAACTGTTCTTTATCTCCATGCGCTTGGCATTGATTCGGATGGGTTTCACCCTTTCCTTTCGACTCAAGGCATCAGCGACTACATTCGCCTTGCCGGGATGGTATCTGATTTCACAATCATAATCATTTAAAGTCTCCATCCAACGGCGTTGCCTCATGTTTAAATCCTTCTGATTAAATAAATGTTGAAGGCTCTTGTGATCAGAATAGATCACACACTTGATTCCATATAAATAATGCCTCCACAGTTTTAGTGCGAATACAACGGCACCCAACTCCAAGTCGTGGGTGGTGTAATTCTTTTCATGCACCTTTAGCTGTCTTGAAGCATAGGCAATAACCTTGCCTTTCTGCATAAGCACACACCCCATGCCAGTGTGCGATGCATCGCAGTAAACCACGAATTCTTCTATTCCATCTGGCAATGTCAGTACTGGGGCGTTGCTCAACTTTTGCTTCAGAATATCAAAGGACTCTTGCTGCTTAGGGCCCCAAACGAACTTTACCTTCTTCTTAGTCAAGGATGTTAAGGGTGCAGCAATCCTTGAAAAATTTTCAATGAAACGCCTGTAATATCCTGCCAATCCCAGGAAGCTACGAATTTCTGTAGGCGTCTTTGGCTCTTGCCAGTCCATAACTGCTTCAACCTTAGCGGGATCCACTTGGATTCCACGCTCACTAACCACATGTCCAAGGAATTGGACTTCTCGAAGCCAAAATTCACACTTAGAGAATTTGGCATAGAGCTTCTCATGATGTAGGAGTTTGAGAATACATCGAAGGTGTTTCTCGTGGTCAGCTTGGTTCTTAGAATAAATGAGAATGTCGTCGATGAAAACGATGACGAATTTATCCAAGTACGGCTTGCAAACGCGATTCATGAGATCCATGAACGCGGCAGGTGCATTAGTGAGCCCAAAAGGCATCACTAGGAACTCGTAATGACCATAACGGGTCCTAAATGCTGTTTTGTGTACGTCTTCATCTCTAACCTTCAGTTGATGGTAGCCTGACCTTAAGTCAATCTTCGAGAAATAACTTGCTCCTTGTAGTTGATCGAACAAATCGTCGATCCTGGGCAAAGGATATCTATTCTTTATCGTGACTTTATTTAGCTCACGATAATCGATGCACAGACGCATCGATCCATCCTTCTTTTTCACAAATAGGACTGGCGCTCCCCATGGAGACGAACTAGGTTTAATGAAACCTTTAGCTAGCAGTTCGTCCAGTTGTGTCCTCAATTCCTTCATTTCTGTGGGCGCCAACCTATAAGGTGCTCTAGCAACTGGGGCTGCTCCCGGGATGATATCAATCCTGAATTCCACTTGCCTATCTGGTGGCAAACCAGGTAGTTCTTCCGAAAAAACTTCTGGGTATTCAGAAATGACAGGGATGTCTTCTATCTTCGGTTTAGGCTCATCAAAAATCACTTGTGCCATGTAGATGACACATCCCTTCTTTAAACACTTGGAAGCCTTGAGCATAGTCACTTGCTCAGGCAGCCCATACTGGGTATCTCCCCGAATGGTAAGTGGCTCGCCAGACGGAGTCTTGATCACCACTTGCCTTTTGTTACAGACAATTTGGGCCTGGTTGTGAGATAACCAGTCCATACCCAAGACTATGTCAAAACCGGCCAACTTAAAGGGAAGTAGAGACAGAGGAAAAGAGTGGTTCTTAATGGATATCACACATCCATCTAACACAGTGGAGACGGTTTCTATGGTGCCATCTGCTAACTCTACCTCATATTTTATACTCAAGGTTTTGACAGGTAAATTCAGCAATTTGCAAAATTTATGATCTACGAAAGACTTATCAGCGCCTGAATCAAAGAGTACTCTTGCATAGACATCATTTACAAGGAAAGTACCTGTAATCACATTGTCGTCTAGAACCGCTTCTTTGGCGTCCATTCGAAAGACCCTTGCATTGGTCTTCTTGACCTCGTCAGGCTTCTTGGCATACTTAGGGCAGTTGGTTTTGATATGCCCTTTCTCATTGCAGTTGTAGCATGTGGCATCTTTTATCTTCTTGCACTCTATCGACTTGTGCTCTTTAGACTTGCATATCCCACATGCAGGTGCTCCTGAATTAGAATTGGATTCAAGTCTGCACTTTCCAAAGTGGCGTTTCTGGCAAATCGTACACTTTGGTTTTTCCTCTGTTCGCTGACTATTCCTTCCAGACCCAGACTTCTTAGAGTCGGTGTTTCCCTTGTGCTTCTTCTCTGACCCTCGTGAGTTATCATCCTCACGCTTCCTCTTACTTTCTTCAGATTTCTTTAGCGATCTCAACCTGACCGCATCTAGAGTAAGGGATAAAGAGAGATCAGCTGCTGACCTAAACGTAGCAGGTCTTGAAGCCTTAACACTGGCCTTGATTTCTGGGGCTAAACCCCCAATGAAGCGAGCAATTCGCTTGGGCTCTGGTGTTACAAGGTAAGGAACCAGTCTGGACAGGGTATTGAAACTTGTGAGGTAAGCTTGACAATCTAAGTTTGTCATCACCAATGATAAGAAATCAGATTCAATTCTTTCGACCTCATGTTGAGGGCAGTAGTTTTCCATAATGAGAGCAACAAACTGCTCCCATGACATGTTGTAGAGCGGGATCTTCCCAGCAGCTTGAATGAGAGGCCTCCACCATGCCAGTGCCTCTCCTTTGAACGATTGGGATACATACTTTACTACATCCCTTTCAGCACAACCGCTGATGTCCACCACCGTGTCCATTTCATCCAACCAGGTCATACAATCTACTGCTCCTTTCTCCCCAGTGAAATCTCGGGGTTTACAGGAAACAAAGTACTTATAGGTACAAGACTTGGTACGTGGTTCATTATCGAACGCTATCTTCTTGGATGGAACACTGTGTTCATTTGATGAATGCCGATCATCATTCTTCTTTGGCTCGTCTTTCTTTGAGGGCGGCTTGTTATGAGGCTCTGAATGAGTTTTAGGGACAGACTTAGAGTGGGGTACAGATGAGGCTTTACTATTAGTCCCACTATACTCCCTGAACTATTCCTCTACAGCTTTAGATACAGCTGTATCAATCAGTGAACGAAGTTCTCCTTTGGTTGTATTAATCCTATCATTATCATCGCGGTTTTCCAAAGGATGACTGTTTATCTCGTCAGAGTCAGCCATGTAGTCTTAGTTGCTACAAAAAGAAAAATAAGGGCAAGGTTTATTTAGAATCCCTTACAGTATTATCGTTCTTAAACGATTTATTAATCATGCTTTTAATACACATTTTAGTTAATTTGTTAAATATAAAAATTGTTCAGGATCTTTATAATAATCCTGAATTATAAGTTAATAATAGCACAAAAGGCCTAGTCACGTAGACAAGTTTAATTTATAAGCCATGATTTCAGAGAATCGAGGCATTAAGGTTTGAATCAAAGTTCATTACCTTTTCTTGACAGGGAGTCGTAAGCTACCACTGTCTTTAGTCTCAGAGGACGTTAATTATAGCCCGTGGGCACTTCATCTTTAAGGGATGATTATATAAATAAGGGAATTTAGAATAACCCAATTAAAAATGACCTATGTGATTTTATCGTATCACACTTTGTCAAGCATGTTAATATGCTTTCAGATGTTTAATAAGGATTTGAATCTCTTGAATAGGTTCTACCATCTTGGCCTTGTCTGCAGTGACATTTAGACTAGGTTTTACCTTTAAGATTCTTTTTAATATTCAACGCAGAACAATCCTAATTGAACTGTTAACAAGGATCTGAATCTAATTGTGGAACTACCATCTTGGCCCTGTTTTTAAAGTGACATATGGCTAGGTCTCGTCCTTTTTAGATTTTGCCATTTTATTATAATGGTAGATCTTATAATATAGGAATGATATTTTAACATAATCGTTCCTTTAAAACTTAAACAAGTATATAGTTGCCCTAAACGGGACTTCTTAAAAAAAATGACTTGCCCATGCAAGGGCTAATCAGGAAATAACAAAGAAGTAATTAAAAAAACAATGAAACGAATTTGGATTTGTCCTATGTTCACGTCTAGACTCAAGAATGTGCATCTGTGTAACTGAGATTAAACACAAAAAGGCTAGTGGTATGGGCTGTGTACTCATGCAGAAAGGCAAGGTTATTGCCTACGCTTCACGACAGTTAAAGGTACACGAGAAGAACTACACCACCCACGACTTGGAGCTGGGTGCCGTTGTATTTGCATTAAAGCTATGGAGGCATTACTTATATGGAACCAAGTGTGTGATCTATTCAGATCACAAGAGCCTTCAACATTTGTTCAATCAGAAGGACTTGAACATGCGACAAAGACGATGGATGGAAACTCTAAATGATTATGATTGTGAGATAAAATACCATCCAGGCAAAGCAAATGTAGTTGCTGACGCCTTAAGCAGAAAAGAAAGAGTAAAGCCGATAAGAATCAATGCCAAGCGCATTGAAATAAGGAATAGTTTAAACGAAAGGGTGCTAGCAGCACAGAAGGAAGCTGTGCTGGAAGCTAACTATCCTGAAGAAAAACTGGGAGTAACTGAGGAGCAGTTATCCCATGACAAGGACGGAATGCTAAGATTGAATGGACGAATATGGGTTCCAGTTAATGGAGGACTTCGAGATGTTATCCTCCAGGAAGCCCACAGCTCCAAATATTCTGTTCATCCTGGAGCTGATAAGATGTACCAGGATCTAAAAGCAAACTACTGGTGGATTGGTTTGAAAAAGTCTGTAGCTGCCTATGTAGCTAAATGTTTGACTTGTGCGCAAGTCAAAGCTGAGCATCAGAAGCCGTCAGGTTTGTTACAACAACCTAAAATTCCCACATGGAAGTGGGAGATGGTGACGATGGATTTCATCACCAAGTTGCCAAAGACGAGAAAGGGAAATGATACTATATGGGTCATAGTGGATAGACTGACGAAGTCAGCACATTTTCTACCCATCAAGGAGACTTATAGCTCCGATATGTTAGCACAGTTATACGTTGACAAGATTGTAGCTTTGCATGGTATACCTGTGTCTATTATCTCGGATAGAGATACAAGATACACCTCTCATTTTTGGAAAAGTTTCCAACAATCTTTGGGTACGCGCTTGAATTTTAGTACGGCTTACCACCCACAGACAGGCGGACAGAGTGAGCGTACTATTCAAACATTGGAAGACATGCTACGTGCATGTGCGATCGACTTGGGTGGTAGTTGGGATAAGAACCTACCACTAATTGAGTTCTCCTACAACAATAGCTACCACACCAGCATAAAAGTTGCGCCTTTTGAGGCCTTATACGGTAGAAAGTGTAGATCGCCCATTTGTTGGGCGGAATCTGGAGATGTCCAACTATCAGGACCAGAGATAGTTTTTGAAACGACGGACAAGATTGTCCAGATTCGCGATCGCTTGAAAGCTGCCAGGGATAGGCAGAAAAGTTATGCGGATCCAAAGCGTAAGGCTTTTCACTTCGAAGTAGGTGACAAAGTATTGCTTAAAGTATCACCTTGGAAAGGGGTGATGCGATTTGGTAAGAAAGGCAAGCTAAGCCCGAGATACATAGGACCTTTCGAGGTTATCGAACGTGTCGGGTCAGTTGCTTATAAGTTAAACTTGCCTGAAGAACTTAGCGCTATCCATAATGTGTTCCACATCTGTAATTTGAAGAAGTGTTTCGCTGATGAATCACTGGTTATACCGCATACGGATGTACATATAGATGAAAGCTTGAAATTTGTGGAAAAGCCATTGTCGATTGAAGATCGACAGGTAAAGAAGCTTCGAAGGAAGCATGTACCTATTGTTAAGGTCAAATGGGATGCCCGTAGAGGTCCCGAATACACATGGGAGGTAGAATCCACGATGAAGGAAAAATACCCTCATTTGTTTCAGTAAATCTCGGTGTCGAGATTTCTTTTAAGGGGGTGAGGACGTAACACCTCGAAAATTTACGTCCAATAATGTACTGACACGTGTCATGGGCCTTGAATATGTGAAAACATACTTTAGAGGGACTAAAGTTGACAAACAGTGAAACTATGTGAATATAAGGGTCCAAAGTGTCAACAATTGATAAATAGGCTCTACAATAACCCTACATGGTGTTTACAAGTAACATGTAATTCGTTCACAAGATTATATTATAATAATTATCCCAAGTTATAAAAATGTTTTGTGCCACGTGCATTCAAATCAATTTTCAACCATTTTCAAAATGAGTCAGTTAAATTGTATTTACCAGTGTAAACTGACGTATTTTTCCCAAAAGGTTAAGTGCAGGTACTACACGTAATAGGCTGGCTGTCTTCTAGAGCGTCCACAATAAGTCTCGCAAGCTTGGACGACAATAAACTGTTGAACAATATCTTATTTTTATTTTGATCCGCCTGTGGATCCGTTTCAACTATTTGTGATATTTAATATTACACTTTATTAAAGTTGAAATGAATCTTTCTTTGCTTCCGCTGTGCATTTATATATTGTGTTGTTTGTCTATGATGATACCAACTACGTCACGATACTCCCCACCGGGCCCACCGGTGACACGTGGAAAATAGGGGTGTGACAGTATCTTTATAAGCTTTTGCTGAATGAGATGGACAAATATTCAAGAAAAAGAGATTGATGACACTGATATGTCATCATGTAACTTTGTTCTTGATGAATATATTGATGGCATGAAGGGATCAATAGCAGTGTAAAAAATGCTATTTTGGACTCTATTATTATAATAGCATTCGAGCAGGCGTTGATCTTCAACATGTCACCAAACAAGAATATATCAAACCAAAATACAGAATACCAGTAAAAATAAGCTTATTCTAAAGACGGGCATTATGTAGGAAAATTAGCATCTAGGTAAGGTATTCAAAAAGGTTCAAAACGCCATAAAGGTTCAAGAAGAAGAGGCTGATGACAGTGAAGATTTGGATGAGAAATTAGATTAGAATTTTTAAATTTTTTTTCATTTTCTATTGTTTGTTATCTAATTCTCTGTTGTTTATTATCTAATTCTCTACTAATAAAAAAATTGAGTATAAAACGCCAAAAACAACAAACACCAAAACGCCTGAAGTATGAAAACTGTGAGAACGGATGCTAGTAAAGCACGTTATTGCTATATAAAACGCCAAAAAATGCCAAACAATGTATTATTAGAAAACAACACTAATTGACAGATGAAACTGAACGAAACAGTACTACAAACAGTAAAAATGAAGAGACGAGAACATTATTGCTAAACATTTATTATATTAAAAGCCACTACATGGGAAATTGAATTTATTTATCTTTTCAAAACGCCATAATTGTCTGTCACATTATAGGCCTGCATTTCGTCATTAAGTTCTCTGACAGAAGAAGGGTGAAAGTCAAACAATCAAAGCCATACTTAGTTAAACGCCAAAATATTTACTATGCTCCTGATCTAAAAAAGCAATAAAAACGCCATGTATTTGTTAAACACCAAAAAATTGAGAGATGTTGTGAGACACGTTTAAAAAAAAGAATATGAAAGGACAAAAAAGCTCCTCCGCCCTTCACTATGTCGCGTGCCACGTGTTAGGCCAGGATCCGTTCTCACACTTTAGGGCGTTTTCTCCTGATCTTGTACCTGTATATATATATATATATATATATATATATATATATATATATAGAGGCCGGTTATCATACAATATGCCTAATCGTATATTACGTACGCTATAACCACAACCGTCAGATCATCTCAATTAAACCCCATGCTTAACTATTAAATTAATAAAATTAAAATATATATATGAAACCGCCAAGGTTAAAATCATCCATTACGAAATCAAAAACCCCTGATAATCAGCAAACAAAAACTCAAAATCATACCGTAAGATTCTTATTCAAAATCGTATTAGAAAATTATCACGGCCCCCGGCCCGGTTTTACCCGTTCCAGGAGCCGCGGGACAGAAATCCGTGGTAATTATTATATTGGCAGCGGAATTTTAACAGGATCGTTTAAAACTTGAAAATACCCAATTTATTTTATTTCATAAATTGGGGATTTCACCCATAATTTACAATAAAGGTGATTTCACTGGGAAATCCCTATTTTTACAAAAACATGTTTCTTTATTTTATCGAGCCACTTCCTCAAGCTTGTAGTGCTACGCGGCACTTTTTCCTTGATCACAGCAGATCACCTGAAACATGTTTTAAAAAGATTTTATCAGCAGGGAAATACTGGCAAGTCACTCAAGTTGCACAAAACGACACATTGTTATAATATACAGTATTAAGGGCGATTACATTGTTTATATCAACCAATTACCCAACGGTATTTGTCACTCGACCTGTTTCTGTGACTATGGTCATATCACCCATTGGCTAACTAGTTGTCCAATGGTGACGATTATCAAGTAATGTATACAAAACCCTACATACCTGCTGTATTTGAAGACTACAAAGACTTAATCCCTGTAATTATAACTTTTGAAAATAAATAGGGTTTTGGAAACAATTTGATAAAAAGAGAATGACTCATATTACAGATTTAAACGGGCAGAGTTTAGCCTACTGATTTTAGCCTGGTTAACCTAAAACAAATAGCAATGCACACGAAAACTAGGTCAGTAACTTTAATCCAACGTTTACGACAACTCACGAGATCAAAACCTTCATAATGAATGACAAAGTGCGATACTTAGACATCCATCGAATTCACGACGAATGACAAAGCATAACCCGAGTTTGGGCAGCACTTAAACATCCATTGGATTGGTTTCCATCGATCGGACATTAAATCGTATTAGTGATCGAGTTATTACCCTGTTATCGCGGCAGAATTTCGTGATTGTGTGTGTTATGTAGTAAACGGAGGATATCTCAACGTACAAAATGAATTTTTACGTCGAACCAACGCCAGATTTCAAGTGCCACACCCCTCTATATATACTGAAAAATGGGCTCCCTCGTGTGGCGCGAGGGGCACCCCCTAGCATAGGGTAGCCCCGTGTCTCAGTAGCTTGGGTGAGTCGATGGTTCGTTAAAATTCGAATTCTATCGAAAACTGTTTAGATAATATCAATTAGGGAATACCCCCCCTGAGTTTTAGGGGCCCTGATGCTGATTCCGATTGTTCTGAAAATTTTAGGGGTCATGCTATATTACTTGGGGGTCTCAATTAGGGTTTCTTATTGGACAAAATAAGATAAAAATTAGAACTTTTGGTGAGAGATGTTACATCCTCCCCACCTTAATTAAAATCTCGTCCTCGAGATTTAATGGAATAAGTGAGGATATTTCCGCTTCATTTCCGATTCCAGCTCCCAAGTGTATTCAGGTCCTCTCTTTGAATCCCACTTGACTTTGACCAGCACTAGTCGTTTGTGCTTAAGAAATTTGACCTTTCTGTCTTCTATTTGCAGTGGCTTCTCAACAAATTTTAACTTTTCATTTACCTCTACATCTTGAAGAGGTACTACCAGGGATTCGTCAGATAGACATTTCTTGAGATTGGATACATGAAATACGTCATGTACTGTAACAACCCTAATTAAAAGTTATAATTATTAAATTAATTAGACCAAAAGGAAACCCTAATTGAGACACCCAAGTGATTCTGAACAAACCCTAAAATTTTCATAATTTTCAGAATCAGGATTAGGGCCCCTAAAACTCAAGGGGGGATAAACCCTAGTGGACGATTATCCACTTAAATTCGTTGTCAAATAACTGAAATATGAAGTTGGCAAGTCAGCTAAGCTAGTCCCAATCGTGGCTAGTCTATAGGCCTACTTTTTATCCATACGCATCGTAGCGGGTTATGACCTACGATGCGCAGGCATGTTAAAAACCCATACGCATCGTAGGGGTTATAGTGCTACGATGCGCAGGGCTGACCAAATTTCACCTATAAATAGCAGACATTGGCACTTGCTTTCTGAACATATTACGTCGAAATAATTCTCACTATTACACTGATTTACGAACTGATATTCCAAATTACACTCTCGGGTCTCGAAATTCTGCTGCAAAACAGGGTATTAGCACAATCGCTGCTACGATTCATTTTCCGATGATCAATATATCCAATGAATGTTTAAGTGCCGCCCACATTAGGGTTATACTTTATCGTTCGTCATTAATTTGACGGATCATCGTTAATTCGATGGATACAGTATTATACTTTATCGTTCGTCATTAATTTAACGGATCATCGTTAATTCGATGGATGAAGTATTGCATTTTGTCGTTCATTGTGAGAATTTGATCTCGTGAGTTATCGTAATTGCTGGATTGATTACTAACCCAGTTTTGTGTGCATTGTTATTTAAATTAGGTTAACAAGGCTAAATCATAGACTAGACTCTGTCCGTAGTAAATCAGCAATGTGAGTCATTCTCTCTTTTTATCAAATCTATTTACAAAATCATGTTTAATTTCAAAGTTATAATTACGGGGATTAAGTCTTTGTAATCACCAAGTTACAGCCGGTATGTGGGGTTTTGTATACATTACTTGATAATCGTCACCATTGGGGCAGCCAATTGGGGGATATGACCATAGTCACAGATTCGGTCGAGTGACAAATACCGTGGGTAGTTGGTTGATAATAGAAACATTGTAATCGCTCTTAATACTGTAAATTATAACAAATGTGTCATTTTAGTAAATAGAATGATTCACTCAGTATTTCCCGCTGACAAAACCTTTTTCAAACATGTTTCAGGTGATCTGTTGTAATTCAGGAAAAGTGCTGGGGAGCATATCAAGCTTAAGATAGTGGCTCATTATAAAAATAAAGAAATAAGTTTTGTAACATAACAATTTTATAGTAAAATCATACTATTGTAAATTATCAGGGTTTTATCCCGAAATGTGAAATAAAATAAATCGGGAAAATTTTAGCTTTAAACGATCCTGTTTCCGCTGTTAAACTTAATCAAATAAATACCGCAGTATTTCTGTCCCGCGGCTCCTGAAACGGGTCAAACCGGGTCGGGGGCCGTGACAGAAAAAGGTGGTATCAGAGCCACTGAGTTAAGCTAATTAAGTATTTAGAAATACTTAATTTTTCCTGATTACTATTATGTGATTATGTGTTTTATTAACTGGCTTTTTGTTAGTTACAGTATGGGTAAGAAAAAGCTGTCAAGTATCTATCTTAAATTAGATAGATCATCCAAAGAGAAGGGAAGTTCATCCCAAACCAAATCCTCGAATCAGGCTGAAATTCCTGAAGAAGGAATATTTGTGCGAAAGGCACAATACGAGGAATCACTTTCTCCTAGAAGGAGGGAGATGATTATTAAGAAAAGTAAAGAGAAAATTCGAGAAAAGAAGATTAAACGGGAAACTCAGGAATTAATTGATAAATCACCTTGGGAAGATAAGCTAGATGAGAAATGGGCAAATTTATATATGCTAGCCACAGTAGCAGAAAATATAAATCTTTAGATATTTTAAAGTTTAGTACTTTACCCTTACAATCTAGAAACCCTGTGAAATAAATAAAATTTCAAACCCTAAAGTGTGTTTTCCAGTTATCTTTGTAATAACTTAGTATACAGTATGTAATAAATTAAAAGGTTATTTATAAATTTTAACTTAGTATTTTATGCATTTTGCATATATGCTACATCAGCATGAGTGGGATATCTGAAGCCTTTCAGAACCTTAATCTTTACCCAGTAAATATCGAAGCTTCCAAAGAATATACTAGCTACTTTCCCGATGTAGAACAACCAGTAGAATTCAAGGTTCCACCTGTGAACAAGCCAAAACAAAAGAAAAGAAGATATGTAGGATGGAGGAAAATACGTAGGAAAAAGCCAGCTACAAAACTTCCCAAAATAAACAATCCTTTGAAAAAGGGAAAATAAATTATAACCGGCGAAAATTCTAAACAAATGGAAACTGAGGGCAAGGAAGAAGTTAAGAAGAAAGGAAAAGAAATTGTAACCAGGAAAAGTCCTAGACTCCAAGAAATGGAGACTGAAGCTAAAGAAGTTTCTAGGCAAATGGAAAAGCAGTTTGAGGAATACTCTAAGGACATAGTAATGGAAGTTGGGCAAGGCTCTAAAACAACTCAGAGAGAAATCGGAGAGAGCTCCAATCAAAACCAGGGAAGGACCTTTCAAGATGAGATAGATTTCCTATTGGCAAGCTGTGAAACAATTCAGCCTGTCAATACTAATAATAATAATATTTTTAATTATCCTCTTGAAAACCAACTCCCTATGAATTGGGAACCAGCAATTCCAGACCCAATAGTCCACTCCCAACCCATAGGAATGGACGAATGGTAGACAAACGATTGGCAATTTCAAAATATTGTCAACGATCCTTACTCTTTTCTTCCAAAATTCGATCCAGAACCCCTACCTAATCCACCCATGAGTAATGAAAACATGGCTGAACTTCGCCACTTTGGTGAAGAGTTGTTTGATGCTGGAACTAGAATCAGGGAAATAGGGGGACAGATTGCCTGGAAGTACGATGAGAGGGAACTGCGTTTTTAGAACAGCAAGTAACGAGAAATAATAGGATGGTAAAATGGTGTTTGTATAATAGTAATAGTAAAGTTAGTCTGTAAATAACGAATAAAACTCTGTATGATATTTGTGAGTAATGATGCATACTATAATAGATATAAAATGAAATCGAGAAATCGATTGTTTTGACTATATCTGTATTATAAATTTTTCTGATTATTTGTATGTAATTGTTATTTAGCAGATACTAATAAAAACTATATATATATATTAATCAGATGGCAAACAGTGGTAATGAACCAGTAAACGAAGATAATCAGTCTGAGCAACATCCAGGAGATCAATATGTGACTCGGCAAGATATTGAAAACATTGTGGCTCAAGGGATAGCCAATGCTATTCCAGCATTCGTTGCTGCTATAAAGAATCCAATCGAACCACAACGAATGGTCCCTAGTAAACAAATTACTGAAGATAACTTCAGTAATAGTATAAATGGAGGCAATAATCATGTTAATCATAATAAGGAACCATATCAAGCTCCCTTACCCAAGAAAATGAAAACTGCAACGCCTGGTTGCACTTTCAAAGAATTTCTTGCTTGTAAACCCACTGAATTTGCAGGCAATGAAGGAGCAACTGCATCACTGCGTTGGTTAGAGAAAACCGAAGCAGTCATTGCAATAAGTAAATGTGGTAAAGATGATCAGGTCATGTATGCATCCAATCTGTTCAAAGAAGGAGCACTTGAATGGTGGAATACGGTGTTACAATCAAAAGGAAGAGTAATAGCTTATGCTATGACTTGGGAAGAATTTAAGGGTTTGGTGGAAAGAAAATTCTGTCCCGAGTATGAAAAGGAACAGATGGCGAATAAATTTCTAAATCATCGGATGATGGGTGTGGATTGTCGTGGGTATACCTTGACATTCTTTGAATATGCAAGAGTGGTACCAACACTGGCTTCGCCAGAACCGGTACTCATTTCTCGCTATATTTGGGGGCTAATTAGTGAAATCCGCAATATTGTTAAAGCTGCGAGACCTCGCACTATTGATGATGCGGTAGAATTAGCTAACACTCTAACCGATGAATTGGTACGCACAAGAGATGAAGATAGGAAAAAGGCACTAGCTCAGAAAATTACCCAAGGATTTCGTGTGGGTAATAATAACAGCTTCAAGAGAAAAGGAACAGGGCAATCTCCAGCTCCGTCATTCTGGAGAAAATGCAAAAAGAAGCATTATGGAAGATGCGATATCACTTGCAATTTTTGCAAAACTGTAGGACATCGTGAAGAAAACTGCAAAAAGAAGACTGTGATCTGTTTTAACTGTGGAGAAGTGGGGCATTATAAAACAGAATGTCCTAAATTGGTCAAACCAGTAGACAACAAACCCAAGGCAACCGAAGGAACCCCAAAGAAGAATGCCAGGGCATTTCAGCTGACCACTCAAGAAGCAGAACTCATTCCGGATGTGATAGCGGGTACGTTCTTAGTTCACAACGTGTATGCAAAAGTATTATTTGACTCTGGTGCAAACCAAAGTTTTATCAATACTTCATTCTGTCAAGCTCTTAGTTTACCTTTAACCAATATTAGGCAGATTTTTACAGTTGAAACAGCAGACGGAAATTCAGTTAAAATAGATAAAGTTTTGCAAGAAGGAAACATAGAACTTTTAGGACATAAATTCTCTGCAAAACTATTACCGATGAATTTGGCTGAATTTGATGTTGTCTTAGGAATGGATTGGTTAATAGCCAACCATGCTAGAATCCTTTGTGATCAGAATTCCATAGAAATTCAATCACCTACCGGAGAAGTGATTAGGATTACAGGAGATAAACCGCGTAAGCCCATGAAGTTCATATCAGTAATGAAAGTTGCTAATTATGAACGAAAACAAGGAATAGTGTATATGATTTCGGTAATCATTAGCACTAAGGGTAAAAATCTTAAGGAAATACCAGTAGTCTCAGAATATCCTGATGTATTTCCAGAAGATTTACCGGGATTACCTCCAGACAGGGAAGTAGAATTTAGGATTCATCTAATTCCAGGAACTACACCGATAGCCAAGGCACCTTATCGGTTAGCACCCACCGAAATGTTAGAACTAAAGAAGCAATTAGATGAATTACTAAGTAAAGGATTCATACAACCTAGCTCATCCCCTTGGGGAGCGCCAGTGTTGTTTGTAAAGAAAAAGGATGGTTCAATGAGAATGTGTATCGATTATAGGGAATTGAATAAGGTTACAATTAAGAATTGATACCCATTACCTAGGATTGATGATCTTTTTGATCAACTTCAAGGAGCTAGATATTTTTCTAAGATAGATTTACGCTCCGGATATCATCAATTAAAGGTACAAGAAGAAGACATACCTAAGACTGCTTTCAGAACTAGGTATGGTCATTACGAGTTTACAGTCATGCCCTTCGGGTTAACAAATGCACCTGCAGCATTTATGGACATGATGAATAGGATCTGTAAACCGTATTTAGATAAATTTGTAATTGTCTTCATAGACGATATACTTATTTATTCTAAAAGTCAGACAGAGCATTGTGAACATCTTCATGCACTCTTAACTTTGTTAAGAAAAGAAAAGTTGTACGCCAAATTCTCGAAATGCGAATTTTGGCTAAAGGAAGTGCAATTTTTAGGACATATGGTAAATCATGAAGGTATTCATGTAGATCCTGCTAAGATAGAGGCAATTACTAATTGGAAGGTTCCACAAACAGCAATGGAAATAAGAAGTTTTATAGGTTTAGCTGGGTATTATAGACGGTTTATTAAGGATTTTTCCAAGATAGTTGTACCATTAACTAAGCTAACCTGTAAAGCCACTAAGTTTGAATGGGGACCCAAACAAGAAGAAGCTTTTAGGTTTTTGAAACAGAAACTAACCCATGCTCCAATCTTAGCCTTACCAGAAGGAACTGAAGATTTTGAAGTATATTGTGATGCTTCAAAATTAGGATTTGGATGTGTGCTTATGCAACGCAAGAAGGTAATTGCGTACGCATCAAGGCAATTGAAAAAGCACGAAGAAAACTATACGACTCATGATTTAGAATTAGGAGCCGTAGTTTTTGCCCTTAAGATTTGGAGACATTATATTTACGGAAGTAAATTTACTGTCTACACAGACCACAAAAGTTTAAGGTATATTTTTGGGCAAAAAGAATTAAACATGAGGCAAAGGAGATGGATGGAAACCCTAAGTGACTACGACTGTGATATTCAGTATCATGAAGGAAAGGCGAATGTAGTTGCAGATGCCTTAAGTCGTAAGTATTATGAGAAGCAACGACGGGTTCGTGCTCTCAGATTAAATCTACAAATAGATTTAATGGAACAATTGAAGAATGTTCAAACTACAGCAATCAAGGATGATGCTGAAGGAATGAAAGGACGAATCAAAGAATTAGACCAAGGAGCTGATGGAATTTGGAGATTCCACAAAAGTAGAATTTGGGTACCTAAGCAGGGAGACTTAAGACCTAAGATTTTAGAAGAAGCTCATAAATCTAGGTATACTATGCACCCAGGAAACAATAAGATGTACCAAGATTTAAGAAAGAACTTTTGGTGGATAGGAATGAAAAAGGACATAGCAAGCTATGTTTCTAAATGTCTTACTTGTTCACAAGTTAAGGCAGAACATCAGAAACCTTCAGGATTACTACAACAGTTAGAGATGCCAGTATGGAAATGGGAACTTATAACAATGGATTTTGTTACTAAGTTACCCAAAACCAGAAAAGGTAATAATGCGATTTGGGTAATTGTGGATCGATTAACCAAATCTGCTCACTTTCTACCTATGAAAGAAACCTTTAGCATGGAAAGACTGGCTAAATTGTATGTAGATGAAGTTGTATCCTTACATGGAGTTCCACTCTCCATTGTTTCAGATAGAGATAGTCGTTTTACTTCCCATTTCTGGAAAAGTTTCCAGCAAGCTATGGGAACTCGACTAAATTTGAGTACTGCATATCATCCTCAAACAGATGGGCAAAGTGAAAGAACAATCCAAACTCTAGAAGACATGCTCCGAGCATGTGTGATAGACTTTGGTGGAAGTTGGGATGATCATTTACCATTAATTGAATTCTCCTATAACAATAGTTATCACTCAAGCATTGAAACTGCTCCATTCGAGGCACTATATGGGAGAAAGTGCAGAACTCCAGTTTGTTGGGCAGAAATAGGAGAAAGTCAATTATCAGGTCCTGAAATAGTACAAGAAACAACTGACAAGATTACTCGAATCAAGGAAAGACTGAAGACGGCTCGAGATCGCCAGAAAAGTTATGCAGACAATAGATGCAAGCCACTTGAATTCCAAGTTGGAGACAAAGTACTGTTGAAAGTTTCTCCTTGGAAAGGAGTAGTCAGATTTGGAAAGAAAGGAAAGCTAAGTCCAAGATACGTAGGACCATTTTCAGTGATCCAACGTATAGGACCAGTAGCTTATCGTTTACAACTACCAGAAGAACAAATTGGAGTACATGATGTATTTCATGTATCCAATCTCAAGAAATGTCTAGCAGATGAATCTATGGTAGTACCTCTTCAAGATATAGAGGTAAACGAAAAGTTGAAATTCGTTGAGAGACCTCTTCAGATAGAAGACAGAAAAGTAAAGTTTCTCAAGCACAAACGTCTAGTACTAGTTAAAGTAAAGTGGGACTCAAAGAGGGGAGCTGAATACACTTGGGAACTGGAATCAGAAATGAAGCGAAAATATCCTCATTTATTCCAGTAAATCTCGAGGACGAGATTTTTATTAAGGTGGGTAGAATGTAACAACCCTAATTAAAAGTTATAATTATTAAATTAATTAGACCAAAAGGAAACCCTAATTGAGACACCCAAGTGATTCTGAACAAACCCTAAAATTTTCATAATTTTCAGAATCAGGATTAGGGCCCCTAAAACTCAAGGGGGGATAAACCCTAGTGGACGATTATCCACTTAAATTCGTTGTCAAATAACTGAAATATGAAGTTGGCAAGTCAGCTAAGCTAGTCCCAATCGTGGCTAGTCTATAGGCCTACTTTTTACCCATACGCATCGTAGCGGGTTATGACCTACGATGCGCAGGCATGTTAAAAACCCATACGCATCGTAGGGGTTATAGTGCTACGATGCGCAGGGCTGACCAAATTTCACCTATAAATAGCAGACATTGGCACTTGCTTTCTGAACATATTACGTCGAAATAATTCTCACTATTACACTGATTTACGAACTGATATTCCAAATTACACTCTCGGGTCTCGAAATTCTGCTGCAAAACAGGGTATTAGCACAATCGCTGCTACGATTCATTTTCCGATGATCAATATATCCAATGAATGTTTAAGTGCCGCCCACATTAGGGTTATACTTTATCGTTCGTCATTAATTTGACGGATCATCGTTAATTCGATGGATACAGTATTATACTTTATCGTTCGTCATTAATTTGACGGATCATCGTTAATTCGATGGATGAAGTATTGCATTTTGTCGTTCATTGTGAGAATTTGATCTCGTGAGTTATCGTAATTGCTGGATTGATTACTAACCCAGTTTTGTGTGCATTGTTATTTAAATTAGGTTAACAAGGCTAAATCATAGACTAGACTCTGTCCGTAGTAAATCAGCAATGTGAGTCATTCTCTCTTTTTATCAAATTTATTTACAAAATCATGTTTAATTTCAAAGTTATAATTACGGGGATTAAGTCTTTGTAATCACCAAGTTACAGCCGGTATGTGGGGTTTTGTATACATTACTTGATAATCGTCACCATTGGGGCAGCCAATTGGGGGATATGACCATAGTCACAGATTCGGTCGAGTGACAAATACCGTGGGTAGTTGGTTGATAATAGAAACATTGTAATCGCTCTTAATACTGTAAATTATAACAAATGTGTCATTTTAGTAAATAGAATGATTCACTCAGTATTTCCCGCTGACAAAACCTTTTTCAAACATGTTTCAGGTGATCTGTTGTAATTCAGGAAAAGTGCTGGGGAGCATATCAAGCTTAAGATAGTGGCTCATTATAAAAATAAAGAAATAAGTTTTGTAACATAACAATTTTATAGTAAAATCATACTATTGTAAATTATCGGGGTTTTATCCCGAAATGTGAAATAAAATAAATCGGGAAAATTTTAGCTTTAAACGATCCTGTTTCCGCTGTTAAACTTAATCAAATAAATACCGCAGTATTTCTGTCCCGCGGCTCCTGAAACGGGTCAAACCGGGTCGGGGGCCGTGACAGAAAAAGGTGGTATCAGAGCCACCGAGTTAAGCTAATTAAGTATTTAGAAATACTTAATTTTTCCTGATTACTATTATGTGATTATGTGTTTTATTAACTGGCTTTTTGTTAGTTACAGTATGGGTAAGAAAAAGCTGTCAAGTATCTATCTTAAATTAGATAGATCATCCAAAGAGAAGGGAAGTTCATCCCAAACCAAATCCTCGAATCAGGCTGAAATTCCTGAAGAAGGAATATTTGTGCGAAAGGCACAATACGAGGAATCACTTTCTCCTAGAAGGAGGGAGATGATTATTAAGAAAAGTAAAGAGAAAATTCGAGAAAAGAAGATTAAACGGGAAACTCAGGAATTAATTGATAAATCACCTTGGGAAGATAAGCTAGATGAGAAATGGGCAAATTTATATATGCTAGCCACAGTAGCAGAAAATATAAATCTTTAGATATTTTAAAGTTTAGTACTTTACCCTTACAATCTAGAAACCCTTTGTATATGTTCTACATTGCTAATTATGCATAAATTGTAATTTACACGTTCTGTTGACTTTTTAAATACAAGTTTGACCCGACATTTGACCTAGTTAGAGTGGGAATCAGGGGGAACCCTTTTGAGGGTTTATTACCCACATAATTACCAACTTGTAACTACTTTTGATTCGACTAATCACTGAACCATTAGTGATTAATCTTAAAGTCAACCGTTAATTACGACGGTTTGACTTTTAAGCTAATACTAAGCTAAAACTTAATTAAGAAGGGTTAGGCAAACTTACTGAGGTCCTATGCACGAATTTGATCATAACTTTCTCATACGATAACGAAACTTTATGAAATTTTAATCGTGCATTCTAGTGAGCATAATTAACCATTACAAAGCTTCGGGTTTGTCAAAAGGTCACTCAGAGGTATAACTTAAACATGTTGACACATTTGACCCCTGTAGTTTGTAATCTCTCACTTTTAGCTTCGTATGATCCATGATTTATTCGTTTGGTGATATAAACATCATGTAGGTTTAATGTACCATATATTTATTCACTGTTGACATTTAGAACTCATATTTTCATATACTTTTCATGTTTGTCAACTTCAGTCATTTCAAAACATTCTTTCACACGTTCAAACATATGACACGTGTCAACACTTTATAGGACGTGAATTTTCGAGGTGTTACACGGGGTGACCAAAAAGGACCCACTATTATTCTTCAGGCGGTTGCTTCACAGGACCTTTGGGTTTGGTCGGCTTACTTTGGCGTGGTCGGGTCATGCAATGATATCAATGTTTTTAAACAATCTCCGTTGTTAGAGGAGTGGATTTCTGGCAAAGCTCCAAAAGCGTCGTTTTACGCAAATGGAAACTACTACCCTCATGGATATTATTTGAGCGACGGAATTTATCCTAGGTATTCGATTTTCGTGAAGACGTTTAGTGATCCTATTGATGAAAAAAGAGCATACTTTAAAAATGTTCAAGAGTCTTCACGAAAAGACATTGAGAGATGCTTTGGGGTTCTTAAACAACGCTGGCAATATTTGAGAAATCCTTGTCGTGCATGGAGCAAGCAAAAAATGAGAGATGCTATGTACGCTTGTATAATCATGCACAACATGATTTTGGAAGACGAAGGAAAGGCGGTATGCCAGAATTATGTACCAGAAGCCGTTCAAGAGGACCATCCACAGGCGTCAATGGAAGAAAGAGTGAATAATGCGCGAGAGTTGCGTTACGAACCGTACCATTCCCAGTTAATGGTTGATTTGGTACACCACTCGTGGTCGGTTCGGTATGTACCACCTGAGGGAGAGGAAGAAACGGAGGACGAGGAAGACGAAGTTGGCGAGGGTGAAGAAAGCGAAGACGAAAACTAGTGTTTTTTTTTTTAATTTAATCGGATTTTAATTTTTTTATTTCTAGTATTGTATTTTTTTTTAATTTAATGAAGTATTTAAAGTTTAAAAAAAATAATTGTGAAATGATTGCATGGGCGTTATTGGAATAATGCCCCACTACGCCACTTTTGCAATAATGCCCCATGCTGACTGGACTGCCACGTGTCGAATAATGCCCCATGGTGGAGGCATTATTTTCTTTAACCACTACACATGGTCTTAGGGTGTAAGGGGTGCACCCCTCATGAGTTGAGGGGAAAATTTCACTCACCCAATCATAATATGCAATGTCACTTCCCCTCTCATTCTCCCCTCTTGTCCAAAAATACAAGTGGTGGTTTCCCCCAAACCATTTTTTTTAAATAAAGGCATTGATTGGTTGAATACTAGTGGGCCCCACCTTTATCCCATCTCCCACACCTTCACCGCATGCGGTTACAACTCACCGAAAAACTCCTCCTCGCGCGGCAATCTTGGTGATGGCGGTGGACTCCCCGTGCGGCAAAACTTTTCCCCGCAAGGTTTGCCGCATGCACCCCGTACTCCCTTAGGAGAGACTACACCAAAACATGGTCTAGAAGGTCGAGTACACTCTGAGTAATTGCTACAAGGTAAGGATGCCGAGATGATTTTCTTCAATTCCGCCTAATTACGCGGAATCGGTGAAATGCAGTCAATCTCGGCAAGAATCAGATCTAGTTGGTAAACTCGGGCCGAGTTTAATTAAAAATAAAAATAAAACATAATTCTTATGTCTATCATATCGAATAATAAATATCATTTTTCAAAGAATGAATATCAAAGTTTTGAAATATTTTACTATTTAAACATGGATTTTTTTATTTATACGGGTATTCACGTATTTTGCTATATAAATATTAGTATATATATAGTGAAAGGGTAAAATACAATATTGCTTAACGTACGAGCGTACGCTATGAAATTACGCACGTTGTAAAATTCAAAACCCTAATCACGCATGTTATACTTATGTAATGAAACATGTTATAACTATCTAATGAAGCATGTTATGGTTTTCAACATGCGTTATTTTGTCTTTTCAACACGCGTGATTAGGGTTTTGAGTTTTACAACGTGCGTAATTTCACACCGTACGCTCATACGTTAAGGAATATTGTACATTAACTGGTCTCTCTCTCTCTCTATATATATATATATATATACATAGGGTGGGAGGGAGTTGGCTACAAAGTTCAATTTTCCTACAAAGTGTAGGAAGTTATAAAACACCATAATGTCAATCATAAAACACACCCAAAACCCACAAATAACAAAGTAAAGATTACTAAAACGCCATATTTGTAGGTTTTGTATTGTGTTTTGGATGATAAGACTTTAATTATCAAATGACTAACATTAGTATGTTTCATGTTGATTATCATGTTGTGTTATATATTCATAGTTCTACGATGGTGTGTTTGAAGTTTTTATGGACTGTTAGGGTTTGGATATTGTGTTTTAGTGATCTTCACTTTGTTATTTGTGGGTTTAGAGTGTGTTTTATGGCTGAAATTATGGTGTTTTATGACTTTGTACACTTTGTATGAAAAATTGACTTTGTAGCCGAACTCCACCATATATATATATATATATGGAGAGGATCATGAGAAAACTACATCTAAATGAGAAAACTAGAAAACTAACTAAAAAAGCTTAAAAAAAGCTAAAAAACATACCAATTTTTTTTTACAATTTTTTATAAAAAATCGCTATTTTTATATATAAAAAAAATTCAAAAAAAAAAAAACTTGTACTGCACATTTGCATTATATGTGTACTACACATGTGCATTACATGCTTAAAATTAGCTTTTTGAGTCTAGTTTAGTTTTTAGGGTTAATTTTTTTTTTTTTTTTTTTTTGAGGTTTAGGATTAGGTTTTTGGGTGTGGGGGGATGGGGGTTTAGGTTTTTGGGGGGTGGGAGTGGGGGGTTTAGGTTTTTTTGTTTTGTTTATGTTTAGGGTTTAGTTTTAGGTTTTTTGGAGGGGGGTGGGGGGTTTAGGTTTTTTGGGGGGTTAGGGTTTTGGTGGGAGGGTTAATTTAGGTTTTTAGGGGGTGGGGTAGGGGGTTTAGGTTTTTGGGGGGTGTCGGTGGGAGATGAGTTAAGTGGTTTAGGATTTTCGTATTAGTGCACATGTGTAGTAAAACAAAAAAAAAATTTGAAAATTTTTTTCCATACATAAAAAATAGGGATTTTTTATAAAAAAATTGTAAAAAAAAATTGGTATGTTTTTAGGCTTTTTTAGTTAGTTTTTTTGTTTTCTCATTTAAACTAGTTTTCTCATGATCCATCCCATATATATATATTTACCAAAAAGTAATTTTTTTATAATTTAACATGCTCGAGTACTCTTCGCCTAGATCGAGTACTCGCAACTTCCGAATCGACCGACCTAGAAATACTTAACGAATTCTAGTTAGTATTTATTTTGATGAATGACATTACTAAGTACACAATTCATATCACCTTGCATTTAACTTAATGCTCCTTTAATAGTTATCGAGGGCCGACAATTTATGACTCAATGTGTTAGCACGAGTAAATTAAACATGTATGGGTCATAAACAAGTCAGCACATTAATAACACAATTAAAAACGGTTTAAACAGGTTTAAGGCTAGTGGGTATGGTTGATGGACCATCCTTGAGGATGATCCGCCACGTAGGCGCCACGTCATCATCCTCCCAAGAATGGTCCATCCTCCAAAACTAGAGGGCATGGTTAAGTTGGTCCTAGTCATCATCCTCCACCACTTTTATGTTTTTTTTATTTTTTTTAATCTTCAACTTTTTTTAACATTTAACAAATAAAGTAACAAAATATTTTCATTAATATTAAAAAACATTACATAAACTTAAAAAAAAAATTAAAAAAAACATAAACTTAAAAAAAAAAAAAAACTTAAAAAAAAAACTTAAAAATATCCTAATATATTAAAAGAAGCAACTAGTCTTCGTCTTCCATGTCGTGGTCGGGTTCGTTTTGAGCGTTGTTCCAAATGTACTCCACCAAGTCCGCTTGTAGGTTATGATGTGTGTACTCGTTACGTAGAGCAAACATGTTCAAATCTTGTTGTTCCGCACTAACTGGAACAGAATTTCCAGTTGACGCGTCTTCGTCGTACTCGCATATCGCTCTACCTTCGTCTTCAATGACCATGTTATGAAGGATGATACAAGCGTACATAATGTGTCGTAACCTCTTTGGTGTTTGCGAACGTGCTGGATGTTCAATGATGTGCCATTTTTTTTGTAGAACACCAAAAGCCCGTTCAATATCTTTTCTCGCACCCTCTTGAAACTTCGCAAACTTTTTTCTTTTGTCGTCTGTCGGGTGCGGAATAGTTTTAACGATTGTCGAGTACTTTGGGTATATCCCATCGCCTAGGTAGTAACCTCGCCTGTATTCCACCCCCGAAACTGTAAAGCTTGTGTCTGGACCTGTACCCGCCACTACATCCTCAAATATCGGTGACTGGTATATGATGTTAAGGTCATTGAGCGAACCAGGTAGACCAAAAAAAGCATGCCAGATCCAGAGATCCTGTGACGCAACCGCCTCTAGAATAATAGTCGGATGTCCATGATCTCCCCTAGTATACTGACCTTGCCATTGGACTGGGCAGTTCTGCCACGCCCAGTGCATGCAATCAATGCTCCCGAGCATTCCTGGGAAACCATGTCTCTGTTCGTGTGCTTGATATAATTTTTGAACGTCGTTTGCGTTCGGTTTCCGCAGGTATCGCTTGCTATACAATTTGACAACCCATTCGCAAAACTTGTGCAAACATCGACGTGCGGTTCTTTCAGACATCCTAATATACTCGTCTAATGCATCGGGTGCGTAACCGTACGCAAGTTGGCGAATGGCCGACGTGCATTTTTGTAAATTACTGAAACCCCTTAGCCCCCTAGCGTCGTTCCGCAATGTAAAAAACGGATCAGACTGGGCCATGTCGCCTGCAATACGTAAAAACAGTGGACGACTCATGCGGAACCGACGTCGGAAAATCTCGGCTGGGTACACGGGTTCGTCGGCAAAATAATCGGCTAGTAGTTTAGCGTGGCCGGCTATAAATTTAAAACGAAACATAAATGAAATTAATTATAAAATACATTTTCAAATCTATATAAAACATAAGGAAAAAAAAAGTAAAATACCTTCTTGGACTCGGTTATATTTTGTTCGTCTAGTTAGCCGTTGGGACGACCCTTGATCAGCCGCCATGAAGACTTGAGCCGCGTTCATAATCATGTTGTGCATAATATCATCCTCTTCCGAAGATGATGAATACCACGCAGACGAAGCCGATGAAGACATAGAAGAAATTGAAGAAATGGAAGACATGGGTGAAGCCATGATAATTTTTGAGCGAGAAATGGGGTGGTAGTGTGTAAAAAACGGTATAAAATATGATGAGTTTTTATAAAAAGGGAAGAGTGGTTTATAAAATGTGAGAAAGATGGGGTGGTAGTGGGTGAAAAGTTGTGAAAAAAATGGTTAAAGATGTGAGTATTTATAAAAATGGAAGTGAATTGGGGTATATTTTAAATTATAACCGTTTGAATATTTAATGTTAATTAGAAAATTAAATTTTTTTTTATTTTGAACGGTCACAAACGTGGAAGGGCCCACCACTTAGCTTCGTCGCAAACGGCTAGAACCCGACGTTCAAGACGGGACGGGGGGGGCACGGTGTTGGGACCGTCGCCGACCCAGGACGATCCGGGGAAGAACCCCATACCGACTAGTCTAATATGCTTACTCATTTTATGATATGCATATAACACGTGTAACTTATCATGCTAAATACATATCTATAATCTATATCTATAATACTATATAAAGCATTTCTCATGGACAAAATAGTAATTTAACACTAATTTTTTAAGATGACAGGCTAAAAGTCTCAAATAAAACCCAATATTTTTACATTTTTCTTTCCATTCTGCCCTTCTTTCTCTACATCAAACCCTCCAAATGTTATCATCAGAACTCAATCGTTGCCCTTTGATTCCTGAATTGCCCCAATCAATTCTCCTTCCCTCAATCAGTTTTAATCGAATGGTGCTCTTTCCCTTTAATGCCACCGCTAAAGCTTCCCCCACCTTCTGTCTATACAAAACGACCTTTTTTCTGTCGTTGTATCTTAATTTTCTCCGGTGAATACGCATTTTATAGTGACAAAGAAGGAAATCCGGTGTTCCCTCTGATGCTTCCGGTTGCATATTCAGAGAAGAGAGGGAAGGAGAACCAGAGAACACAGAGAGAGAAGGAGATGCGTGAGCGGCCATTAACAGGGGTTAAAGCGATGCCAGTTCAGTCATCTAGGGTTCCGACAGAGGGGTTCAACAGATGAGCTGTAATCCGGGTTTTAAATTTCAAGGTAATTCAATGGTTCTTCAAAATTTACGGGTTCTGTTTAGATTCTTGGGCGTTTTTAATCACTTAATTTTCGTGGTAGTTATTATTTGTAGTTGAAAGATGGAAAGGGATTTCATGGGTTTGAATTCAAAAGATTCAAATTTCATGGTCAAAGATGAAGCTGATGAAGTATGCAAAGAATCAGGTTTTTTTCTTATATTTTTCTTCAAGTTTGTTGACCTAATTTGAACGCTTTTTACAAACTGAATTGAAGTTAGTTATGTAGTTAATTTAAACTATAAGGTTTGCAATTTTGTTGTTAGTTTTACTATATTGGGATTATATTGTTTAAATTTTGTTCAAACTAAATGATTCTACAAAAGAATGGGAGAAAATAAATGATTTAGGAAAACACATGATTTATATACCTGAAACATCATGTATCTGCCCCATTGCCTTTGTTTAATAGCTGCTTTTTTAGTATATATATGATTTTATTATGTATTGATTTTGATGATGCTGCTTTTGTGTTCTTTCTATACAGAGTTTACGAAAATTATGTTAAACACACTTCTATTAATCGGATTTAATTGTTGTTATGCAGATTTATTCATTCGTTTGGATTAGCAACATTGAAACCTGAAGAGACATCTGGATTTCAGCCCTGATGAAGTATACAACCTGGGTAACAATTTCAGTTTACTAATATATCTTTTGGGTATGTAGAAAACTAGAAATATATTAAACTGCTTTGGTTAGAAGTGTTTTATATGTTGAAACAATCAGTGATATGATTTAATGATAAGGTTTCTTATAAAATTCAGTTAATATGCTCTCAATCTGTATCTTCAGCAAGTAACTGTTCGTGGTGTTATTTGTTGTGTGGCATGACGTTAATCTATTTCTTAATCGAGTAACAATACTGGTTATTCTTCTATGGTAAACTGCGTATTCTTATTTAATATATTATGTATACCAGGCGGCTTTGCTTGCTCTGGCTGCTCATGCTTCTGATCCCAATGAAGCCGTTCGACTAAAATTTCTCACATCGCCAGCTGGCAAGGTCCGGATTTCTTTCACTGATCTTGGTTAATGGTTTTTATCTTTATTAAAAAAACGAAGCGTTTTTTATTGGTTTATACTGCTGTTTAGGATGAATATGCTCAGTCGATAGTTGCAAGCCAGAGAAGTCTTTTTGAGGTTATGGAGGCATTCCCATCAGCCAAACCTCCACTTGGCGTTTTCTTCGCGGCTGTGGCGCGACGCATACAGCCTTGATACTCCTTGATTTCTTCTTCTCCGAAGTTAGTAGTTTATATATGCTATATATTAAGTAACCTCTTCTATATTAACGTAATCCCATTTTTTATTAATTATTTTTAAAATTTACATGGTGACACCGAACCGCATTCATATCGCTTGTGCATTAGTTTATGATAAAATGCCTGCAGGCCGTATCCACAAAGGACTTTCTTCAATCTGGATTAAGGTATTACCATCATGTTAAACAAACAAGCGATTCAGAGTTCGGGCCATCTATTTTCTTTTTCCGATGTAGAAACCGCAATGTGGTAAGCTAAACAAAAAATAATAATAATTACAAACGTAATATCTAATAATTTTTTATATACTTTCAGACTCCAAGTCGTAAATTCCTCCTTCGTGTTTTGTATTTGGAAATTTATAACGAGGTAAAGTTCTAAACATTCTTTTCCGGCGCTCACTACTTGTTAAATAAAGTTGTTTTTATTCAACGACATAACGAACAATTCATCATTAGATGATAAGATTATGCTCGTTAGCGGCTTCTTTGTTGAGGAAGGTCGAGTGAATGTGGGACAAGTGACACTCACAACGAGACGGTACCTGTCGGGTCGAAACGGTGAGAGACAGGTGGCGATGTTACGAGTTAACTAGATTTTATTTAATAAATCCTTCATATTGAGTTATTCTTTGATTAAAGTAAATTCTAATGGTTCGTTTTTATTGGAATTTTGCAGTTATTTGAAAAGATTACGGGTTCGGTTCTGCTAGCAAGAAATGTACGTATATGGAGGGTGTAGTACGTACTCTAATCTAGCTACCAGATTAGTTTATTTCTTTCTTGTATACACGCATGAGCTACTTTGCAATTTAGGTGATTTTTAATGAGCTCACTTGTTTTTTTTTTCTTAAATTTATTAACTTTAGTAAGCTGTATTGGAGTCAATAATAACCAAGATCTGATTTTTATGTAAATTCGTTGAGTTCAATTACAAGATTCAGATTTGGTTGTTATTTGCTTAGTGATATAGCATAACATGTGTGAGCTTTATGTGTGTTTGTAAGATAGATTAGTTTTTTTTTTTTTGGCAAAAAGACCATTCTACAACCTGTATGTGCTTGGGTTAGTGGAACATGTGCACGCCTCTTTAAATCGGAAGTCCAGTTCGGTCACGCAGTAAGCTTATTCTTTTACTTTATCATAACTTTTTGAAACTCGAAAGGGCAATATGGTAATTTCCTTCGTGGTTAATATTTATCCAACAATCAGGGGGCCAAAAGTGGCGGTTTAATGGAGTCTGCGCAAGCTAAAAACAAAGCACTTAAAGAAGCCGGGGCAATGGTCCCCACTTCATACGAAGCATTCGAAAGCGCAATCAAGGAAACATTTGAGAAGTTGGTAAGCCTCATTTCTGAAATCTTATATTTTTATGAGTAAAATGCCATTTTCGTCTCCAAAGGTTTGGCCAGTTTTGCGACTTTCGTCCAAAGGTTTGTTTTTCCGCATCTGGTTCAAAAAAGTTTGAAATTTTGCCATTTTCACCCGGCTCATGAACTCCATCCATTTTTCTCCGTTAAGTCAGGGGTATTTTCATCTTTTTAAGTTAACATAAAGGACAATTTGGTCTTTTTCACTTTATGGCAAGATTTCAAACATTTTGGGTCCAAATACGGAAAAACAAACCTTTGGACGAAAGTCGCAAAACTGAAAAACCTAAGGACGAAAAATGCATTTTAATCTATCTTTGTTTTCCCTTTTTGCCCTTTACGAACTCAAGTTTCTTTCGTGTT
Source organism: Helianthus tuberosus (assembly GCA_030545235.1). Lineage (NCBI taxonomy): Eukaryota > Viridiplantae > Streptophyta > Magnoliopsida > Asterales > Asteraceae > Helianthus > Helianthus tuberosus. The sequence goes on from CM060418.1 coordinate 168,304,591, forward strand.
TTTATAGTCTGAAGAGGGCAAGATTACCCCCGTCAAGGAAATAACCCCTCCACAAATCCCCGAGGACCTTAACACAGCAATTAAGAGCGGGAAAGTACGGGCTCCTACTCATATTATTTCAACCATTTCTGATGACAGAGGTATCAAATATGAATGTGTTGCATGAGACTTTTAGGGGTATGCATTTCTTAAATGTTTTTAAGTAATGATTATTATTATTTTTATCTGCAGGTAAAGAGCCTTGCTATGGGTACCGATGTCCATGATCGTGGAAAAGGGAATGGGCGTTGGTGATGTCATCTCTCTTTTGTGGTTTAAACGTAGTCTTCCCCGTTACTGCACACAATTCATTGAGGTTGGTCAACGTTGACTTTTTATTATGCAAAATACTCCACCTGTTCTGTGGAAATTGAGTTGTTTGAATAGTTTCAGAGGGAGTTATATGCATTAGGTGATAGTATTTTTTGACCAGAAAAAAAAAGCATTAGATACTAGTAATATGCCCGCGCGCGTTGCGGCGCGGGCACATCGCAAATATCGAATGGATTAGTCCAAACGTTATGTTATGCGTTAACCATACGAAAACGTGTGTGTTCGACGTATTCGATTGAACTCGGTATAACCTATATAAGCATTGCGATTGGATCAAAACATAAAGTAAATCGAATTAATACAGTATAATCATAATGTATTATATACATATTATATGGGATATATTAGAGGTTTAAAAAAAGGAAAAAAAATACATTTTGACTCCACTCGTTTCTGAACAAAATTTATGAAAACATACATAAAAATAAGAATGAAAGCGTATTATATTTGACCTGACTTGTTTCCCAAAAAAGTTTACGTCGAAACGTAGACAAACTCGAACTAATACAACACATACATAAAAATATGCACGTAAAAATTGTTTTAAACGAAAACGGAATATATTTGACCTGACTTGTCTCAAAAAAAAATTACATCAAAACGTAGACACACTCAAATTTATATTGATAAGTACATAAAAATATGCACGTAAAAAAGGTTTTTTTTTTTTTTAAGTAAAAGAATGATAGAGGTGAACAAAAGAATTTAATAAACAAAAGTTACTCATGGAAAATTAAATTAGTAAAAAAGTAGGGGTTAAAAACGCAAAATGCGAAAGTGGAGGGGTAATAGAAACATAGAAGGGAGTAAATTGGACTAACTCTAAAAGTTAAAGGGCCAACCAAAGCCGGTGGAAACTCCACCGACTTTGGTTTTTAAGATAGTATACAATTAGATATAAAAGAGAAGCTTAAAATTTTCTATAATTTTGATAAATGGTAATCAGATGAAGTGTCTTTAGTTTTGACCATGTTGACTTTTGCTGACATCAAGGTTGAAAATTACCAAATTATTTTAAGTTTGAGGACTCTTTTCTGGAAAATAAAGGTCGTCTTATGCAACTTATCCATTTGTCAGTTAACTGGTATGATCATAAAATATGGGAATATTGTGACCAAATATGCTATTGGCAAAAAGATCATTCTACCCTTCTCACATGACATGCTTGTTCTTGGTAGACAATGCAGTGCCTTTGTGGAATTGAATTCATGTTTAATTAGTAGTAATGAATTAATGTGTCTAGAGGTGGGATCAAGGCATTTGGTTTTGGATTTGTTGTATCGGGATGAATTTTACATCCTAAAGCATGGATACAGTTTGATTCAATTTTTAGTCCCGCCGCAACGTGCGGGTTACCTACTAGTATAGTTTGGTACACAAGTTTATAACTGATTGAGATTTGGTCCTTATTTTTCTAGAGTTTCCTCATGTTTTAATATTTGCATGTTTTATTTTATTTCATTTGTTTTCTTTTGTGTTTTTAATTTCTTACGTAAGTTTGATCCATGTTTAGAGATCATGGGTGTAGTGGGTTGGTTAGTTCTAAAAAACTCTTGTAATGTTTTTTTTTTTATCTATATAACTTATCAAATGAAAAGAGGGAGAGAGTTTTAGATTATGAACACTTTTGTGTTGATTTTATCTCATTGGATTATGGGATAAAATTAATGGTCTATGCTAGCTTAACCTTGGCACGTTGGGTGGTGAACTTAGACACGATTCTTTAACCGTAGTGGTGTATTTGTATCTTCGGTTGGAAATCGCAGCCCTATGGTTTCGTTTGGTGGTGAATCTGTATCCAAATGAGTCGTAGTTCTATCTTTTCTTTTTATCGTTTGATGTAAACCGGTGATTCAGGGTTTTACTCCTGTCAATAACCCTTTTATTAAAAGAACAAAGTACTTATAAATAATTATACAAGGATTGTAAGCTTTCGTAGCTATTATTTTATTGTGCTAATATAGTATTTTTATCATGTAAAACGTTCTGTCATTCGTGTTATTAAACCACTACTTGTATGTAATCGTTTAAGGTGTTTTATGTGATTCGTGTTATTGAACTTGCTAGTTTTAATCGGTTAAACGTGGCACGTCGTGTAGCTCGCTTGTTAAGCATGTCCGTGTTAGCGGTTAAGAAAATGACACCTTTATTTAAACATGTCGCGTTTAGTTTCACTACCCATGTTAAACGGGTTGTGTCATGTTTGATTGTTTACACAACACAACACATTTTGTCACCTCTATTGTTACGTATTACTATATATATACAATTCATGAATGGCTTAGGAACAGTAGCCAAACTTTTTTCTTTTAACTTTTACCACCAAAGTTTAGCAGGTTCTATATACAATAGTGTTATATTTAAGGTTTTTATTTGTCACACCCCCGTTTTCACGTGTCACCGGTGGGCCCGGTGGGGAGTATCGTGACGTGGTTGGCAACATAATAGTCAAACAACACAATATTTAATATGCACAGCGGAAGCAAAATGTAAGATATAATTCAACCGAATATAATGTTGTAATATCAAGTATCACAATAGTCGATTGTTTATCCACAGACGGATCGAAAATAAATTGGAAACAGTAGTTCAACAGACGATAGGCATCTTAAGCTTGCGAGACTTCTATTGATGCTAAGGAGAAATCCCAGCCAATTACGCTTAGTACCTGCATTTAATCTTTTTGGGAAAATACGTCAGTTTACACTGGTAAATACAATCAACTGACTCATTTTGGAAAATGGTTTAAAATTGATTTGGATGCACGTGGCATAAACATTTTATAACTTGGGAGAATTATTTAAATATATAATCTTGTGAACGAATTACATGTTCCTTATGCGTTCAGTAGCCCGGATCTTGTCCGGGTTAAAGATCAATAGACACACCACATTATTCTTTTGTGCACTGACGGGTGTACGCCTACACCCCGCGCTTAAGTCGTGGCCATTTCGTAAAATGATGCCAGGGATATCCGGGACATGGTCATTAACCCCCCAAAGGCTTTTAAGTAAACAAAACTGTTTAAACGGGCCGATCAAATTATTCAATTAACCACCTAACGATGGAAGATTTGACACCCGACCAAGCGGTATTCTATATACCGTAACCCAAGCCCGTATAGGGAAAATAAGTTAAAAGTATTTACCTGAGCAATGTAATAATCACAATAAGCAAATTGCAAGTAGCTTTTACTGGTTCTCCTAATCTGGAACGAAGGTTTATAGTAACCTATTAGAATCCTAACGGGTCTTTAGTTATGCTTAAGCTTAGACCGGTTAGTTTCAAAGATACGGTTCGTACGCACGATTAAGCGAAGACCGGATAGAATGTGATTTAGACCCGAAAAGTTCAGAGACTTGCTTAATATGGGTATTTCATACACATTCTGGATTTTTGAGATAAAACCGATAAGGTTTGACCCGTTTCGGCTAATTTATGCAAACTTGTTACATAAACCGAACCGAACGCGTAATAAGCGTAACGGGTATCCGTAAGAGCCATATACAGGTTTCCTAAGTTAATATGCTTTAAATATGTTGTGACCTCAGTAAGATGTCTTTATTATGCCCGAAACGAATTTAAACACAAACTATGTCCCGTAGGGGTAGTTTGGTCATTTAAAAGGTTATAAAAGAGTTTAAGTATTTACCTGAGTTACAGGTCTGATATAATCAGCAAAAATACTTATTTTACTAAGTTATAACAGTAGGGTAAAGTATATATGTGAAACTTATCAATTATAACCAAACTATGCACCGTAGGGGCATTTTGGTAATTTCACATAAGCCGAGAAGCTCAAAACTGAAGTCTGAGTTTAACAACCTTTGCTTACTGTTAAAATATAATAATTTACCTCAAATATCAGTAGGTATCAACCTTTGTATGTTTAAAATAGTTCTAGTACATACTATGCGTTAAAAACGCTTAATTAGGCGATTAGAAGCCGTTTCTGGGTTCTATATAGAAATCTGATATTTTTATTATTCCAGAAGGCTTAAAATAATTTATTTATCATATCTAATCAGTAGCAAAAGGTTTGGAGTCGTTTAGATATGTAAAACTCATTTTATAGCTCATAAGGGCAAAACCGACAATTACCGGATTAAGCCTACGACTATAAGTTATGCTCAGCCTAAAATTAATTAAAAATCTTCAAAAATCCTAAAATAATATATTATATCAGTGGGTAAAGATTTTGATACCAAAAAGTAGGCTTAACTAGGCTATATGCTAATTACGCCGTTTAGTTAACACAAAGCTTTTAATTTACGCTAATGAGCATAACTCTCAATCTACACCTCAAATTGATATCAAATTTTGGGTGCAAGTTTATATATCAGTAATTAAAGTTTCTACTCTTTTACATTTTCAAAAATCACGTTTTAAGGTGAAAAGGGCATAATGGTCAACATATAAGCAATTAACGGAATCATGCATATTAATTGGATAACTAATGAACCAAGGTGTATAATCACAGAGGGTTATACTAGCATGTAACCTAGTCCAATTAAAGCTCTGAGGCATTTCTAAAACATGCCTTAACGGGTCAGGACTGAGAGTCAAAGCAAAAGTCAAACTATGCGACTTTCGGTTCCGAACCGGGTCTAAACAGTAAATTGTCGGGTTGAACATGTTTAGACATGTTCTTACACTAATTACCAAGTTATATTAATGATCAAACAGGTTGTATATGTTCTACATTGCTAATTATGCATAAATTAGAAAATAAGTATCCTGTTGACTTTTTAATGACAAGTTTGACCCGACTTTTGACCTAGTTAGAGTGGGAATCAGGGGGAACCCTTTTAAGGGTTTATTACCCACATAATTACCAACTTATAACTACTTTTACTTCGACTAATCACTGGACTAACAATGATTAATCGTCAAGTCAACCGTTAATTACAACGGTTTGACTTTTAAGCTAAAACTAAGTAAAAACTTAACTAAGAAAGGTTAAGCAAACTTACAAGAGTCCTATGCACGAATTATGATCACTTGAGTCTGCTTTGGAGCTCCAAGAATGATCAGAAGTGCAAGAGAAAGGTGTGAAGAACTTGTTGCAACAAGGGTCCTTTATATAGTGCTTTAATCACCATAAAATGTTGACACACAAGTCTACAACTGACCACAATTCATCCACAAGTGTCCCTAGATGTTTAGGGGTGGTTTAGGGGTCAAGCAATATGTGGAAAATCTGATAAAAGTCGAGTAGAAAGCACTTAGCAGGCGAAAACCCAACTTTTGCGGAATTGGTAGTCCCTCGCGGCACGCGTAGACCCCCCCCCTAGGGCTTCGCGTGGCGCGAGGCCTTGTCTGATCAAATCAGAACTTGTGATTTATTGCGTTTTGATCCTTGGCTCTTCAAACTTCGTTTAGACTTTTGTTTCTTGCATATTGAACCCTCCAAACTGATTTATAAGGGCTTTAAAACATATACCCACTTTGTTAAGTCCCCGGTTAACTTTATTGTTACCCGAAAAGTCCTAACTTTCAACGTTGACGCTTTAACCCTTCGCACACGAATTTGATCATAACTTTCTCATACGATAACGAAACTTTACGAAATTTATATCGTGCATTCTTGTGAGCATAATTAACCGTTACAAAGCTTCGGGTTTGTCAAAAGTTCACTCAGAGGTATAACTTAAACATGTTGACACATTTAACCCCTGTAGTTTGAAATCTCTCACTTTCCTTCATATTTAGCTTCGTACGATCCATGATTTATTCGTTTGAAGGTATGAGCATCATGTAGGGTTAATATATAATATATTTATTCACTGTTGACATTTAGAACTCGTATATTCACATACTTTCTATGTTTGTCAACTTTAGTCCTCCTAGAACATTATTTCACACGTTCAAACATATGACACGTGTCAACACATTATAGGACGTGAATTTTCGAGGTGTTACATCCTCACCCCCTTAAAAGAAATCTCGACCCCGAGATTTACTGAAATAAATAAGGGTACTTTTTCTTTCATCGTGGACTCAACCTCCCACGTATATTCGGGTCCTCTACGGGCATCCCATTTGACCTTTACAATAGGTACATGCTTCCTTCGAAGCTTCTTAACCTGTCGATCTTCAATCGACAATGGTTTTTCCACAAATTTTAAGCTCTCATCTATATGCACATCTGTATGTGGTATAACCAGTGATTCATCAGCGAAGCACTTCTTCAGATTGCAGATGTGGAACACATTGTGAATTACACTGAGCTCTACAGGTAAGTTTAGCTTATAGGCAACTGACCCGACACGTTCGATAACCTCGAAAGGTCCTATGTATCTCGGGCTTAGCTTGCCTTTCTTACCAAATCGCATCACCCCCTTCCAGGGTGATACCTTAAGTAGTACTTTGTCACCTACTTCGAAGTGAAAAGCTTTACGCTTTGGATCCGCGTAACTCTTCTGCCTATCCCGGGCAGCTTTGAGACGGTCACGAATCTGGACAATCTTGTCCGTCGTTTCAAAGACTATCTCTGGTCCTGATAATTGGACATCTCCAACTTCCGCCCAACAAACGGGCGTTCTACACTTTCTACCGTATTAGGCCTCAAAAGGCGCAGCCTTAATGCTGGTATGGTAGCTGTTGTTGTAGGAGAATTCAATCAAGGGTAGGTAGTTATCCCAGCTACCACCTAAATCAATCACACATGCCCGAAGCATGTCTTCCAAAGTTTGAATAGTACGCTCACTCTGACCGTCTGTCTGAGGATGGTAAGCCGTACTAAAATTCAAACGCGTGCCCAAAGATTGCTGGAAACTTTTCCAAAAATGTGACGTGTATCTAGTATCCCTGTCAGAGATAATAGACACAGGTATTCCATGTAAGGCTACAATCTTATCAACGTACAACTGGGCTAACATGTCGGAGCTATAAGTCTCCTTGATGGGTAAGAAATGTGCTGACTTAGTCAGTCTATCAACTATAACCCATATTGTATCATTTCCTTTCCTTGTCTTAGGTAACTTGGTGATAAAATCCATAGTTACCATTTCCCACTTCCACGTAGGAAGTTCAGGCTGTTGTAGCAAACCTGATGGCTTTTGATGTTTTGCTTTGACTTGCGCACATGTCAGGCATTTAGCTACATAGGCAGCTACAGACTTTTTCAAGCCTATCCACCAATAGTTTGCCCTTAGATCCTGGTACATCTTATCAGCTCCAGGATGAACGGAATATTTGGAACTATGGGCTTCCTGGAGGATGACATCTCGAAGTCCTCCATAAATTGGAACCCATATTCGTCCATTTAATCTCAGAATCCCGTCCTTGCAAAGAGATAACTGCTCCTCAGTTACCCCTAGCTTCTCGTTAGGATAGTTTGCTTCCAACACAGCTTCCCTCTGTGCAGCTAACAACCTTTCAGTCAAACTGTTCTTAATCTCAATGCTCTTGGCATTGATTCGGATGGGTTTCACCCTTTCCTTTCTACTTAAGGCATCAGCGACTACATTCGCCTTGCCGGGATGATATCTGATTTCACAATCATAATCATTTAAAGTCTCCATCCATCGGCGTTGCCTCATGTTTAAATCCTTCTGATTAAACAGATGTTGAAGGCTCTTGTGATCAGAATAGATCATACACTTGATTCCATATAAATAATGCCTCCACAGTTTTAGTGCGAATACAACGGCACCCAACTCCAAGTCGTGGGTGGTGTAATTCTTTTCATGCACCTTTAACTGTCGTGATGCATAGGCAATAACTTTGCCTTTCTGCATAAGCATACACCCCATGCCAGTGTGCGATGCATCGCAGTAAACCACAAAATCTTCTATTCCATCTGGCAATGTTAGTACTGGGGTGTTGCTCAACTTTTGTTTAATGATATCAAAGGACTCTTGCTGCTTAGGGCCCCAAACGAACTTTACTTTCTTCTTAGTCAAGGAGGTTAGGGGTGCAGCAATCCTTGAAAAATTTTCAATGAAACGCCTGTAATATCCTGCCAATCCCATGAAGCTACGAATCTCTGTAGGCGTCTTTGGCTCTTGCCAGTTCATAACTGCTTCAACCTTAGCGGGATCCACTTGGATACCACGCTCACTAACCACATGTCCAAGGAACTGGACCTCTCGAAGCCAAAATTCACACTTTGAAAATTTGGCGTAGAGTTTCTCCTGCTGTAGAAGTTTGAGAATACATCGAAGGTGTTTCTCATGGTCAGCTTGGTTCTTCGAATAGATAAGAATGTCGTCGATGAAAACGATGACGAATTTATCTAAGTTTGGCTTGCAAACGCGATTCATGAGATCCATGAATGCGGCCGGTGCATTAGTGAGCCCAAAGAGTCCTAAATGCTGTTTTGTGCACGTCTTCATCTCTAACCTTCAGTTGATGGTAGCCTGACCTTAAGTCAATCTTCGAGAAATAACTTGCCCCTTGCAATTGATCGAACAAATCGTCGATCCTGGGCAAAGGATACCTATTCTTTATCGTGACCTTATTAAGCTCACGATAATCGATGCACAGACGCATCGATCCATCCTTCTTCTTGACAAACAGGACTGGTGCTCCCCATGGAGACGAACTAGGTTTAATGAAACCTTTAGCTAGCAATTCATCCAGTTGTGTCCTTAATTCCTTCATTTCGGTGGGCGCCAACCTATAAGGTGCTCTAGCAACTGGTGCTGCTCCAGGGATGATGTCAATTCTGAATTCGACTTGTCTATCTGGTGGCAAACCAGGTAGTTCTTCAGGAAAAACTTCTGGGTATTCAGAAATGACGGGGATGTCTTCTATCTTCGGTTTAGGCTCTTCAATAATCACTTGTGCCATGTAGATGACACAACCCTTCTTTAAACACTTGGAAGCCTTGAGCATAGTCACTTGCTCAGGCAGTCCGTATTGGGTATCTCCCCGAATGGTAAGTGATTCACCAGACGGAGTCTTAATCACCACTTGCTTTCTGTTGCAGACAATTTGGGCCTGGTTATGAGATAACCAGTCCATACCCAAAACTATGTCAAAACCGGCCAACTTAAAGGGAAGTAGGGACAGAGGAAAAGAGTGGTTCTTAATAGATATAACACATCCATCTAACACCATAGAGACGGTTTCTAGGGTGCCATCTGCTAACTCCACCTCATAATTCACACTTAAGGTTTTGACAGGTAATTTCAGCAATTCACAAAACTTATGATCTACAAACGACTTATCAGCGCCTGAATCAAATAGTACTCTTGCATAGACATCATTTACAAGGAAAGTACCTGTAATCACGTTGTCGCCTAGAACTGCTTCCTTTGCGTCCATTCTGAAGACTCTAGCATTTGTCTTCTTGGTCTCTTCAGGCTTCTTGGTGTATTTAGGGCAGTTGGTTTTAATGTGCCCTTTCTCATTGCAACGGTAGCACGTTGCGTCTTTCAGCTGTTTGCAATCCAAGGTCTTGTGATCCTTGGACTTGCATATACCACAAGCATAGGTTTTTGACTGAGTCTGCGAGTTCGACTCGAGTCTGCACTTTCCAAAGTGCTGTTTCTTGCAAATCTTGCACTTGGGCTTCTCACCAGACTGATGCCCATCTTTCCTTGACTCAGATCCTTTCTTGTTGTCACCGTTCCCACGGTGCTTCTTGTTCGACCTCCGTGAACTATCATCTTCACGTTTTCTCTTCTCAGCATCCTTATTCCTCAGCGATCTTTGCCTGACCGCATCCAAGGTGAGGGACAAAGATATGTCAACTACAGATCTAAAAGTTGCTGGCCGAGAAGCCTTCACGCTTGCCTTTATCTCGGGGGCTAAACCACCGATAAAACGAGCTATTCTTTTTGGTTCCGGGGTCACCAGATACGGAACCAACCAGGACATTGTGTTGAAGCTCGTGAGGTAAGCTTGACAGTCAAGATTTGTCATAACCAATGATAGAAAATCAGACTCTATCTTCTCCACCTCATGCTGGGGACAGTAATTTTCCCTGATGAGGGCAACAAATTGATCCCATGACATGTTGTACAATGGGATTTTCCCGGTGGCTTGAATCAGTGATCTCCACCAGGCTAAGGCTTCACCCTTAAATGATTGCGACACAAACTTGACCACATCCCTCTCAGCGCATCCGCTGATATCCACAACTGTGTCCATCTCATCTAACCACGTCATGTAGTCAATGGCTCCCTTTTCCCCAGTGAAATCCCTGGGCTTGCATGAAACAAAGTATTTATAGGAGCAACCCTTGTCACGGGGTACTTGATTTAGCACAATTTGTTGAGACGGGTCACTATGATGATTTGAGGAGCGACGATCGTCATCTCCTTTCTTGGGATCATCTTTCTTGGGAGGTGGCTTGCTGTGAGCTTCAGGGTGTGTTTTAGGCTTTGAATGCGGCGTAGAAAGGGTCCTGCTACGAGTCCCACTATATTCTTCATATTGCTGCTCTAAGGCCTTTGTCACAGCGTCATCAACTAACTCTTTCAATTCCGCACCCGTTAAAGTAATTCGGGCGTTATCATTATTCTCCACTGGGTGACTATTAATCTCATCTGAGTTAGCCATTTTAATTGAACTGTTTCATAAAACAAGGACAATAGTTTATTCGGGAGTTTATCATAGAATTGTCTTTTATGGCAATTCATTAACCATGGTATACATAAACCATATTTGGTTAATTTGTTAATCATATTTATTTAGGATTTTAATTATAATTTATCCTAATTATAAAACAATAATAGTTTTATCAATAGCACAAAAGGCCTAGTCACAAGGACATTTATAAATTATAAGTTATGATTTCAGAGAATCAAGGCTTTTAAGGTATACTGGCACAACAGGCCTAGTCACAAGGACATTTATAAATTATAAGCTACGATTTCAGAGAATCAAAGCATGACGGTTTGAACTTAGTTCATTACCTTTATCTGACAGAGAGTCATCGCTACCACTGTCTTTTGGCTCATATGGGAATGAGCAGGGCCCGTAGGCGCTATATTACCACGTATGGTCAAAATATGATCATCTCAATTGATGATCTAAACCCATGATTCAGAGATCATTAAATTGGGTTAGGAATCTTTTGAAGAATCCAATAATAAGAATGACGTGTGTGATTTTAATGAATCACGTCTGCCAGGAGTGTTAACATGTTTACAGATGTTAACAGGGATTTGAATCTTTTAAACAGGTCTTACCATCATGGCCAGGTCTTCATAATGACACTCAGGCTAGGTTTCACTCTTAAGATTCTTATTCAATATATAATAGGCAGATTATTATTAAAAGGAATGATTTTGATTTATTTATTTCATATGTATATTTATGCAGATAATAGTAAAAATGAAATTTATAAACTTACATTCCATTAATTTATTAAAAGGTTACACGTCGCCCTAAACGGGACTTTTTAAATAAACAAACTTACCCACGCAGGGGTTCAAACAAGGACTTACCCACGCAGGGGCTTAACAACAAACATCATAATAGTCCACGCAGGGGCTTACATAAATAACATAATAGTCCACGCAGGGACTTAAACAATAACATACCCTCGTAGGGGCTAACAGAAAGATAGACCCACGCAGGGGTCAAAACAAACAAGCATACCCACGCAGGGGTTTATACAGCAAGACTGGCCCACGCAGGGGCTCAACAACAATTGGAAGGATTCAGTGGTCCTTCTTGCTCTTTCCCTTTATCAGGCTTGTTAATCCTTGGAAGAAAGTCTGTCGCTCCCTGCGATCGCGGTGAAAGTCTCGCTCAACCTGATCCAGTCTCTGAAGAATTTCCTCCCGTTCTGGGGGAGAAAACCGTGGTGGCTGTGATTGCGTCCGTATAATTGGTCTGGCAGGTATCTGGTACCCATGAGTTGGGTATCCTGCTCCCCAAGGAGCGCCATAGGGTCCATCCGGGTTAAAGGCGTTGTAATTGGCCGCCACCATATAGGGGTCGGCTTCACCGTAACCGTAGTTGGTGTGAGCTGGTTGTTCAAATGGGTTGTACGCCATAGAACCCGTGTATGCTGGAATCGGGTTATCAAAACCCATAGGCGGTGGTTGCGGTGCAACTGGGTGCGAAGGCCCACCCATCTGTGGGTCTTCCTGAAGTGGCGGGTAATGGCTGCCACTTGATTGGCGTGGGGAGCTAAAATGGAAATCCCCCGCTCGCGCAGACATACGTGCGCCTGTCCTCCTACGCCTCGGCGGTTGTGGAGGTGCCGGCTGAACTGGTGGTGGTGGAGGCGGTGGCGTGACTGCCACAAACCGTGAATCCACAGAGGGATCCTGCTGCTGCTGCTGCTGATGTGGCGACGAATGATGCGAGGGTGTGAAGTACCACTCGTGCTGGTTAAATCGCGCCATGTAACTGTCCGGACCATGGTAGGGTGATCCGTGAAAAGATGAACCATCCGAGTTCTCAATGGGATGGTTCGGTGTACCACTGGCAGGTTCGACGGGATCCGTGTCCTCGTCCATATCCATAACGTTGTCTCCCGAGAAGTGGTCCTCCGGTCCCAATGGGTTAAAACCCACTGGTTCTTGTATAAAATTTGCCGGGTTAAACCGGCCCCTAAAAACAGGTGTAGGGTCACCAAAGGAATTGTGCGATAAGGATCGCTGTAAAGGTATGTAGGAAGGTTGAGGGTTGTTGGGCTCATACTCCGACTGTGGCCCATAAGGGTTATGAACAGGAGGTGTTGAACTGTGCGAAACCGACCGTCTAGCCGGCTCGAAGAGGTTCCTCCGGTTCTGTCGAGGATCGTCACTCTCGGTGGTCGAAGGAGCTCGCATATGCGAAGGTCCTGCCTCGTCGTCATTGGGGGCGGTGATTGGCCCCTTTCCCCGTCCTCTTCTTCGGAAGAATCTTGGCGGCATTTTAAATCCTGTCAATACAACATGAGATAACGAAAAGAATATATATAAAATAAAGGACAACACAAAAACCAAACAAGGTAGAATTTGTCCTATGTTATTTGTCTAGACTCGAAAGTTTTTGAAATGTGCAATTGTGTAACTGAGATTAAACACAAAAGGCTAGTGTTTAATTCACTCAGTGTTGGCTCTGATACCAACCTGTCACACCCCGGTTTCCACGTGTCACCGGTGGGCCCGGTGGGGAGTATCGTGACGTGGTTGGCAACATAATAGTCAAACAACACAATATTTAATATGCACAGCGGAAGCAAAATGTAAGATATAATTCAACCGAATATAATGTTGTAATATCAAGTATCACAATAGTCGATTGTTTATCCACAGACGGATCGAAAATAAATTGGAAACAGTAGTTCAACAGACGATAGGCATCTTAAGCTTGCGAGACTTCTATTGATGCTAAGGAGAAATCCCAGCCAATTACGCTTAGTACCTGCATTTAATCTTTTTGGGAAAATACGTCAGTTTACACTGGTAAATACAATCAACTGACTCATTTTGGAAAATGGTTTAAAATTGATTTGGATGCACGTGGCATAAACATTTTATAACTTGGGAGAATTATTTAAATATATAATCTTGTGAACGAATTACATGTTCCTTATGCGTTCAGTAGCCCGGATCTTGTCCGGGTTAAAGATCAATAGACACACCACATTATTCTTTTGTGCACTGACGGGTGTACGCCTACACCCCGCGCTTAAGTCGTGGCCATTTCGTAAAATGATGCCAGGGATATCCGGGACATGGTCATTAACCCCCCAAAGGCTTTTAAGTAAACAAAACTGTTTAAACGGGCCGATCAAATTATTCAATTAACCACCTAACGATGGAAGATTTGACACCCGACCAAGCGGTATTCTATATACCGTAACCCAAGCCCGTATAGGGAAAATAAGTTAAAAGTATTTACCTGAGCAATGTAATAATCACAATAAGCAAATTGCAAGTAGCTTTTACTGGTTCTCCTAATCTGGAACGAAGGTTTATAGTAACCTATTAGAATCCTAACGGGTCTTTAGTTATGCTTAAGCTTAGACCGGTTAGTTTCAAAGATACGGTTCGTACGCACGATTAAGCGAAGACCGGATAGAATGTGATTTAGACCCGAAAAGTTCAGAGACTTGCTTAATATGGGTATTTCATACACATTCTGGATTTTTGAGATAAAACCGATAAGGTTTGACCCGTTTCGGCTAATTTATGCAAACTTGTTACATAAACCGAACCGAACGCGTAATAAGCGTAACGGGTATCCGTAAGAGCCATATACAGGTTTCCTAAGTTAATATGCTTTAAATATGTTGTGACCTCAGTAAGATGTCTTTATTATGCCCGAAACGAATTTAAACACAAACTATGTCCCGTAGGGGTAGTTTGGTCATTTAAAAGGTTATAAAAGAGTTTAAGTATTTACCTGAGTTACAGGTCTGATATAATCAGCAAAAATACTTATTTTACTAAGTTATAACAGTAGGGTAAAGTATATATGTGAAACTTATCAATTATAACCAAACTATGCACCGTAGGGGCATTTTGGTAATTTCACATAAGCCGAGAAGCTCAAAACTGAAGTCTGAGTTTAACAACCTTTGCTTACTGTTAAAATATAATAATTTACCTCAAATATCAGTAGGTATCAACCTTTGTATGTTTAAAATAGTTCTAGTACATACTATGCGTTAAAAACGCTTAATTAGGCGATTAGAAGCCGTTTCTGGGTTCTATATAGAAATCTGATATTTTTATTATTCCAGAAGGCTTAAAATAATTTATTTATCATATCTAATCAGTAGCAAAAGGTTTGGAGTCGTTTAGATATGTAAAACTCATTTTATTGGTTTTTTATTTCTTTTTTGTATTATTATACTAGTTTTTATTTTTTAAACATAATTTTTTTTATTAAAAGCATTTTTTAAAAGATTTTTTATACTTTTTACATTTTATGTTTTACGTTAAACTTTTTACGTTTTACGTTAAACTTTTTTGCGTTTTACGTTTTCTGTTAAACTTTTTACGTTTTACATTTTACGTTAAACTTTTTACGTTTTACGTTTTTACGTTAACCTTTTTGCGTTTTACGTTTTACGTTAAACTTTTTACGTTTTACGTTTTACGTTAAACTTCTTACATTTACGTTTTACGTTAAACTTTTTACGTTTTTACGTTAACCTTTTTACGTTTTACGTTAAAACTTTTTATGTTTTACGTTTTACGTTAAACTTTTTACATTTACGTTTTACGTTAAACTTTTTACGTTTTACGGTAAAATTTTTACGTTTTGCGTTTTTACGTTTTACGTTAAAAAATTTACGTTTTACGTTAAAAATTTACGGTTTAACTTTTTTTTTACAAAAACTTTTTTACGCAAAACAAACGTACCCAGAAATCGCAAACTCGGTAGGTGTCTCAGATAGATTGTTATCGTCATCGACTGGGGAAAAAATATAAAAAAACAACATCAAAACAAAATCTATCTCGAAAAAAACGAGGTTTGGCTCAGATTTTCCGATAATCAAAAGGCTGCAAAGTGGGGTTGCAGGTTCAAAAACCTACTCTCCACCATCCTTGCCGCGCCATCGTCATCAAAATCTAGGTTTTTTTATTTATTTATATTTTTTTGCATCATCGCCGCCCCCATCCAACATATCAAACCCACATAGTCCACTGATAAAAAATCACCCGATAATCAAGAACACATGCCAAAAATCACCAGAAAATCAATAACATAGTTCGCTGATCAAAAATCAACAAGAACAAACCCACAGAGTTCATCAGACAAAAATCAATAAACCCCACCAAACAAAATTGAAACCCCATCAAACAAAAATCAAGAAACCACATCAAACAAAATCAAGAATCCAAACTGAAACTCACAAGTCCGGTGAGAATCATAACAAATCCGAGCCGTGTAGAAACCCATCTGATGTTGTGATATCACGACCCCAAAAATGGCAGACCGAGACTCCGACCGCCGACGTCGCCCCTACCACCACCGTCTTCCTCTTCCGTTCACGTTTCTCTTCTCACAACCCTTCTCTCTCCGACAAGTATCTCTCTCACCTGCCTCTCTTCCGCTCTGGTTTTAACCGCTGTGTGCCACCACCAGAGGGTGGTGGCTGGTTGTTTTCTCTGTCGGAATAAAGAGAGACGAGGGGGTGAGGGGCGTGCTTTGTCGGCTATCTTCGTCGCCGACAGCTGGTGCTCCGCCGCGTCGTCACTGTCTAGCGCTGCCACCCATAGTGGTAGCCGGCTGGTCATCATCGAGCGGAGAACACAGCAGGATGTGATAAAAGATCTTCACCGTTCAGTCCCACCGGTCACCGCCGCCGTCCTCTTTCTCTCTCCTCGGTGGTGGTAGGTTTGAGTTTTGATTTGGGTTTTTTTCATTGTGCAGAGGATTTTAAACAAGATGAGAGATGGTGGGAAGGATTTAAAGACAGAGGAGATGTAAATGAGAGATGAAAGAGGAGAGAGGAGAGAGGTATAAAAAGAGTCAGTGACTTTAAATGAAGAGAGAGGGAAGATTTGACATTTGGGGTAAATGACCAAAATACCCTTTATGTTGGCATAATCTGATTGGTTGAGAGTTGTTCTCGCAGTTCTTACAACTGGAGGTGGTTTTCATTTTAGCGCTCCCCTATATATATATATATAGGTAAAGTGTAGGATACAAATTCCCTAATCGTACATTACATACGCGACTGTAGTGGCCGTACACGTGTCCTGATTCGTTTTTCTTTGATAAGGTTAAATCAGACAATTAATTCAATCATCTGAGGGCAAATTCGTCTCTTCATTCAATCAGCGAGAAGTTCGTTACACTAATATCCCGGTAATTATCATTCGAATCGGTTTTAAATTTTTCATAATTCTCAAATTGCAGTCTTCGTTCTTCTGCGTTAGGGTTTGATTCAATTGTTTTTTTTTTCGATGGATCCACAGAGCAACACCGGACGAAATACAGATGTTGATTTTGAAGAAACTCGACCGATCGGTGATCATGCTCAATTATCTGCATATCAGAGAGTTTCGATTGAGGATGTTTTAAATCCGCAACCTGCAAATCCAAATTCAAATGCAAGTACAAGTGCTGTAAACGAGTGTTCTAATGGTAATTATGTTAATTCAGATCTTTAAATTGTTCGTAGAGTTGTTTTGTTTAATCGTAGCAATGATTTTACATTGTTGTAGTTGTTTTTTAAGTTTGAATGTTGAGTATATTTTTGACATGAAAGCAACAAGTTCAAGTTCGCATGTTATGAGTCTTTCAATTCGCATTTGATGTTTATTCTGTTTACGAATTTTCGCATGTTATGGTATAATAAATCGCATGTGTGAAACATATTAATCAAAATCATCATTTTCGCATGTTATTTTTCATATAATTCGCACGTGTTGTCGTTCTTACGATGAAATTATGCAGTTATTAATATATCGCATGTAAGGAGTCCGATAATTCGCATGTGTTTTTGGTTTTTTGATTTGATTTATGTAGATGAAAGGGTTTACACTCCGGAGGTTCAAGCATCAGCTACACATGTGGTTGGAATGCAATTTATCTCTATTGATCAAGCATATGCGTTTTACCAATCATATGCTAAGTTAGCTGGTTTTTCTATTCGGAAAGGTAGTGAAGAACACACTGGTGGTATAATCAAAACTAAGTATTTTGTTTGTTCTAAAGAGGGACATAAGCCATTGTGTATTGACGATCGTTATTCGAAGTCAAAAAAGGCATTCAAATCAAGGAACAGGGGGACCATTAGAACTGGATGCAAAGCTCAACTTATGATTTGTACGGTGGATGGTAGATTATATACAGTAAAGAGATTTTTTGATGGGCATAATCATAAGTTTGTATGTCCACATGATATTCATATGCTGCCAGCGTACAGACAATTGTCAGATGCCCAGGAGGAGATGATATGGGAACTAGGCACTTTAAACCTTGGTCCTGTCAAAGCTTTCCATATAATGAGGAAACGTTATGGGGGTTTCGAGAACGTTGGCGCCACAGTTGATGATTGCAAAAATTTTAGGAATCGAATTAACAGCTATATAGGAGAATATGACGCTGACATGGTGATTAATAGGATGACCGACAAAAAACAGTATTTACTTGATTATTCGTTTGAATATTCGGTTGATGATGACAAACGGTTAACTGGTTTGTTCTGGGCTGATGGGTTATGCAAGCTTAACTTTATTGAGTTTGGGGATGTGATATCGTTCGATGCAACTTTCAAGACAAACAGGTAAGTGTTTCAAGACAAACATGTTTTTTATTTAATTTTCGCATGTTTTATGATTTTCCTTAATTGCAATATCGCATGTTATTATATATTAAACAGCAGGTGTTGAATATATCGCATGTTATACTGTATATTTTCGCATGTGATATCATTCTATTACGCATGTTTTAAATGTGTACTTCGCATGTGTTTGTTCAGGTACAAGATGGTGTTTGTTCCGTTCACTGGGATTGACAATCACTGTCGAAATGTAACCCTTGGAGCTGGGTTGTTGGCATCGGAGAGCATTGAATCCTATAAATGGCTTCAGAATTCATTCGTAAAGTCATTTGGTCGGCAGCCAAAGGTTGTAGCGACGGACCAAGACCCTGCTATGAAACAGGCTATTGAGGAGGTTTTTTCTACCAGCAGACACCGATTGTGCATGTGGCACATAATGAAAAAAGTGGCAGATAAGGTATCGCATGCTATATTGTCTTTCGTTAGCGTTTTTTTTATAATATAGATTTTGTTATAGGCTGATATAAAAAGCATTTATCGGTATAGGTTGGACACGAGTTGTGCAATAATGATGAGTTTAAAAGGAGGATATGCGATATTGTATGGACTGATTCCATTGAGCCTGAAGAATTCGAGAGACAGTGGAAGTTGGTGATGATTGAGTTCGGTCTCACTGAAAACAAATGGATTGATGATATGTTTTCGATGAGATACATGTGGATTCCAGCTTTTTACCGGCATGAGCCCATGTTTGGTCTCATGCGAACAACTTCGAGATCAGAGAGCGAGAATCATTTTTTTTGCCAGGTATCAAATTCACAACTCACTCTTGTAGAGTTTATGAATCATTTTGACGGTGCAATGGATGTCCAAAGGTTCAATCACATAAAGAATGATCATATTTCAAAATATACTGAGCCTGCTGATTGGAGCGAAGCTACTTTGGAAAAAGATGTTGCTAAGATATACACCAGGTCTATATTCTTTGATCAGCAAATAGAGATATATGGAACAATTACCGAATGTCTGCCGATGGACACCAAAATGGAGGGTCCACAGATCAGGATATCGTTAAAAGACTTTAAAGCTCATGGAGATGGTTTATTAGAGGTATTATAGTATATATATTTAAAACATGCGATTTTGAAAACCTATATGCGAATTTCATTTCAGAACATGATTTTGCATTATGCGATTTTTGATGTACGCATGCGATTTTAAATTTATACAATTAAATGATTTTTAGACATGCGAAATTGTTAACTTACACATGTGATTTTAATTTTTAATATATATTTTTTCTTTTGGTTTTCTTAGGTGTGGTTCAAGAATCTTGAAAATGATGTAACTGCACAGTGTAGCTGTTTGCGTTTTGAGCAGTATGGGCTGCTATGTAAACACATCTATTTTCTTTTCAAGATGTTTGGTGTTAAAGAAATACCAAACAAATATGTTATGAAGAGATGGACAAAGGATGTGGTGCCGAATGATTTAAATGTGAAGTTCGATATAAAGGTGGGTGACAAGGATGTGCAACACAAGGCTAAACGGATTGCGCGTGAAATCATCTACACAGGGGAGTATTTGGTTAGCAATTTGATTTCCGACCTTGATCAACTTGTTTTAGTGAGGGATCAAATGAGGCAGCTTAAAGAGAGAGTTGATCAGAGTCGTTATCCAAGCAACTTGATCCAAATTTTGACCGATTTTCAAAGTTGATTGGTTACCAACAACCAGTAACTAATGCACCTCCTACTGTCCGTGTGCCGGCTGGTATAAGAAACAAAGGTCGTGGCTCGCATAAAATGATTAAATCCAAGAAGGAACAAATGATCAGCTGCAAAGGAAAAAGGTCAAGGACATGTAGTGTATGCAATGAAAAAGGTCATGATATTCGGACTTGTGAGATACTGAAAGGGAAACAACAAGGCAAACAACAAAAGAAGATGAAGGGCGTCCAGATTGAAAAAGATCCTAGAGACAAAGACAAAGAGGTCGAAGACGATGAAGAGGAAGATGAGTTTGAAGATTACAGTGGTAGTAGTGATGATGGCTCTGAAGAAGAAGATCAGTGGGAGGAGGTTTCAGATGAAGATGAGGAAGATTAATTTTTTTTTAATGTACATGCGATTTTATAGGCAAACATGCGATTTCATACATATGAGTTTAGTTCATACAACTATGCGATTTAGTTTGTAAAAATGCGATTTCATATGCAAAATCATATACGTAGGTTACATGCGATTTTCATTTTGTTTTCAAATTAGTACATGCGATTTTGAGTTATCTTGTTTTTTGTGACAAAAGTTGTGTAAATCATTCATGTGATTTATATTATAACGAAGCATAAGATGTATTCAAAACATGTACCCAAAACATAAATTTAAAGTAGTTATTGTCTATCACAGGTAAAACCATAAAACGATTAAACAGAAATTTAGTTACTTGAAGCAAAGATTTTGTCACGTTCAGCCAAGCTGAACTCCATCTTCTCCTTCACAGTGTTTAGAGCATCTTTCAGGAAAGAGAAGGCTAAGTCATCAGCTCGAGATTGTTCCTTTATGTGATTCAAAGATCCGTCTCTGAAGCTTGATGGTGGTTCTTTAAGTAGTCTCTCCCACATCTCTTGATTTTTCTTAATTTCTTCAAGAATCTTCCCCTGCACACCAAGAATCAAATGAGAAGAGGTGACATCGGTGCTTATTTCTGTCAACATGCGAGTTGACAATAGTTCTTTTATTGCAATGTTTTTTATTTTTTTTGAATCTTCAGATGCCATTTTTTGTGGGTGTGTTGTGTGTGTTTTTGTGTTCTATGTCTTAATATGGAAGGTAGTTAGTTGGGTAATTTATATTGAAATAGTAAATTTATTATGTAGGTAGGGTGGTAAGTTCAGTAGTATTTATGGTAAAATTGATCATTACATGTCAAATTACAGTCACATCGGTACTAAATTAATTTTTTATATAAAATAGTTAATTTTTATTTATATTTCTTATTAATTCGTATTTTTTTTTTGCATTTTTTAGGACAAAGTTATTTGAAAGTATTAGCAGCATTTTATTCAAAATCGCATATGATTCGCAAACTATAAGAAATCTCAAACATAATTAACTTTTTTTTGAAATCGTATGTGTAAAATCATGAATTTGCAAACTATAAGAAATCTCAAAGATAATTAACTTTTTTTGAAATCGCATGTGTAAAATCATGAATTCGCACATCATAAGACATCTTAAACATTATTAACTTTTTTTTATAATCGCATGTTATGTTATATGATTTCGCAAACTTTACAAAAAACACAACCTTTCTTTTTGTCTGCAATGTTTTTCGCACGTTTGATATGTATTTCGCATATTTTTATTTGATTTTCATCCTGCATCATCTTCTTCGATAGACGGTCTATCGATTTGTTTCAGTTCTGAACTTCCAAATTCAGCAGAAATTCAATTCGAAGAAGGAGTTGGTGAATAAGAATCGATCGATTTTTTATTACTTGTTGGATTTTTGTAACAAATCTCACCAAAAGTTCTAATTTTTATCTTATTTTGTCCAATAAGAAACCCTAATTGAGACCCCCAAGTAATATAGCATGACCCCTAAAATTTTCAGAACAATCGGAATCAGGATCAGGGCCCCTAAAACTCAGGGGGGGGGGGGGGGGAGTATTCTCTAATTGATATTATCTAAACAGTTTTCGATAGAATTCGAATTTTAACGAACCATCGACTCACCCAAGCTACTGAGACACGGGGCTACCCTATGCTAGGGGGTGCCCCTCGCGCCATGCGACAGCCCCTCGCGCCACGCGAGGGAGCCCATTTTTCAGTATATATAGAGGGGTGTCGTACTTGAAATCTGCCGTTGGTTCGACGTAAAAATTCATTTTGTACGTTGAGATATCCTCCATTTACTACATAACACACACAATCACGAAATTCTGCCGCGATAACAGGGTAATAACTCGATTACTGATACGATTTAATGTCCGATCGATGGAAACTAATCCAATGGATGTTTAAGTGCTGCCCAAACACGGGTTATGCTTTGTCATTCATCATGAATTCGATGGATGTCTAAGTATCGCACTTTGTCATTCATTGTTAAGGTTTTGATCTCGTGAGTTGTCGTAAAAGTTGGATTAAAGTTACTGACCTAGTTTTCGTGTGCATTGCTATTTGTTTTAGGTTAACCAGGCTAAAATCAGTAGGCTAAACTCTGCCCGTTTAAATCTGCAATGTGAGTCATTCTCTTTTTATCAAATTGTTTCCAAAACCCTATTTATTTTCAAAAGTTATAATTACAGGGATTAAGTCTTTGTAGTCTTCAATTACAGCCGGTATGTGGGGTTTTGTATACATTACTTGATAACCGTCACCATTGGACAACGAGTTAGCCAATGGGTGATATGACCATAGTCACAGAAACAGGTCGAGTGACAAATACCGTTGGGTAATTGGTTGATATAAACAATGTAATCGCCCTTAATACTGTATATTATAACAATGTGTCGTTTTGTGTAACTTGAGTGACTCGCCAGTATTTCCCTGCTGATAAAATCTTTTTAAAACATGTTTCAGGTGATCTGCTGTGATCAAGGAAAAAGTGCCGCGTAGCACTACAAGCTTGAGGAAGTGGCTCAATAAAATAAAGAAACATGTTTTTGTAAAAATAGGGATTTCCCAGTGAAATCACCTTTATTGTAAATTATGGGTGAAATCCCCAATTTGTGAAATAAAATAAATTGGGTATTTTCAAGTTTTAAACGATCCTGTTAAAATTCCGCTGCCAATATAATAATTACCACGGATTTCTATCTCGCGGCTCCTGGAACGGGTAAAACCGGGCCGGGGCCGTGACAGAAAAAGGTGGTATCAGAGCCACTGATTTAAGCCAATTAAGTATTTAGAAATACTTAATTTTTTCTGATTGTCATTCTGTGATTCTGTGAAAATTCAATTTACAAAATTTTAACCTAAAATTTTGTGTGTCTCTTCATATCTGCTAAACAGCATGAATGAGTTGTCTGAAGCTCTTCAGAATCTCAATCTCTATTCTGTTAATGTGGAAGTTTCCAGAGACTTTACCGGTTATTGTGCCGACGTTGATGAACCTATGGAATTTCAAGCCCAACCTCCGGAGAAACCCAAACCGAAAAAGAGAAGAAGAATCGTGGGCTGGAGGCGTGTGCGTAGGAAGAAACCAGCGGTACGGAAAGTGATAAAGACTGAGGATCCTATGGATAAAGGCAAGGGAATAGAGATCGGAGAAAGTTCCAGGCAAGACCAGGAAATGCCATCTTGGGAGGAGCTGGATCATAAACTGGCACTTAGTGAACTTATCGGACCTGCCGGTGAAAACCTCTTTAATTACCCAGCGGAAGCACAACTTCCAGTTGATCTAGAGCCTGATATCCCAGATCCTATTATCCACTCCCAACCTCTACCAGCAGAGCTAGAAGAGTGGTGGACCACCGACTGGCAGTTTCAGAATCTCCTAAATAACCCTAATACCTTTTTCCCCCAGTTTGACCCGGAGCCTCCACTACACCCACCTATGAGCTCCGAGAACTTGGCTGAACTCCGCCACTATGGCGAGGAGTTGGAGGACGCAGGAAACAGAATCCGGGAAGTAGGGGAGAGGATATCCTAGAAGTACGACGAGAGAGAACGTCGTTTCTGAAGTGCCAGCTGACGGGATCGCATGTGGTTGTGGGAGTATGTGTTTAATAATAATATAATAATAAAAATATAATCATGTGAAATAACTAAAAATAAAACTTTTGTAAGATAACGGGTGTGTACGGACGCATAGTAATATATAAAATATGGAATTCGAAAAATAGACAATTTTGGCTATACGTGTGATGTGATTTTGTGCAATTGTTTTGCATTTAGTCGTTATTTATTTTATGCTAATAACTTATACATATTAATTACCAGATGGAACACACTGGTAATGAACCAATTAACGAGGGTAACCAATCCGCGCAAAACCATGAAGATCAAGTTCTGAATAGACAAGATATAGAAAACATCGTTGCTCAAGGAATAGCCAATGCTATTCCCGCAATTCTTGCTGCTGTCCGAAATCCAATTGAACCTCAACAAATTATTCCTAGCAAACGTACTCATGAAGACAACTTCAGTAATAGTGTAAATGGAGGCGGTAACATTAATAATAATGATAATGATGTACTGCAAGCCCCAATTCTCAAAAGAATGAAAGCTGCAACGCCTGGTTGCACTTGCAAGGAATTTCTTGCCTGTAAACCTATTAAATTTGCAGGCAATGAGGGGGCGACTGCTGCACTGCGTTGGTTGGAGAAAACCGAGGCAGTAATTAAAATAAGTAAATGTGCCGAGGAGGATAAAGTCATGTATGCTTCTCACCTTTTCAAGGAAGAAGCATTAGAATGGTGGAATACGGTGTTGCAAGCCAAAGGAAGCGACATGGCATATGCCATGAGTTGGGAGGAGTTTAAGCGGCTGGTGGAAAGAAAATTCTGCCCAGAATATGAAAAAGAGCAGATGGCGAATAAATTTCTGAGCCACCGGATGGTGGATGTTGATTGCCGAGGGTATACTTCGAAGTTTTTCGAATATGCTCGAATTGTGCCTACTCTGCCTTCGCCAGAACCGATACTTATTTCTCGCTACATTTGGGGTTTAATTAGCGAAATCCGTGATATTGTCAAAGCTGCGAGACCCCGCACGATCGATGATGCGGTGGAATTGGCCAACACTTTGACTGAAGGATTGGTGCGTACGCGAGAAGAAAACAGGAAGAAGGAACTGGCTCAGAAAATTACCCAAGGATTTCGTGTGGGTAATAATAACAATTTCAAGAAAATAGGAACTGGGCAATCTTCCACTCCGCCGTTCTGCAGGAACTGTAGAAAGAAACATTTTGGAAAATGTAATGAAACCTGCAACTTCTGCAAAACTATAGGACATCGTGAAGAAGATTGCAGAAGGAAAACAAAGATCTGCTTCAACTGTGGGGAAGCTGGGCATTTTAGACCAGAATGCCCTAAACTGGTCAAACCAGCAGACAACAAGGCCAAACCTGCCGAAGGGACTACGAAGAAGAACGCAAGAGCCTTCCAATTGACTATGCAGGAAGCCGAACTGATTCCTGACGTAATAGCTGGTACGTTTCTGGTACACAAGGTTTATGCGAAAGTATTATTCGACTCTGGTGCAAACCAAAGTTTTATTAATACTTCATTCTGCCAAGCTCTTAAACTACCCTTAGCAAAACTTAGGCAAGTTTTTACGGTAGAAACGGCAGATGGGAATTCTGTTAACATAGATACGGTTTTGCAAAAAGAGAATATAGAACTTTCAGGTCATAAATTTTCTGCAACCCTATTACCCATGAATTTAGCTGGATTCGATGTCGTGTTAGGAATGGATTGGTTAGCAGCCAACCATGCTCGAATCCTTTGTGATAAGAATTCCATAGAAATCCGTGCACCCACAGGAGAAGTAATTATGGTTACAGGAGATAAGCCGCGAAAACCCATGAAGTTCATTTCAGTAATGAAAGTTGCTAGTTATGAACGAAAGCAAGGAATAGTGTATATGATTTCGGTAATCATTAGCACTAAGGGTAAGGAACTTAAGGAAATTCCTGTAGTATCAGAATACTCGGATGTATTCCCAGAAGAGTTACCAGGATTACCACCAGATAGGGAGGTAGAATTTAGAATTCATTTGATTCCTGGAACTACACCAGTAGCAAAGGCACCTTATCGTTTAGCACCCACTGAAATGTTAGAACTGAAAAAGCAATTAGATGAATTGCTCAGTAAAGGATTCATACAACCTAGTTCATCCCCTTGGGGAGCACCAGTATTGTTCATAAAGAAAAAGGATGGTTCGATGCAAATGTGTATCGATTATAGGGAACTGAACAAAGTTACAATCAAGAATCGATACCCATTACCTAGGATTGATGATCTTTTTGATCAATTGCAAGGAGCTAGATATTTTTCTAAGATAGATTTACGCTCCGGATATCATCAATTAAAGGTACAAGAAGAAGACATACCTAAAACTACTTTCAGAACTAGGTATGGTCACTACGAGTTTACAGTCATGCCCTTTGGATTAACAAATGCTCCGGCAACATTTATGGACATGATGAATAGGATCTATAAACCGTACTTGGATAAATTTGTAATTGTCTTCATCGACGATATACTTATTTATTCCAAAAACCAGGAAGAGCATTGTGAGCACCTACATGCACTCTTAACTTTGTTAAGAAAGGAAAAGTTTTACGCCAAATTCTCGAAGTGTGAATTTTGGCTACAGGAGGTACAATTTTTAGGACACATGGTGAATCACGAAGGTATTCACGTAGATCCTTCCAAGATAGAAGCGATCACCAAATGGAAGGTCCCGCAATCAGCTACAGAAGTTAGAAGTTTTCTAGGATTAGCTGGATACTATAGGCGCTTTATTAAGGATTTCTCTAAGATAGCTGTGCCATTAACTAAGCTAACCTGTAAAACAGCTAAGTTTGAATGGGGACCTAAGAAAGAAGAGGCTTTTAGGATTTTGAAACAAAGGTTAACAAACACCCCAATTCTTGCTTTACCAGAAGGGACAGAGGATTTTGAAGTCTATTGTGATGCTTCTAAGTTAGGATTAGGATGTGTACTAATGCAACGCAAAAAGGTAATTGCGTATGCCTCAAGGCAATTGAAGAAGCATGAAGAAAATTATACGACTCATGACTTAGGATTAGGGTCGATAATTTTTGCCCTTAAGATTTGGAGACACTATCTGTATGGAAGTAAGTTTATAGTCTATACAGATCATAAGAGTTTAAAATACATATTTGGGCAAAAAGAATTAAACATGAGGCAAAGAAGATGGATGGAAATTCTAAGTGATTACGACTGTGATATTCAATATCACGAAGGAAAAGCAAACGTAGTTGCAGATGCCTTAAGTCGTAAGTATCACGAAAAGCAAAAGCGAGTTCGTGCTCTTAGATTAAGTTTACAATTAGACTTAATGGAACAATTGAAGAATGTTCAAGAAACAGCAATTAGGGATGATGCTGAAGGAATGAAAGGAAGAATAAAGGAATTAGAGCAAGGATCTGATGGAATTTGGAGATTCCACAAGAAGAGGATTTGGGTACCTAAGCAATGAGAATTAAGAAATAAGATTTTAGAGGAAGCCCATAAATCTAGGTATACCATGCACCCTGGTAACAATAAAATGTACCAAGATTTAAGAAATAACTTCTGGTGGATAGGAATGAAAAAGGACATAGCTAGATATGTTTCTAAGTGTCTTACTTGTTCACAAGTTAAGGCAGAACACCAGAAACCTTCAGGGTTACTTCAACAATTAGAAATGCCTGTTTGGAAGTGGGAACTAATAACCATGGATTTTGTTACTAAGTTGCCCAAAACCAGAAAAGGTAATGATGCGATTTGGGTAATTGTGGATCGATTAACCAAATCTGCTCATTTTCTACCCATGAAGGAAACCTTTAGCATGGAAAGGTTAGCAAAGTTGTACGTAGATGAGGTAGTATCCTTACATGGAGTCCCACTCTCCATTGTATCGGATAGAGATAGTCGTTTCACTTCACATTTTTGGACAAGTTTCCAAGAAGCCATGGGAACGCGATTAAATTTAAGTACAGCTTACCATCCTCAAACAGACGGACAAAGTGAAAGGACGATCCAAACCTTGGAAGACATGCTCAGGGCATGTGTAATAGATTTTGGTGGAAACCGGGATGATCACCTACCCTTAATTGAATTCTCCTATAACAATAGTTACCATGCAAGCATTGAAGCTGCCCCATTCGAAGCACTGTATGGACGAAAATGCAGAACTCCAGTTTGTTGGGCAGAAATAGGAGAAAGCCAATTATCAGGACCCGAAATTGTACAAGAAACTACCGACAAGATCACTCAAATCAAGGAAAGACTAAAGACGGCTCGAGATCGCCAGAAGAGTTATGCAGACAATAGACGCAAGTCGCTAGAATTTCAAGTCGGAGATAAGGTACTCTTGAAAGTTTCTCCTTGGAAGGGAGTAGTTCGGTTTGGTAAAAAGGGAAAATTAAGTCCAAGATACGTAGGACCATTCCCAGTAATCCAGCGAATAGGACCAGTTGCCTACCGTTTACAACTACCAGAAGAGCTAGCCGGGGTACATGACGTATTTCATGTATCCAATCTCAAGAAATGTCTATCTGACGAATCCCTGGTAGTACCTCTTCAAGATGTAGAGGTAAATGAAAAGTTAAAATTTGTTGAGAAGCCACTGCAAATAGAAGACAGAAAGGTCAAATTTCTTAAGCACAAACGACTAGTGCTGGTCAAAGTCAAGTGGGATTCAAAGAGAGGACCTGAATACACTTGGGAGCTGGAATCGGAAATGAAGCAGAAATATCCTCACTTATTCCATTAAATCTCGAGGACGAGATTTTAATTAAGGTGGGGAGGATGTAACACCTCTCACCAAAAGTTCTAATTTTTATCTTATTTTGTCCAATAAGAAACCCTAATTGAGACCCCCAAGTAATATAGCATGACCCCTAAAATTTTCAGAACAATCGGAATCAGCATCAGGGCCCCTAAAACTCAGGGGGGGGTATTCCCTAATTGATATTATCTAAACAGTTTTCGATAGAATTCGAATTTTAACGAACCATCGACTCACCCAAGCTACTGAGACACGGGGCTACCCTATGCTAGGGGGTGCCCCTCGCGCCGCACGAGGGAGCCCATTTTTCAGTATATATAGAGGGGTGTGGCACTTGAAATCTGGCGTTGGTTCGACGTAAAAATTCATTTTGTACGTTGAGATATCCTCCGTTTACTACATAACACACACAATCACGAAATTCTGCCGCGATAACAGGGTAATAACTCGATCACTAATACGATTTAATGTCCGATCGATGGAAACCAATCCAATGGATGTTTAAGTGCTGCCCAAACTCGGGTTATGCTTTGTCATTCGTCGTGAATTCGATGGATGTCTAAGTATCGCACTTTGTCATTCATTATGAAGGTTTTGATCTCGTGAGTTGTCGTAAACGTTGGATTAAAGTTACTGACCTAGTTTTC
Organism: Helianthus tuberosus; assembly: GCA_030545235.1. Taxonomy (NCBI): domain Eukaryota; kingdom Viridiplantae; phylum Streptophyta; class Magnoliopsida; order Asterales; family Asteraceae; genus Helianthus; species Helianthus tuberosus. The sequence goes on from CM060418.1 coordinate 168,334,215, forward strand.
GTGTGCATTGCTATTTGTTTTAGGTTAACCAGGCTAAAATCAGTAGGCTAAACTCTGCCCGTTTAAATCTGTAATATGAGTCATTCTCTTTTTATCAAATTGTTTCCAAAACCCTATTTATTTTCAAAAGTTATAATTACAGGGATTAAGTCTTTGTAGTCTTCAAATACAGCAGGTATGTAGGGTTTTGTATACATTACTTGATAATCGTCACCATTGGACAACTAGTTAGCCAATGGGTGATATGACCATAGTCACAGAAACAGGTCGAGTGACAAATACCGTTGGGTAATTGGTTGATATAAACAATGTAATCGCCCTTAATACTGTATATTATAACAATGTGTCGTTTTGTGCAACTTGAGTGACTCGCCAGTATTTCCCTGCTGATAAAATCTTTTTAAAACATGTTTCAGGTGATCTGCTGTGATCAAGGAAAAAGTGCCGCGTAGCACTACAAGCTTGAGGAAGTGGCTCAATAAAATAAAGAAACATGTTTTTGTAAAAATAGGGATTTCCCAGTGAAATCACCTTTATTGTAAATTATGGGTGAAATCCCCAATTTATGAAATAAAATAAATTGGGTATTTTCAAGTTTTAAACGATCCTGTTAAAATTCCGCTGCCAATATAATAATTACCACGGATTTCTGTCCCGCGGCTCCTGGAACGGGTAAAACCGGGCCGGGGGCCGTGATAATTTTCTAATACGATTTTGAATAAGAATCTTACGGTATGATTTTGAGTTTTTGTTTGCTGATTATCAGGGGTTTTTGATTTTGTAATGGATGATTTTAACCTTGGCGGTTTCATATATATATTTTAATTTGATTAATTTAATAGTTAAGCATGGGGTTTAATTGAGATGATCTGACGGTTGTGGTTATAGCGTACGTAATATACGATTAGGCATATTGTATGATAACCGGCCTCTATATATATATATATATACAGGTACAAGATCAGGAGAAAACGCCCTAAAGTGTGAGAACGGATCCTGGCCTAACACGTGGCACGCGACATAGTGAAGGGCGGAGGAGCTTTTTTGTCCTTTCATATTCTTTTTTTTAAACGTGTCTCACAACATCTCTCAATTTTTTGGTGTTTAACAAATACATGGCGTTTTTATTGCTTTTTTAGATCAGGAGCATAGTAAATATTTTGGCGTTTAACTAAGTATGGCTTTGATTGTTTGACTTTCACCCTTCTTCTGCAGAGAACTTAATGACGAAATGCAGGCCTATAATGTGACAGACAATTATGGCGTTTTGAAAAGATAAATAAATTCAATTTCCCATGTAGTGGCTTTTAATATAATAAATGTTTAGCAATAATGTTCTCGTCTCTTCATTTTTATTGTTTGTAGTACTGTTTCGTTCAGTTTCATCTGTCAATTAGTGTTGTTTTCTAATAATACATTGTTTGGCATTTTTTGGCGTTTTATATAGCAATAACGTGCTTTGCTAGCATCCGTTCTCACAGTTTTCATACTTCAGGCGTTTTGGTGTTTGTTGTTTTTGGCGTTTTATACTCAATTTTTTTATTAGAAGAGAATTAGATAATAAACAACAGAGAATTAGATAACAAACAATAGAAAATGAAAAAAAAATTTAAAAATTCTAATCTAATTTCTCATCCAAATCTTCACTGTCATCAGCCACTTCTTCTTGAACCTTTATGGCGTTTTGAACCTTTTTGAATACCTTACCTAGATGCTAATTTTCCTACATAATGCCCGTCTTTAGAATAAGCTTATTTTTACTGGTATTCTGTATTTTGGTTTGATATATTCTTGTTTGGTGACATGTTGAAGATCAACGCCTGCTCGAATGCAATTATAATAATAGAGTCCAAAATAGCATTTTTTACACTGCTATTGATCCCTTCATGCCATCAATATATTCATCAAGAACAAAGTTACATGATGACATATCAGTGTCATCAATCTCTTTTTCTTGAATATTTGTCCATCTCATTCAGCAAAAGCTTATAAAGATACGGTCACACCCCTATTTTCCACGTGTCACCGGTGGGCCCGGTGGGGAGTATCGTGACGTAGTTTGTATCATCATAGACAAACAACACAATATATAAATGCACAGCGGAAGCAAAGAAAGATTCATTTCAACTTTAATAAAGTGTAATATTAAATATCACAAATAGTTGAAACGGATCCACAGGCGGATCAAAATAAAAATAAGATATTGTTCAACAGTTTATTGTCGTCCAAGCTTGCGAGACTTATTGTGGACGCTCTAGAAGACAGCCAACCTATTACGTGTAGTACCTGCACTTAACCTTTTGGGAAAAATACGTCAGTTTACACTGGTAAATACAATTTAACTGACTCATTTTGAAAATGGTTGAAAATTGATTTGAATGCACGTGGCACAAAACATTTTTATAACTTGGGATAATTATTATAATATAATCTTGTGAACGAATTACATGTTACTTGTGTGTTCAGTAGCCCGGATCTTGTCCGGGTTAAAGATCAATAGACCCACCACAATATAGAGTTATACACTGACAGGTGTACGCCTACACCCCGTGCTCAGGTCGTGGCCATTTCGTAAAATGATGCCAAGGATATCCGGGACATGGTCATTAACCCCCCAAAGGCTTTAAGTGAACAAGACTGTTTAAACGAGCCGATCAAATTATTCAATTAACCACCCAAAGATGTAAGATTTGATGCTCGATCAAGCGGTATTCTATATACCGTAACCCAAGCCCGTATAGGGAAAATAAGTTAAAAGTATTTACCTGAGTAAAGTATAAATCACAACTAGCAAGTGGAGGTAGCTTTTACTGGTTCTCCTTATTCTGGAACAAAGGTTTATAATAACCTATTAGATTTCTAACGGGTCTTTATTTAAGCCTAAGCTTAGACTGGCTAGTTTTAAGGACGATACGGTTCAAACGCACGATTAAGCGAAGACCGGATATAATGTGATTTAGACCCGACAAGTTTGAATACTTGTGTAATATGGGTATACTAAATACATTCTGGATTTTGAGACAAAAATGATAAGGTTTGACCCGTTTCGGTCAATTTATGCAAACTAGTTACATAAACCGAACCGAGCGCGAAAAGGGCGTTACGGGTATCCATAAGAGTCATATGCAAGTTCCCTGAGATAATATGGCTTAAATATGTTATAATATAAGTAAGATATCTTCTATTATGCCCCAAATGAATTTAAACACAATTTATGCCTCATAAGGGCATTTTGGTCATTTAAAAGATTATAAAAGAGTTAAATTAGAAATCTGAGTTACAGGTCTGGTTTATACAGTAAATATACTTAATTTAACATGTTATAACAGTAGGGTATGACCCATAAGTGAAAATCATCATTTAAAGCCAAACTATGCACCTTAGGGGTATTTTGGTAATTTCACAAGGGCTTAAAAGGCCAAAATTGGAAACCTGAGTTCAAAAACTTGTACTTACTGTTATTTTATAAAAATATACTAAAAACATCAGTAGGTATCAACCTTATATGTTTAATATGGTTATAGTACATACTATGCGTTAAAAACGCTTAAAAAGGCGATTTAGAGCCGTTTCCGGGTTTTTAAAAGAAAGCTGATATTTTTATATTTCCAGAATGCTCAAATATTTTATTTAACAAATAAAATCAGTAGAAAAAGGTTTGGGGTCAAAAGGATTTGTAAAACTCATTTTATGGCTTAAAAGGGCAAAATCGGTATTAACCGAATTTAACTTAGAGACCTATGTTATGCTCAGCCAAAAATTAAATAAAAATCTTCAAAAATCCCAAAATATTATATAACATCAGTGGGTAAAAAGTTTGATATCAAAAAGTGGGTTTAAATGGGTTATATGCTAATTACGCCGTTTAAGTAACATAAAGCTTTCAAAATACGCTAATGAGCATAACTCTTATTCTGGACCTCAAACTGATATCAAATTTTAGGTGCAAGTTTATAAATCAGTAAAAAATGTTTCTACTCTTTCACTTTTTCAAAAATCACGCTTTATAGCCAAAAGGGCATAATAGTCATATTTAAGCATAAATCGGAAACATGCATATGAATCGGATAAGTGTTGAACCAAGTTGTAAAATCTCAGAGAGTTATACTTATATGAAACTTGGTCCAAAATAAGCTCTAAGGCAGATCTCAAACATGCATGAACGGATCAGAACTGAAAGTCAAAGAAAAAGTCAATTTATGCGACTTTCGGTTCGGATTCGGGTTTAAACTGAAAATTGTCGAGTTGAACATGTTGAGACATGTTCTTACATTAATTACCATGTTATTTTAATGATCAAACAGGTTGCATGTACCCTACATTGCTAATCATGCTTAAATTTGCAAATAACAATTCTGTTGACTTTTTGAAACAAGCTTTGACTCGACAATTATCATACTTAGAGTGGGAATCTGAAAATACCCTTTTAAGGGTTTGTTACCCACATAAATACCAACTTGTAGGTACCTTTAATTCGAGAAATGACTGAGCCAATTTCGTTTAATCACGAAGTCAAACTTAATTTACGATGGATTGACTTTCGGTTAATAAACTAAGCTAGAACGGATTTGAGAAGGTTATGAACACTTACAAGAGTCCTAACAAAGCTTAGAGATCACTAGGAAGTTGTCTTGTCGTCCAGAGAGCTCCAGAAGTTGCCTTGTGAAATTTGTGAATGCAAGTGTTCAATGTAGTAAGCTTCAAGATCCTTTTATCTCAATTTTGATCTGATTAGAGGCTGCCACAGAGGTCTAGGAGTGTTATGAGAAGTGTCCAAGTGCCCCTAGATGCATGTAAGTTCATTGGTGAGGCTCTGGAGTCGACAACAGCTGGAAACAACTCGCAACAGACCTGTTACTGGCATCTGTGCGCTGATACGTCGCTGGCAGCTTGTAGGCGGGCCGCGAGAGGCTGTACGCGGGCCGCGTACAAGTGATAACCAGCCAAACAAGTTTCCAACATTTTACAATTCAGTCCCTGACCTTTGTAACGTGTTTTTGGCTATTTATCTTGCACATTAGACCCTAAAATCTGATTTTTAAGGACCTTGGGACTTTTATAAACATGGTAAAGTCCTTGGTTAACTTTGTGCTTACCCGAAAAGTCTCGAAATTCAACGTTAACGCAATTAACCCTTCGTGCACGGTTTTGATCATAACTTTCTCATACGATAACGAAACTTGATGAAATTTTTATCACATATTCTAGTGAGTATATTTTATCATTACAAAGCTTCGGGTTTGCCAAAAGATCACTCAGAGGTATACTTTCAACATGTTGACACATTTAGTCCCTGTAGTTTGTAATTCCTCACTTTCTTTCATTTCTCGCTTCGTATGATCCATGATTTATCCGTTTAAGGTTATAAACACCATGTAGGGTTATTGTAGAGCCTATTTATCAATTGTTGACACTTTGGACCCTTATATTCACATAGTTTCACTGTTTGTCAACTTTAGTCCCTCTAAAGTATGTTTTCACATATTCAAGGCCCATGACACGTGTCAGTACATTATTGGACGTAAATTTTCGAGGTGTTACGTCCTCACCCCTTAAAAGAAATCTCGACCCCGAGATTTACTGAAACAAATGAGGGTATTTTTCCTTCATCGTGGATTCTACCTCCCATGTGTATTCGAGACCTCTACGGGCATCCCATTTGACCTTAACAATAGGTACATGCTTCCTTCGAAGCTTCTTTACCTGTCGATCTTCAATCGACAATGGCTTTTCCACAAATTTCAAGCTTTCATCTATATGTACATCCGTATGCGGTATAACCAGTGATTCATCAGCGAAACACTTCTTCAAATTACAGATGTGGAACACATTATGGATAGCGCTAAGTTCTTCAGGCAAGTTTAACTTATAAGCAACTGACCCGACACGTTCGATAACCTCGAAAGGTCCTATGTATCTCGGGCTTAGCTTGCCTTTCTTACCAAATCGCATCACCCCTTTCCAAGGTGATACTTTAAGCAATACTTTGTCACCTACTTCGAAGTGAAAAGCCTTACGCTTTGGATCCGCATAACTTTTCTGCCTATCCCTGGCAGCTTTCAAGCGATCGCGAATCTGGACAATCTTGTCCGTCGTTTCAAAAACTATCTCTGGTCCTGATAGTTGGACATCTCCAACTTCCGCCCAACAAATGGGCGATCTACACTTTCTACCGTATAAGGCCTCAAAAGGCGCAACTTTTATGCTGGTGTGGTAGCTATTGTTGTAGGAGAACTCAATTAGTGGTAGGTTCTTATCCCAACTACCACCCAAGTCGATCGCACATGCACGTAGCATGTCTTCCAATGTTTGAATAGTACGCTCACTCTGTCCGCCTGTCTGTGGGTGGTAAGCCGTACTAAAATTCAAGCGCGTACCCAAAGATTGTTGGAAACTTTTCCAAAAATGAGAGGTGTATCTTGTATCTCTATCCGAGATAATAGACACAGGTATACCATGCAAAGCTACAATCTTGTCAACGTATAACTGTGCTAACATATCGGAGTTATAAGTCTCCTTGATGGGTAGAAAATGTGCTGACTTCGTCAGTCTATCCACTATGACCCATATAGTATCATTTCCCTTTCTCGTCTTTGGCAACTTGGTGATGAAATCCATCGTCACCATCTCCCACTTCCATGTGGGAATTTCAGGTTGTTGTAACAAACCTGACGGCTTCTGATTCTCAGCTTTGACTTGCGCACAAGTCAAACATTTAGCTACATAGGCAGCTAGAGACTTTTTCAAACCAATCCACCAGTAGTTTGCTTTTAGATCCTGGTACATCTTATCAGCTCCAGGATGAACAGAATATTTGGAGCTGTGGGCTTCCTGGAGGATAACATCTCGAAGTCCTCCATTAACTGGAACCCATATTCGTCCATTCAATCTTAGCATTCCGTCCTTGTCATGGGATAACTGCTCCTCAGTTACTCCCAGTTTTTCTTCAGGATAGTTAGCTTCCAGCACAGCTTCCTTCTGTGCTGCTAGCACCCTTTCGTTTAAACTATTCCTTATTTCAATGCGCTTGGCATTGATTCTTATCGGCTTTACTCTTTCTTTTCTGCTTAAGGCGTCAGCAACTACATTTGCTTTGCCTGGATGGTATTTTATCTCACAATCATAATCATTTAGAGTTTCCATCCATCGTCTTTGTCGCATGTTCAAGTCCTTCTGATTGAACAAATGTTGAAGGCTCTTGTGATCTGAATAGATCACACACTTGGTTCCATATAAGTAATGCCTCCATAGCTTTAATGCAAATACAACGGCACCCAGCTCCAAGTCATGGGTGGTGTAGTTCTTCTCGTGTACCTTTAACTGTCGTGAAGCGTAGGCAATAACCTTGCCTTTCTGCATGAGTACACAGCCCATACCAGTGTGTGATGCATCATAGTACACCACAAATTCTTCTATACCATCGGGCAATGTTAATACTGGTGCATTGCTCAACTTTTTCTTCAGAATGTCAAAGGATTCCTGCTGCTTAGGGCCCCAATCAAACTTAACCTTCTTACGTGTCAACGAGGTTAGGGGCGCATCAATCCTAGAAAAGTTTTCGATGAAACGCCTATAATATCCTGCTAAACCCAGGAAGCTACGAATTTCAGTAGGCGTCTTTGGCTCTTGCCAATTCATAACTGCTTCTACCTTAGCGGGATCCACTTGGATACCACGCTCACTTACCACATGTCCAAGGAATTGGACTTCCCGAAGCCAAAATTCGCACTTCGAAAATTTGGCGTAGAGTTTCTCCTGATGTAGAAGTTTAAGAATACAACGAAGGTGTTCTCGTGATCAGCTTGGCTCTTTGAATAGATGAGAATGTCGTCAATGAAGACGATGATGAATTTGTCTAAGTAAGGCTTGCAGACGCGATTCATGAGATCCATGAATGCGGCCGGTGCATTAGTGAGCCCAAAAGGCATCACTAGGAACTCGTAATGTCCATAACGAGTCCTAAATGCAGTCTTGTGCACATCTTCATCCTTGACCTTTAACTGATGATAGCCTGACCTTAAGTCGATCTTAGAAAAGTAGCTCGCTCCTTGCAATTGATCGAACAGATCGTCGATCCTGGGCAAAGGATACCTATTCTTGATAGTGATTTTATTAAGCTCACGGTAATCGATGCACAGACGCATCGATCCATCCTTCTTCTTGACAAACAAGATCGGCGCTCCCCAAGGAGACCAACTAGGTCTAATAAAACCTTTGGCTAGCAGATCATCTAATTGCGTCCTTAACTCCTTCATCTCCGTTGGTGCTAACCTATAAGGCGCTCTCGCTACTGGTGCTGCACCCGGAATGATGTCAATTCAGAATTCCACTTGCCTATCTGGTGGTAAACCAGGTAGTTCTTCGGGAAAAACTTCAGGATATTCTGAAATGACAGGGATGTCTTCAATCTGGGGCTTTGGCTCGTCTATAGTAACTTGTGCCATATAAATGACACAACCCTTCTGCAGACATCTGGATGCCTTGAGCATAGACACTTGCTCAGGTAATCCATGCTGGGTATCCCCCTGAATGGTAAGCGACTCACCAGATGGAGTTTTGACTACCACTTGCTTTCTATTGCACACAATCTGGGCTTGGTTATGCGATAACCAATCCATGCCTATCACTATGTCAAAGCCGGCTAGCTTAAAGGGAAGTAAGGACAAAGGAAATGAGTGATTCCTAATGGATATAACACATCCATCTAAAACAGTCGAGACGGTTTCTATGGTTCCATCAGCTAATTCCACCTCATATTTCACGCTTAAGGGTTTTACAGGCAATTTCAACAACTCACAAAACTTATTATCTACAAAAGACTTATCTGCTCCAGAATCAAACAATACTCTAGCAAAAACATCATTTACGAGAAAAGTACATGTAATCACGTTGTCATCCTGAACAGCTTCCTTAGCGTCCATTTTGAAGACCCTCGCATTGGTCTTCTTTCCATCTTCGGTTTTCCTGGTGTTCTTTGGGCAATTAGACTTAATGTGCCCTTTCTCATTGCAACCGTAACATGTTGCATCCTTCAGCTTCTTACACTCCAAAGTCTTATGATCAGTAGATTTGCAAATCCCACAGGATCTCGTGTGAGACTGGGATTTCGACTCAAATCGACATTTCCCAAAATGATTCTTCTTGCATGTTTTACATTTGGGCTTATCCCCCGATTGTTGCCCATCTCTCTTAGACCCCGACCCTTTCTTGTGGTCGTCATTACCTCGGTGTTTCTTACCTGATCTTCGTGAGGTATCGTCCTCACGCTTCCTTTTGTTCTCTTCTGAATTCCTGAGTGCTCTCAACCTGACTACGTCCAAGGTAAGAGAGAGAGATAGATCAGCTGCTGATCTGAAGGTTGCAGGCCTTGATGCCTTGACACTTGCTTTAATCTCTGGGGCTAAACCCCCGATGAAGCGAGCAATCCTCTTAGGTTCTGGGGTTACCAAGTATGGAACCAACCTAGATAGGGTATTAAAAGTGGTGAGGTATGCCTGGCAGTCTAAATTCTTCATCACTAGAGATAGGAAATCTGACTCAATTCTTTCAACTTTGTGCTGCGGGCAATAATTATCTTTAATAAGAGCAACGAACTGATCCCATGATAAGTTGTAAAGTGGGATTTTTCCAGCAGCTTGTATGAGAGATTTCCACCACGCCAGTGCTTCTCCCTTGAACGACTGGGATACATATTTCACTACATCTCTTTCAGCACAACCGCTGATGTCCACTACAGTATCCATTTCGTCCAACCAGGTCATGCAATCGACCGCTCCTTTCTCCCCAGTAAAGTCCCGGGGTTTACATGAGACAAAGTATTTGTATGTACAGGACTTATCACGCGGTTCTTGTTTATGCTCGACCCTCCTTGACGGGACACTATGTTGGTTCGAGGAGTGATGATCATCATCATCCTTCTTTGGCTTATCTTTCTTAGGTACCTCTTTCTTAGAGGGCGGTTTGCTATGAGCTTCCGAGTGAACTTTTGGTTTGGAATGCGGTGCAGATCGGGTCCTACTTCGGGTCCCGCTCGATTCTCTATACTGTCTATTTAGTGCTTCGATAACAGCATCATTCACTAATGCTTTCAACTCCTCACCCGTTACAAGTATTTTAGTATTATCAGGGTTTTCTGCTGGACGACTGTTTAATTCTTCAGACTTAGCCATGTAGTCTTAATTGCTACATAAAAATAAGGACAAGGTCTATTTAGAAGCCTAAACAGTATTATCGTCCTTGACGATTTATTAACCATGGTAATTAAAAGCCATATTAGTTAATTTGCTAAGTAATTTCATTCGGGATTTTTACTAGCAATCTTTTTAGAATGAAATATAATATTGGCATAATGAGCCTAGTCACGTAGACAAATTTCTAAATTACAAATTTAGATCTTATAGGATTAAAGTTTGAATAAATAAGACAAATCAATCCTTTTCTTGGCAGGGAGTCTATAAACTACAGCTGCCTTTGTTTTATATGACATTAATTATAACCCGTAGGCATTATGTCACAACCAAATATATATAGAAATATTAAACTTGGATACTTTATTAAAAGGGTGGCGTGTGTGATTTTACGGATCACACTAGCCAAGAATGTTAACATGTTTACAGATGTTAACAGAGATTTGAATCTTTTTAGACAGGTTCTACCATATTGGCTAGATTTATGATAACATAACAGCTAGGTTTTACCTTTTAAGATCCTTATTATTTTATTAAAATGGTACATCAAAATAATAAATGTTATTTTTCATTTATTTATACACTATGTTTATGCACATAATTTAAAAATGAAAAACTTAAATTAACCATTCCAAATAAAAATTAAACCAGTACGAGTTTGCCCTAAACGGGTCTTTTACATAAACAACATGCCCACGCAGGGGCCAAACAAAACAAACAAACCCACGCAGGGGTCAAATAAAAGATATGCCCACGCAGGGGCAGAACAGAAAAAGAATACCCACGCAGGGGTAGAGTACTGAAATAAATATATGTCCACGCAGGGACATGAGTACCACACTAAGATAACCAAACAAACAAAGGATTCAGTGACCCTTCTTGCTTTTACCCTTAATTAAATCCACCATCTTCTTAAACATCCCCCGGTTATGCCTCCGATCATGCCGCAACTCATGCCGCATCTCTTGACGCACCTCTTGTATCTCATGAAGGATTTCTTGCATTTGGGGCGGTGACATCGCCGGCGCCTGAGGTGGTTGCTGATAATGCGGAGGTTGAGGAGGCTGTTGTTGATAATGTGGAGGTTGAGGAGGCTGCGGTTGCTGATACCCATATGGTGGGTATCCATAGGTCGATTGTCCCGTAGCCCAGGGACCTCCGTAGGGACCTTCCTGATGGAGAGTGTTGGAGTTTGCTGCTATCCAGTAGGGATCCTCTGTAAAGTTATAATCTGTGTGGATCTGCTGCTCGAAGGGGTTGAATGCTGCAGCACCAGTGTAAGTGGGAATTGGGTCTCCAAAACCCAATGGTGGTTGTGGCGCGACTGGCGCAGTGTTCACCTCTGAGATGGGGTGAGAAGATTCTCCCGTCTCTGGTTCTTCGTGGACAGGCGAGTACCGGCTGTTGCTTGAATGTGGAGGGGTGCTGATGCGTATTCCCCCTCGTGAGGATATTCGCGCTGTCGTTCTCCTTCGCCTCGGAGGCGAGGGAGGTTGAAGCTGAGGCGGTGGTGGCGGCGGAGTGACCGCGACAAGTCGAGAATCCTCAGAAGGATTCTGCTGCTGCTGCTGCTGTAGCTGATGCAGGGGAGAGTTGGGCTGAAGCTGGTGCAAGGGAGAGTGATGTGGCTGGTGCAAGGGAGAGTGATGTGGCTGGTGCAAGGGAGAGTTATGATAACTGGGAGTAAATTGCCCAGTCATACTACTTGAAGTTCTCCTCAAAGCTGTCGGGACCATTGTAAGGTGATCCCATAAACGGTGACCCATCTGAAATCTCGATGGGGTGGTTCGGTGTTCCGGACGGTGGCATTGCAGGATCAGTATCCTCATCGATGTCCATCGGGTTGCCACCAGAAAAGTGGTCTTCTGGTCCAAGTGGGTTAAAACCCACTGCTGCTCCTAAGTAGTCGTCAGGGTTGAACAGGCCCTGAAAGACGGGTGATGGATGGTCAAAGGGTGATTGGTGTCCTTGGAGAGGAATGTAGGACTGTTGAGAGTTGTGGGGCTCATTCTCCGAATGAGGCCCAAAGGAGTGCGGGATAGACGGGGAGGTACTCAGTGAGACTGAGCGTCTCGCTGGTTCAGTAAAAGACCTCCAAAGGTCTTGAGCATCTGCGGTATGAGGATCCGAAGGTGTTCGCCGGTGTGACGGTCCGGCCTCGTGGTCGTTTGGGGCTACATGTGCTCCTTGTCCTCGGCCTCTTCCTCTCATACGTGGCGGCATTTTTGTGATCCTGTCAAAAATAACAAGTGATACAACAAAAATATATGTAAGACAAAGTTAGAAATAAAAAACCAAAAATTTGGAAAATTCCTAAGTTCTTTGTCTAGACTCGAGAATCGAGGAATGTGCAATTGTGTAACTGAGATTAAACACAAAAGGCTAGTGTTTAATTCACTCAGAGTTGGCTCTGATACCAACCTGTCACACCCCTATTTTCCACGTGTCACCGGTGGGCCCGGTGGGGAGTATCGTGACGTAGTTGGTATCATCATAGACAAACAACACAATATATAAATGCACAGCGGAAGCAAAGAAAGATTCATTTCAACTTTAATAAAGTGTAATATTAAATATCACAAATAGTTGAAACGGATCCACAGGCGGATCAAAATAAAAATAAGATATTGTTCAACAGTTTATTGTCGTCCAAGCTTGCGAGACTTATTGTGGACGCTCTAGAAGACAGCCAGCCTATTACGTGTAGTACCTGCACTTAACCTTTTGGGAAAAATACGTCAGTTTACACTGGTAAATACAATTTAACTGACTCATTTTGAAAATGGTTGAAAATTGATTTGAATGCACGTGGCACAAAACACTTTTATAACTTGGGATAATTATTATAATATAATCTTGTGAACGAATTACATGTTACTTGTGCGTTCAGTAGCCCGGATCTTGTCCGGGTTAAAGATCAATAGACCCACCACAATATAGAGTTATACACTGACAGGTGTACGCCTACACCCCGTGCTCAGGTCGTGGCCATTTCGTAAAATGATGCCAAGGATATCCGGGACATGGTCATTAACCCCCTAAAGGCTTTAAGTGAACAAGACTGTTTAAATGAGCCGATCAAATTATTCAATTAACCACCCAAAGATGTAAGATTTGATGCTCGATCAAGCGGTATTCTATATACCGTAACCCAAGCCCGTATAGGGAAAATAAGTTAAAAGTATTTACCTGAGTAAAGTATAAATCACAACTAGCAAGTGGAGGTAGCTTTTACTGGTTCTCCTTATTCTGGAACAAAGGTTTATAATAACCTATTAGATTTCTAACGGGTCTTTATTTAAGCCTAAGCTTAGACTGGCTAGTTTTAAGGACGATACGGTTCAAACGCACGATTAAGCGAAGACCGGATAGAATGTGATTTAGACCCGACAAGTTTGAATACTTGTGTAATATGGGTATACTAAATACATTCTGGATTTTGAGACAAAAATGATAAGGTTTGACCCGTTTCGGTCAATTTATGCAAACTAGTTACATAAACCGAACCGAGCGCGAAAAGGGCGTTACGGGTATCCATAAGAGTCATATGCAAGTTCCCTAAGATAATATGGCTTAAATATGTTATAATATAAGTAAGATATCTTCTATTATTCCCCAAATGAATTTAAACACAATTTATGCCTCATAAGGGCATTTTGGTCATTTAAAAGATTATAAAAGAGTTAAATTAGAAATCTAAGTTACAGGTCTGGTTTATACAGTAAATATACTTAATTTAACATGTTATAACAGTAGGGTATGACCCATAAGTGAAAATCATCATTTAAAGCCAAACTATGCACCTTAGGGGTATTTTGGTAATTTCACAAGGGCTTAAAAGGCCAAAATTGGAAACCTGAGTTCAAAAACTTGTACTTACTGTTATTTTATAAAAATATACTAAAAACATCAGTAGGTATCAACCTTATATGTTTAATATGGTTATAGTACATACTATGCGTTAAAAACGCTTAAAAAGGCGATTTAGAGCCGTTTCCGGGTTTTTAAAAGAAAGCTGATATTTTTATATTTCCAGAATGCTCAAAATATTTTATTTAACAAATAAAATCAGTAGAAAAAGGTTTGGGGTCAAAAGGATTTGTAAAACTCATTTTATGGCTTAAAAGGGCAAAATCGGTATTAACCGAATTTAACTTAGAGACCTATGTTATGCTCAACCAAAAATTAAATAAAAATCTTCAAAAATCCCAAAATATTATATAACATCAGTGGGTAAAAATTTTGATATCAAAAAGTGGGTTTAAATGGGTTATATGCTAATTACGCCGTTTAAGTAACATAAAGCTTTCAAAATACGCTAATGAGCATAACTCTTATTCTGGACCTCAAACTGATATCAAATTTTAGGTGCAAGTTTATAAATCAGTAACAAATGTTTCTACTCTTTCACTTTATCAAAAATCACGTTTTATTGCCAAAAGGGCATAATAGTCATATTTAAGCATAAATCGGAAACATGCATATGAATCGGATAAGTGTTGAACCAAGTTGTAAAATCTCAGAGAGTTATACTTATATGAAACTTGGTCCAAAATAAGCTCTAAGGCAGATCTCAAACATGCATGAACGGATCAGAACTGAAAGTCAAAGAAAAAGTCAATTTATGCGACTTTCGGTTCCGATTCGGGTTTAAACTGAAAATTGTCGAGTTGAACATGTTGAGACATGTTCTTACATTAATTACCATGTTATTTTAATGATCAAACAGGTTGCATGTACCCTACATTTCTAATCATGCTTAAATTTGCAAATAACAATTCTGTTGACTTTTTGAAACAAGCTTTGACTCGACAATTATCATACTTAGAGTGGGAATCTGAAAATACCCTTTTAAGGGTTTGTTACCCACATAAATACCAACTTGTAGGTACCTTTAATTCGAGAAATGACTGAGCCAATTTCGTTTAATCACGAAGTCAAACTTAATTTACGATGGATTGACTTTCGGTTAATAAACTAAGCTAGAACGGATTTGAGAAGGTTATGAACACTTACAAGAGTCCTAACAAAGCTTAGAGATCACTAGGAAGTTGTCTTGTCGTCCAGAGAGCTCCAGAAGTTGCCTTGTGAAATTTGTGAATGCAAGTGTTCAATGTAGTAAGCTTCAAGATCCTTTTATCTCAATTTTGATCTGATTAGAGGCTGCCACAGAGGTCTAGGAGTGTTATGAGAAGTGTCCAAGTGCCCCTAGATGCATGTAAGTTCATTGGTGAGGCTCTGGAGTCGACAACAGCTGGAAACAACTCGCAACAGACCTGTTACTGGCATCTGTGCACTGATACGTCGCTGGCAGCTTGTAGGCGGGCCGCGAGAGGCTGTACGCGGGCCACGTACAAGTGATAACCAGCCAAACAAGTTTCCAACATTTTACAATTCAGTCCCTGACATTTGTAACGTGTTTTTGGCTATTTATCTTGCACATTAGACCCTAAAATCTGATTTTTAAGGACCTTGGGACTTTTATAAACATGGTAAAGTCCTTGGTTAACTTTGTGCTTACCTGAAAAGTCTCGAAATTCAACGTTAACGCAATTAACCCTTCATGCACGGTTTTGATCATAACTTTCTCATACGATAACGAAACTTGATGAAATTTTTATCACATATTCTAGTGAGTATATTTTATCATTACAAAGCTTCGGGTTTGCCAAAAGATCACTCAGAGGTATACTTTCAACATGTTGACACATTTAGTCCCTGTAGTTTGTAATTCCTCACTTTCTTTCATTTCTCGCTTCGTATGATCCATGATTTATCCGTTTAAGGTTATAAACACCATGTAGGGTTATTGTAGAGCCTATTTATCAATTGTTGACACTTTGGACCCTTATATTCACATAGTTTCACTGTTTGTCAACTTTAGTCCCTCTAAAGTATGTTTTCACATATTCAAGGCCCATGACACGTGTCAGTACATTATTGGACGTAAATTTTCGAGGTGTTACAGATACTCACCTAAGAGAAGAATCCATTCAGTGAAACTTCATTCAGAACAATACTCAATATAGAAGAAACGAGGTTCCCATCTGTGGTTTTTTAACTATTTTTTTTGGCGTTTTTAAAGTGAGTGGTTTCTAGAAAACATGGCGTTGTTTTTTGGGTGTGATCAATTGATTGTGCAGAGACGTCTCTCTTATAGGATATTTTTGGCGCGTAGTTTAGGCGAGATTTTATTATAATAAATGATATTAATAAAGTAACCGTCTTTTCAGTTACTGTGTGTATTTTTACTGTTTTTGTTCAGCTTTTTTTATGAGTTTAGGGTGATAGAAGTCCCATCTTCCAAGTTTGGCGTGTTTTTAATGGCGTTAAGTAGTTTTTTGCGTTTTTTTTAGTTTTAATAATACTTGTCCAAAGTAATTTTATTATAGTTTGTGAGTTTTTGGCGTTTTATGGCATGATGGCGTTTCACAAGTATTTTGTCTGTGTGGCGTTTTTGTTAAAATAATGTATTTTTGTTCTTAGCTGAAAAATACATAACAAACAACTGAAAAAGAAATTTAAAAAAAAATAGAAACAATTAATCTTCCAAATCTTCATTGTCAGCAGTCTTTTTCTTCTTTGAAACATGTTCACTGGCGGTTTGACTTTGGTATGCTTCATATTGTTTTTTGCTGCAATGAAAACGGGCATATCAAGTCCAACTGCCCAAAACTTGCAAAGAAGACTGAGGATGGGAAAAAGACCAATGCAAGGGTCTTCTGGATGGATGCAAAGGAAGCCGTCCAGGACGACAATGTGATCACAGGTACCTTCCTCATAAATTATGTCTATGCAAGAGTACTTTTTGATTCAGGCTCTGATAAGTCATTCGTAGATAATAAGTTTTGTGAATTGTTGAAATTACCTGTTAAAACCTTAAGTGTGAAATATGAGGTGGAATTAGCTGATGGAACCATAGAAACCGCATCAACCGTGTTAGATGGATGTGTTATATCCATTAGGAACCATTCTTTTCCATTGTCTTTACTTCCTTTGAAATAAGCCGGTTTTGATATAGTAATAGGCATGGATTGGTTGTCTCGCAACCAAGCCCAGATCGTTTGAGCTAAGAAGCAAGTAGTTGTCAGGACTCCTCGTGGCGAGCCTTTGACAATCCAAGGAGATACTAAGTACGGAATGCCTGAGCAAGTGTCCATGCTCAAGGCATCAAGGTGTTCGACGAAGGGTTGTGTTATCTACATGGCACAAGTAATCATTGATGAACCAAAGCCTAAGATTGAAGACATACCTATTATCTCTGAATACCCAGAAGTATTCCCTGAAGAGCTACCTGGTTTACCCCCAGATAGGCAAGTGGAGTTCAGGATTGACATTATTCCTGGAGCAGCACCTGTTGCAAGAGCGCCTTACAGATTGGCACCAACGGAGATGAAAGAATTGAGAACTCAATTGGATGATTTGTTAAGCAAAGGATTTATTAGACCTAGCTCATCCCCTTGGGGAGTGCCAATCCTGTTTGTGAAGAAAAAGGATGGATCGATGCGTCTGTGCATCGATTATCGAGAACTTAACAAAGTTACTGTTAAGAATCGGTATCCATTACCCAGGATCGACGACTTGTTCGATCAGCTTCAAGGAGCGAGTTACTTTTCCAAGATCGACTTAAGGTCAGGATATCATCAACTGAAGGTCAAGGATGAAGATGTACATAAGACTGCATTTAGGACTCGTTATGGTCACTACGAGTTCTTAGTGATGCCTTTTGGACTCACTAATGCACCAGCCGCATTCATGGACCTCATGAACCGCGTCTGCAAGCCCTACATGGATAAATTTGTCATCGTCTTCATCGATGATATTCTTATTTACTCAAAGAATCAAGCTGACCATGAGAAGCACCTTCATTGTATTCTGAAACTGCTTCATCGAGAAAAGCTCTACGCCAAATTCTCTAAGTGTGAATTTTGGCTTCGTGAAGTCCAATTTCTTGGACACGTGGTTAGTGAACGCGGAATCCAAGTAGATCCCGCTAAGGTTGAAGCTGCCATGAATTGGCAAGAGCCGAAGACGCCCACAGAGATTCGCAGCTTCTTGGGATTGGCAGGATATTACAGCCGTTTTATTGAAAATTTTTCAAGGATTGCTGCACCCCTAACTTCTTTGACTAAGAAGAATATTAAGTTTAACTGGGGTCCTAAGCAGCAGGTGTCCTTTGATATCCTTAAGCAGAAGCTAAGCAATGCACCTGTGTTGACATTGCCTGATGGAATAGAAGAGTTTGTGGTATACTGTGATGCATCACACACCGGTATGGGGTGTGTGCTTATGCAGAAAGGCAAGGTTATTGCCTATGCTTCTCGACAGTTAAAGGTGCACGAAAAGAACTACACCACCCATGACTTGGAGTTGAGTGCCGTTGTATTTGCACTAAAACTTTGGAGGCACTATTTATACGGTATCAAGTGTGTGATCTATTCTGATCACAAGAGCCTCCAGCACCTGTTTAACCAAAAGGATTTGAACATGAGGCAACGACGTTGGATGGAAACTTTGAATGATTATGATTGTGAGATAAGATACCATCCTGGCAAGGCGAATGTAGTCGCCGATGCCTTGAGTCGAAAGGAAAGGGTGAAGCCTATAAGAATCAATGCCAAGATCATTGAGATAAAGAATAGTTTGAATGAAAGGTTGTTAGCTGCGCAGAAGGAAGCTGTGCTGGAAGCTAACTATCCCGGTGAAAAGCTAGGAGTAACCGAAGAACAGTTATCCTATGGCAAGGACGGAATTCTGAGGTTGAATGGACGAATATGGGTTCCAGTTTATGGAGGGCTTCGAGATATTATCCTCCAAGAAGCCCACAGTTCTAAATACTCCGTTCATCCTGGAGCTGACAAGATGTACCAGGATTTGAAAACAAACTTTTGGTGGATAGGCTTGAAGAAGTCTATAGCTACCTATGTAGCTAAATGTTTGACGTGTGCGCAGGTCAAAGCTGAACATCAGAAGCCGTCAGGTTTGCTACAACAGCCTGAACTTCCCACGTGGAAGTGGGAAATGGTGATAATGGATTTCATCACCAAGTTGCCAAAGACAAAGAAAGGAAATGATACTATATGGGTGATAGTAGATAGATTGACTAAGTCAGCACATTTCCTACCCATTAAGGAGACCTATAGCTCCGACATGTTAGCCCAATTGTACGTAGATAAGATTGTATCTCTGCATGGCGTACCAGTGTCTATTATCTCTGACAGAGATACTAGATACACATCACATTTTTGGAAAAGTTTCCAACAATCTTTGGGCACGCGCTTAAATTTCAGTACGGCTTACCACCCTCAGACGGACGGGCAAAGTGAGCGTACAATCCAAACTTTGGAAGACATGCTTCGAGCATATGTAATTGACTTAGGTGGTAGTTGGGATAACCACCTGACATTAGTCGAGTTCTCCTATAACAATAGCTATCATACCAGCATTAAGGCTGCACCTTTCGAGGCCTTATACGGTAGAAAGTGCAGAACGCCCGTTTGTTGGGCGGAAGTTAGAGATGTCCACTAACAGGACCTGAAATAGTCCTGGAGACGACAGATAAGATTGTGCAGATACGCGATTGTCTCAAAGCTGCCAGGGATAGGCAGAAAAGCTACGCGGACTTAAGGCGTAAACCTCTAAAGTTCGAGGTTGGTGATAAAGTACTACTTAAAGTATCACCCTGGAAAGGGTTAATGCGATTTGGTAAGAAAGGCAAGTTAAGCCCGAGGTACATAGGACCATTCGAGATCATCGAATGTGTCGGATCAGTTGCTTATAAGTTAAACTTACCTGAAGAGCTCAGTGGTATTCACAATGTATTCCACATCTGCAATCTGAAGAAATGTCTAGCTGATGAATCACTAGTCATACCACATACAGATGTACACATAGAAGAGAGCTTGAAGTTTGTTGAAAAACCTGTGTCGATCGACGATCGACAGGTTAAGAAGCTTCGAAGGAAGCATGTGCCGATCGTAAAGGTGAAATGGGATGCCCGTAGAGGTCCCGAATACACCTGGGAGGTAGAGTCTACCATGAAAGAGAAGTACCCTCATTTATTTCAGTAAATCTCGAGGTCGAGATTTCTTTTAAGGGGGTGAGGATGTAACACCTCGAAAATTTGTGTCCAATGAAATAACGACACGTGTCATGCAAGACAAAAGTGTTATAAACCCGGATCTAGTTAAAGATGTATGGTAGGATTTAAAAGCGTCGACATGTTAATTAAATACCTCTGAGCGACCTAGTTATGAATCCCAAGACCCTAATCTATATTATGAACATCTGATATACTTTCAAATCCGGTAAATACTAGTAATAATTGAATCAAATTGCAAGAAATGGGATCCTATGAGAATGTGTTGACAAATCTTCGTTTATGGCCTTTTTAAAAGAATCCAAGGAAACTTTAAAACATGGCAAGGTGGTTTAAACTGTTCAGGGCATGATCAAGTGGCCCATACTGATAATAGAGGCCCAAAATTCATAATATCTAAGTTGCCTGTTCGAAGCTTGAAAGGTTACAACTTTTTGCTTCCTGGTAAAGGCTTACGGACCGAAAAGGATACCCTTACGGTCCGTAAGACAGTCCCAGTAGCAGAAAAGTTGACAGGTGCCTGCTAAAACGAATTAACCGACTTACATTGCCATTTTTCACTACCATGGGCAACACAAACTAGTTCTTAGGCACTAGGGACACTTGTAATCGATCAGGGATCAATGCTAGAGTTGTTTGGTATGATCTTGATCAATCAAGATCACTATATAAAGACCCACATTGTTTCATTTTTGATCATTCATTCCCAACTCAACTTCTGATCATTTCTGGAGCTAAAGGCCATTCCCTAAGCATCACTAGTCGTGCATAGGACCTTGGTAAGTATCCTTAACCTTCCTTAATCGTGTTTTACTTAGTTAATTAGCTTAAAGTCAAACCGTCGTAATTAAGGTTTGACTTATCATTTAATCACCAATGGTCTGGTGTTTAGCCAAATTAAAATTAGTTATAAGTTGGTATTTATGTGGGTATTAAACCCTTAAAAGGGCACCCTCTAATTCCCGTTCTAACTAGGTCAAATGTCGGGTCAAACTTAATCCGAAAAGGTCAACAGAATTATATTTTTCAAATTAACACTTAATTAGCAATGTAGAAGGCGTGTAACCTATTTTATCACTCATATAGCTTAGTAATAAATGTAAGAACATATCTAAGCATGTTCGACCCGAAAATTTTCAGTTTAGGACCGGTTCGGAACCGAAAGTCGCATCCTTTGACCACTGCTTTGACTTTCAGTTCTGACCCGTAATAACATGATTTAGAAATTCCTTAGAGCTTCCTTAGGACCAGGTTACATGATGGTATAATCCTCTGTGATTGGTTCGTTGATTGTCCGATTCGCTTACACGTTTCCGTTAATTGCTTAATGTTGACCATAATGCCCTTTTGACCATAAAACGAGAATTTTGGAAATGTGAGAGGACAATAATCTTTGTTACTGATTTATAAACATGTCCCTAAATTTTCACATCAGTTGGAGGTCTAGATTAGGAGTTATGCTTAATAGCGTAATTAGAACGCTTCTTATGAATTTAACGGCGTAATTAACATAAAGCCTATCTAAACACAATTTTTGACACCAAACCTTTTACCCACTGATGTAATATAATATTTTCGGATTTTTGAAGATTTTTAATTATTTTTAACCTGATCATAACCTAAGGTTATTGCCTTGATTCGGTTATTACCGATTATACCCTTTTGCTTATAAAATGAGTTTTACTTAGCCAATTGATACCAAATCTTTGGCCACTGATTTTATATGATAAATGAAGTATTTTGAACTTTATAACCTGATCAGAAAACTCAGATTTCCTGTTAAACCCGGAAATCACTTAAGACGGCTTTTTACGCGTATTAAACACATAGTATGGGTTTAAAAACCATTTTGTCATATAAGACTTATCACCAACTGATATAACCTGTTAAAATAAGTTGTTACTGATTATTTCAGACCCGAATCTCATAATTATAATTAATCTCTTTTATAATCTTTTAAATGACCAAATTACCCCTACGGGGCTTAAATTGAGATTAAACTCGTTTTGGGCATAATGGAAGGTATCCTACTGATATCACAACATATTTAATGCATATTAACTTAGGAAACCTGTTAGTGACTCTTTCGGTTGCCCGTTATGCGTTATTCGCGTTCGGTTCAGTTTATGTAACTAGTTTGCATAAATTAGCTGAAACGGGTCAAACCTTATCATTTTAATCTCAAAATCCAGAATGTGTTTAGTTTACCCATATTAGACAAGTTTCCAAGCTTGTCGGGTCTAAACCACATTCTATTCCGGTCTTCACTTAATCGTGCGTTTGAACCGTATCTTCTTTCAAAACTAACCGGTCTAAGTTTAGGCTTAATTAAAGACCCGTTAGGATTCTAATAGGTTATTATAAACCTTCATTCCAGAATAGGAGACCCGGTAAAAGCTACGTGCACTTGCTTGTTGTGATTATTACTTGCAAAGGTAAATACTTTTAACTTATTTTCCCTTATACGGGCTTGGGGTACGGTATATAAAATACCGCTTGGTCAGGCATTGAATCTTTAATCGTATGATGGTTAATTTATTGAAATGACCCGTTTGAATTGTTTTGTTGCTTAAAGCCTTTGGGGGGTTAATGACCATATCCCGGATATCCTTGGCATCATTTTACGAAATGGCCACGACCTGAGTACACGGGTGTAGGCGTACACCCGTTAGTACATATACAAATAATAAGGTATAACCGTCGGTTTCGGGAATAACCCGCCGCGGGACTATATCATGTGGTGTGTCTATTAAGCTTTAACCCGGTGTAAACCCGGGCTACTGAACGCATAAGAAACATGTAATTCTCTTACAAGTTTATGTATAAATAATTATCCCAAGTTATAAAAGTTTGTGCCACGTGCATTCAAATCAATTTTATTAAACCTTTTCAAAATGAGTCTGTTAATTGTATTTACCAGTGTAAACTGACGTATTTTCCCAAAAAGGTTAAGTGCAGGTACTACTCGAAATAGGCTGGCTTCCTCCTAGCATCCACAATAAGTCTCGCAAGCTTGGATGACATAAAACTGTTGAACCATGTTTCTTTTAATTGATCCACCTGTGGATTATTTTCAACTATTTTGTGATACTTAATATTACAATTTGTTTGGTTGAAATATATCTATCTTTTGCTTCCGCTGTGCATTTAAATATTGTGTTGTTTGACTATGATGATATCAACTACGTCAAGATACTCCCCACCGGGCCCACCGGTAATACGTGGAAATATTGGGGTGTGACAGGGGGGGGGGGGGTTAGGTTTTTTAGGGTTTTTTAGGTTTTTTTTAGCTATTTTAGGTTGTGTTCACATTGGTTCTCGCGGTTCTCGCAATAAAGGTGGTTATCGCATGAACCTTACCCTATATATATATATATATATATATATATATAGGGAGCCGCTAAAATAGAAACCACCTCTAGTTGTAAGAACCGCGAGAACCACTCTCAACCAATCAGGAAAAGGGGTAATTTGGTCATTTACTCTTAAATGTCTAATCTATTCTCTCTCTCTATTTATTGTCACTAACATTTATCATTTAATCTATTCTCTCTCATCTCACATTACTCTCTCCTCTCTCATCTCCATTCAAGATCTTGTGTTTAATGGGTGGTTTTGGCCGATGACACCCCTGTTCTCCGATGATGATGGTGTTTCCGGCAACAACCACCAGCCAAACACTCCCCCCCCTCCGTCTCCGCCACCACAAGTGCTCCTCCGCCGCCGCAACCGCCACAACACTCCATCCCGACAGATCTGTTGAATCGGAGGTGGTGGGTGCTCGATGACGGTGGTGCAGCGCCGCCGTGAGCGGCGGAGGTCCCGGTCTCCTCCTGTGTTGTTGATTTCTCTGGTATTTTTTTTCGCCATGTGTTCTTGATTTTTCTGGGTTTAGCATGTGTGGGGAATTTGATCTTGATATTTGTTTTGATTTGGTATGTTGGGGATTTTCATATTTTGGCCTGTGTTCTTGATGTTTGTTTTGATTTTTGGTATGTTCTTGATATTTTTTTGATTTGGTTTGAATGATGCTACTGTTCCTTCTGGTTGAAACATGTTCCTGTTCCTTCTGGTTTGAATGATCTGGTTTGAAACATGTTCATGTTCCTTCTGGTTTGAATGATCTGGTTTGAATCTGATGGTGGGGGTTTGATTTGGGTGTTCTACTGTTCTTGAATCTGATGGTGGTATGTTGGGGGTTTAATCTTGAATCTGATATGTGGGTTGAATGATGTTCATGTTCCTTGTGGGTTTGAATCTGGGTTTAAATCGGCTGTGAATGTTGAATCTGGGTTTTGAATCGGCTGTGAATGTTGAATCTGGGTTTTGAATCTGGGTTTGAATGTTGAATCTGGGTTTAAATCTGGGTTTTTAATTCTGTTGAATCTGGGTTGATTTCTGTGGAAACTGTTTGAATATGTTTGAATGATGTTCTTGGACCTTTTTGAATGTTTAAATCGGTTGAATATGGTGCCTTTATTTGAATCGGCTGTGATGATAAAAAAAAAACGTTGATTTTTATGACGATGGCGCGACAAAGACGGCGGAGGGTAGGTTTTTTGAACCTGCAACCCCATTTTGCAGCCTTTTTTATTATCGGAAAATCTGAGCCAAACCCCTTTTTTTTCGAGATACGCTTTGTTTTGATGTTGTTGGCTTTTTATATTATTTTCCCTAGTCGATGACGATAACAATCTATCTGAGACACCTACCGAGTTTGCGTTTTCTGGGTGCGTTCGTGTTGCGTAAAAAAGTTTTTGTAAAAAAAAAAATTGTTAAACCGTAAACTTTTTAACGTAAAACGTAAAAAGTTTAACGTAAAACGTAAAAACGTAAACTTTTTTAACGTAAAAACGTAAAACGTAAAAAGTTTTACGTAAAACGTAAAAAGTTTTTTGTAAAGCGTAAAAAGTTTTAGGTAAAACGTAAAATTTTTTTAGTAAAAAACGTAAAACTTTTTACGTAAAACGTAAAACTTTTTACGTAAAAACGTAAAGCGTAAAACTTTTTAAAAAACTGGCGCGTAAAACGTAAAAAACCGGCGCGTAAAACGTAAAAACGTAAAACTTTTTACGTAAAAACGTAAAATGTAAAAACATAAAACGTAAAACTTTTTACGTAAAAACGTAAAACGTAAAAAAAACCGACGCGTAAAACGTAGAAAAACGTTAACGTAAGAAACCGGTGCGTAAAACGTAAAAACGTTAACGTAAAAACGCCGCGTTGAAAAAACGACGCATGAAAAAGTCGGGCGTAAGACGGGTCGTTAAAACGGGTCGTAAAAACGGGTCGTAAAACGGCGTGAAAAAACGGAGCGTAAAAAAAAAACTGATTTTAGAAAAAAAAACTGATTTTAGAAAAAAAAACTGATGTTTGTTTAATATAAAAAAAAACTGATTTAAGAAAAAAAAACATTTAATGCAATAAGGACAAAAATGTATTAAAAACAATAAAACTAATAAGACAAAAAAAAAACAAAATTACTTAAATACCCTTTTTAATTAAAATATTAAAGACATAATAAGACAAAAAGTTTTTAATATTAATATTAACTACTTTTAATCTCATCCATCCATCTAGTTGATCTAAGGGCTAAAAAGTGGTTCCCATGGTTCTTATAACTAGAGGTGGTTTTCATTTTAGCAATCACCTATATATATATATATAGGGTAAGGTTCATGCGAGAACCACCTTTATTGCGAGAACCGCGAGAACCAATGTGAACACAACCTAAAATAGCTAAAAAAACCTAAAAAAACCTAACCCCCCCCAAAACCTAAACCCCCCCACCCCCAAAAAAAAAACCTAACCCCCCCAAGCTAAATGCTAAAAACTAAACCCCCAAAAAACCTAAAAAAAACCTAACCCCCCCCCACCACCCCCCCCCCCCAACCCCAAAAACCTAAACCCCCCTCCCCCACCCCCCCAAAAACCTAACCCCCCCCCCCCCAGCTAAAAAGCTAAAAACTAAACCCCAAAAAAACCTAAAAAAATCTAAAAAAAATCTAAAAAAATAAAAAAAAATCTAAAATTTTTTTTTTGATTTTTTTAATATTTTTTATGTTAAAATCGCTACTTTTAGAAGCAAAAAAAAAAAAAAAAATTTTTGGCTACGAAAAGTAGCGATTTTGTTATAAAAAATATTAAAAAAAAAAAAAAATTTGTGTGATTTTTAGCTATTTTTAGGCATTTTTGGTTGCGTTCACATTGGTTCTCGCGGTTCTCGCAATAAGAGGTGGTTCCTAACGGATCTTTATCCTATATATATATATATATATATAGTGTAAGTATCTATGGAAAACCCATTTAATCTAGAAAACTTAGGAAACCCAAATTGTGTGGTCAAGATTGATCCACATCATATCTTTAAACACATGTTAAAAGGGTAATAAAGTCATTTGCTCAAGCCATCATTTCACCATCTCTCTCCATCCCATCAAGTCATTTATTACCATCATATCACTTTTTTTAAAACAAATAATACACAGAACTTTTCATCTTTTTCTTTCTTATTTCCCCCCATTAGTTTCTTCTTCCAAAACCCTAAATACCTTTGCTTTCTCCCATCTTTCCATGGCTGATTTTCAGGCTTGTTCTCCTAGCCGTGTATTCCGGAACAACTTCCTCGGTGATCAATCACCGGCGGTATACTTCCAGCATGCATCAGGTTCTTACGGTACGTGAATCAATGAAAAATTTGTTTTCTTTTTTTTAGTAGACAATCATGTTGTTTTTTTGTTCATGTTCTTCTTTTGTTAGGAGTCAATCATCTTCTTTTGTTGGTAATCATCTGTTTTTTGGTTCACTTTCTTCATTTTTTTATGAGTCAATCATGAACACCCTTCCATTTACATGTTTGTTGGTGTTTGCGGATTAGATGATTTATTTTGGATCCTTTTGTTCAACTTATTTGAAGTTGTATTTTGGATCCTTTTGTTCAACTTATTCAAAGTTTTTTCACATTTTTAATATCCTGCACAACCAAGCAACCAATTTGTATTTTCTTTTTGTTGTGTTGGTGTTTGAAACCCATTACTATACCAGTTTGTGATTTATTTTATAATCAGGTGTTGGACATATTAGAACTGAGAACATGCAGACAGAGGTAGAACTTCAACAGTCTCACTTTCAGATTTTTTCACCAAATGAAGAAGGTTTAACATTTTGTTTTAAAAGCTTTTTTTTCTTAAAAAAAACCTTATTCTTGTTTTTCTAATCACCGGTGCAAACTCGATGTTCAGATATGTGGAGTGATGAGTATGACGAGGAAACACCGTCACGCGCACGAGCTAACGACAGATGGAATTCCCCGCTAACCGGACCTGATGTTCATGCAGGTTAGCTTTAACCTTTTTGGCAGCATGAAACCATAAATATTATTGAAAAATATTCATTGGTAAATTGTAACATGTGTTAGCATTGCAATAAAAGTGTTAGCTCTGCAATAAAAATAACTTTTACGTTTTTATTTTTTTAAAAATATGCATTGTTTACAAGCCTCAAATGAATCGATCAACGTAACACGTACACATGTAACATGTAACATGTGTTACAACCTTACAGAAAATTAAAAAAATCCATGATGTTTGTTACAAAATGTAGCCCTTATGACAAGGTTTTCCAAAAAATATACAATTCATGTTATTTTTCAAAATTACTCAGTTGTAACATGTGTTAAATATGTAGGTGTTATGTTTTTTTTTTCGGAAAAGATTCAGTTTTTGTTTAATTTTCACATTTTATATACAGATGAACAAGGAACTCCCCGCTACTTTGTAACTCAGACCCCACAAGGAACCAAATATTGGACTCCTATTGTTGACAAGGAGTTCCATCCCGTTCTTGGAAAATCTTACGACACATTGGAGGAGCTTATTGCAATGTATAACGCATACGGATATCAAGCTGGCTTTAATGTAAAAAAGGGGCAAACAAAGGTTTGGAATGGGTATGCGACGCACAAATACCTGAGGTGCTCGAAAGCTGCTAAGCCGCAACCGAAAAGGACGTTCGACACTCTCTGTGAGTCTTCGGTGATGACCAACAGGAAAAGTACATTCACACACACTGATTGCAAGGCGCAGATTCTTGTCCTCATCACGCAAAACCCTACTCGTTTTGTTGTACACAACTGGATTGATGTGCATAATCACCCCCTTATTGACCCATTCAATCGAGACCTTTCAAAAATATCAAGAAAACTCCCATTTGCAACGCAACAATTTATTCACCGAATGAGCATTAATCGTATTGGTCCGGTCAAGGCCCACAGGTGCCTTGTAAGTATTAAAGGTGGTCATCACAACGTGCATGGTACTCCCGATGACTTTAAAAACTTTAGGGGATTAACACTGATGTACTTGTTTTGTTCACAGGTGAATGGATGTTTATGTTCAAGATAAAGATGGTTATCAAGACACAAAGCGTAGCTAGATTTTTTTAACCTTTATGATAGTTTTGGATCATTTTTATATGTTTAAGTTTTTATAAAGATTTTTGTTACCTTTAAGTATGATTGTAATGTGTGCAATTACTAACAACCCATGATGACAAGTGAGTTTTGTTTTGATTAACATTTGTAACTGGTGTTGGACGTAACATGTGTAACCTATGTGAGAGGTAACTAACTAATAGCAAAGAATGACCTGATACACATGTGTTACATACGTTAAAAGGGTAATATAACATTAACTGTAACTGGTGTTGGACGTAACATGGTACACATGTGTTACATACGTTAAAAGGGTAATATAACATTAACTGTAACCCTTAACATTCCTTTGTTTGATGTTGGTCATACCATTACATCAAACATAATATAACATTACATGTAACACATAACATCATTAAAAATAAACAATAACATCATTAAAAGGGGATTAACAACTATATAACATGTGCAACATGGCTATACATGTGTTACCATCTAGTGTAACACATGTTACAACTATATAACATGTGTTACCATCTGGTGTAACACATGTTAAAACTATATAACATGTGTTACAACTATATATACATGTGTTACCATATAGTGTAACACATGTAACAACTATATAACATGTGCAACATGGCTATACATGTGTTACCATCTAGTGTAACACATGTTACAAATATGTGTTACATATGTTAACATAAAGAGATTCTCTTAAAATCAAAACCCTAGAGGTGTTACATATGAGAGATGTTACATATGTTAACATAAAGAGATTCTCTTAAAATCAAAACCCTAAAAGTGGCAGCCTACCAAGGCTTTTAAGGTTACAAACATCATATAGTTATGATGACCACAAAAGGGTGATAAAACAACCGGAAATGGATAGTGACTGTTACATTTGTCAACATGCTGTTCATTCATGTAATAGTGACTGTTACAAATGGTACAGGTTCTGTATAACATGCGTAACAACTATATAACATGTGCAACATGGCTATACATGTGTTACCATCTAGTGTAACACATGTTACAACTATATAACATGTGTTACCATCTAGTGTAACACATGTTAAAACTATATAACATGTGTTACAACTATATATACATGTGTTACCATCTAGTGTAACACATGTAACAACTATATAACATGTGCAACATGGCTATACATGTGTTACCATCTAGTGTAACACATGTTACAAATATGTGTTACATATACGCAGCCCTGTTTTGTCCAATAAAGGGCCGCTCTTACCGTAAGTAACATGTGTAACATTGTTACTACATATGTAGCTAATTACTACATAAGTAACATGTGTAACATTGTTACTACATATGTAGCTAATTACAACTTCCAGGAACCAAAACCCTAGAGGTGTTACATATGTTAACATAAAGAGATTCTCTTAAAATCAGAAGAAGTATTACATCTCGTAAAGAGGAGTATTTGTTGAATGTAGGGTATGATCTATTTCTTCAAACCATTACATCAAACATAATATAACATTACATGCAACACATAACATCATTAAAAATAAACAATAACATCATTAAAAGTTGTTGTAAACTACTACATTAAACGTAAACCATAATGTCAGAAAAGGGTAATATAACATTAACTGTAACACTTAACATCATTAAAAGTGGTAGCCTACCAAGGCTTTTAAGGTTACAAACATCATATAGTTATGATGACCACAAAAGGGTGATAAAACAACCGGAAATGGATAGTGACTGTTACATTTGTCAACATGTTGTTCATTCATGTAATAGTGACTGTTACAACGTCAAGGTTACACATGTTACATATAGTTGTTGCATCCCAAAAAAATTGCCGTCACATCAGCATCCGTATTCAGTTTGCGATCCGTCAAGGTTACACATGTTACATATAGTTGTTGCATCCCAGAATGGTCATATTGTATTTTGGGTTATGGCCATAATTTATCCCATTCATCATCCGTTTCTTCTCTTTCTTCATCCCATTCATCGTCCGTTTCTTCGTCTACTTTCTTTCGCTTTTTCGGTATCTTACCAGTTTGCGATCTTGTTACTCTCTTTGTTGCTGCAAATAAAACAGGTTTAACACATGTTACTTAATTTCATTAAAATAAAACAGGTTACATAATATGTTTTTGATAAAATAAAGTCAGGTTTAACATATGTTACCTATTTTTATAAAAATAAGACAAGTTTAACACTTGTTACATAACTTGGAAAAAATATGAGAGCTTAACACATGTTAACTAATCTGATAAAAATAATACAGGTTTAACACATGTTACATAATTTGATAAAAATAAGACAGGTGTAACACATGTTACACTAACATGTTTACCTAATAGAAGAGCGTTAACACATGTTACACTAATATGTTTACCTAATCAGACAGGTTTAACACACGTTTACATCATTTGATAAAAATGAGACAGGTTTAACACATGTTACACTAATATGTTTACCTAATCAGGGAGGTTTAACACATGTTACACTAATATGTTTACCTAATCAGGGAGGTTTAACACATGTTACATAATTTGATAAAAATAAGACAGGTGTAACA
The DNA here is from genome assembly GCA_030545235.1 of Helianthus tuberosus. NCBI lineage: Eukaryota > Viridiplantae > Streptophyta > Magnoliopsida > Asterales > Asteraceae > Helianthus > Helianthus tuberosus. The sequence goes on from CM060418.1 coordinate 168,365,498, forward strand.
CATGTTACACTAACATGTTTACCTAATAGGAGAGGTTTAACACATAGTAATAAGACAGGTTTAACACATGTTACATCATTTGATAAAAATGAGACAGGTCTAACACATGTTACACTAATAGATCAAAAGCCCCAAACAAACAACCAAACCAACAAACAAACAACATGTTACACTTATCTTCTCCGGTCAAAACACATGTTACACTAACATGTTTACCTAATAGGAGAGGTTTAACTCATAGTAATAAGACAGGTTTAACACATGTTACATCATTTGATAAAAATGAGACAGGTCTAACACATGTTACACTAATAGATCAAAAGCCCCAAACAAACAACCAAACCAACAAACAAACAACATGTTACACTAATGAGACAGGTCTAACACATGTTACACTAATAGACAGTTACTATTTAGATCAAAAGCCCCAAACAAACAACCAAACCAACAAAAAACAATTACTATTTAGATCAAAAGCCTCAAACAAGCAACCAAACCAAACATAACTTTTTATTTGTAAAATAAACGAGATCATCAACGATTAGATTATGAACTTTTCAAAGGTAACGAATATATATCAACAATAACATTCATTATCACAATTCTAAAAAAAAATTAATCCCTTTAAAACAAAAAAACCCAACAAACTATCAAATCTATTTTACCAATACACACACAAAATCATTCAACTTTTACCAAACAAATAACATTAAGACATGGAACCAGTCCATGTCATAAGTGTGTGTTCTTGGTGTTCTAACAACTTTCTCTCTCCAAAAACCCATGAACCAAATGATTTCTGACCTGCTTCTCTCTCACACACTTGTGTGTGTTCTTGGTCTTGGTGTTCTAATAACTTTCTCTCTCTAGAAACACATGCAACCGAATGATTCAGGCCTGCTTCTCTCACACACACTTGTGTGTGTGTTCTTGGTGTTCTTCATGAACACGAAGGAGAATCTTGTTTCTCTTTCTCTCACACACTTGTGTGTATGCTTTTGGTGTTTCTCTTTCTTTAACGATATTCAGGCTTGCTTCTCTCACACACACTTGTGTGTGTGTTCTTGGTGATTGAAACATGAAGAAAGAGAGAGGATGAGAGAATGGATGATGATGATGGTTTGATGGTGAATGTACAGATATTTTGAATTCTCAAAAGAGAAGAAAGAAGAAAGAGAAACAATGATGATCCTTTAATGCATGTCAAATCACATAATATTATAATATATATAATGTACTATAATTATGGTTGATTTTACCTAAATACCCTTCAAGTAACTTTATTGACTTTGTACCTCTATTTAATTTAATTCAAAAATGCTTCAAATTTTATGAGCCATTGGATGATCATGATCAATGGTCTAGATTGGGTTTCCTAGGTTTTCTAAGTAGAAATAAGTTTTCTATATAACCATGCCCTATATATATATATATATATATATATATATATATATATATATAATGTAACATACAAATTTTGAATATTAAAAAAAAAAACTAGTCGACGCTTTTTACATTTCTTTTATAAAAATGTTCAAATATATGTATGTTAGATTCCCTGTTTTTTTAGAAAAAAATAAAAATAAAAATGTTACATAAGATTTTCAATTTTTTTTTAATTTTAACACGAGTGGGGTTTTGTTTTATCCTTCCCTCTTATATATAGAGAGAAGGGTTAAAACGAGAACCATTTTTCATAAGAGAACTCGTAAGAACTCGACTTTCAAAGATTTTTTTTCATATTACTTTTTCACCATTTTTTTAAATTAGCTTTCTAGAAAAATAATTTGTAGGCCGCTTTTGTGAGACAGAATCACTAAACCATATATGCTATAGTGGTTTACCCCAGTGTAAATGATCCTTAAAGGTCGAAAAAAATGACATGTACTTTTTTTTTTTTTTGGTTTTTTACACATATCTTAGTTAGTTGTTTCTCCACCTTTTTGCAAAATTTCGTTGAAAAACTCACAAAAGAAGTAAAAGTTCTCGCGGTTCTCTAGGTTTCGGGGTTGTACCGTCTTCATTTTGGAATGCAGTTTTTGAACAATTCCGTCAACATTTGGGTTAAATCCACCGCTATGTAGAACAAATTAATTCAAAGTTTAGTGATATTCGTCTAAAGTCTGGAAGATTTCAATTGGTTTTCAACGAGCTGATGAATGGCAAGAGTCACGTAACGGTTGAGGAAGCAATTGAAGTGGCCTATGTCAAATACAAATATTGAGGATAAACCGTGTTGATTGGTGAAACTAGTTTAATTTAAGTTGTTTTTTTTTTTTTATTTAGTTATGTATTTTTCATTCAGATTAGGTATGTTTATTTGAATTATGTATTTTACATTTAAATTAAGTACTTTTATTTTAATTTAAATATTGTACAAGTTTAATTTAAATTAAAATAGTTTAACTTTGGGAAAACCTGGGACGACACCGCACAATCTGGGGAGATACGAGAAAACTAAGAAAAGTTTATGAAAAGCTATTGTAGTGCTGAACCGGCACACGGAGAAACGGAGAAAATGGGACGACTCCTTGTGCCCTTACACCTAAAGTGGCCCCAATAACTTGTCAAAAAACCAATTGTCCTTAATAATATCATGAAGATTGAAGCTCTATTTAATTTGCAGTAAACCCCTCTTCAATTAGCATAACATTAACGATATTTTCAATATCGGACAAGCGGTTTTGTATAATACTACAACTCGACCAATGAGCTTTCGGGTTTCAGCCCATTTATCAATGCACCAACGCAACCACTACTAGGTCATAAGACGGTTGACACATCCAATGACAATGGTTTCAGATGCGCTAACAAGACCCGACTTCCATGATTGTTTTTGGAGTAAACTGTCATTTTGGTCCCTCAGGTTTGGGAAATTTTGCCACTTTAGTCCAAATCTCAAAACTTTTGCAACTGGGTCCCTGTGGTTTCATTTTTATTGCCATTTTGGTCCAAAAGCAAAATCAACTCAGATTTCTCAAAAAAAAAAAACCCCTGCTATTTTGTCCTTTTCCTCAGGGGCAAAATAGTTATTTAAGCATTATATATATATATATATATATATATATATATAAAATAAAAAAACCTCAAAAACCCCCCTCTCTCTCTCTATAAACTCTGCTCTCACTCTCTCTAAATACCCCTATGTCTCTCTCTCTAACACCACCGCCATCAAACCTCTGATCCTTCCATCAAACCTCTGATGATGACGACGGTGCTCTGACGACGGCTCTGATTAAAGGTGTTTGTAGATCGAATTTTAGGGTTTGGTTGCAGGTTTGAAGGTGATGAAGGTGCTAAATTATTGAAGGCGACGACAGTGCTGAATTTTAGGGTTTTGTTGCAGGTTTGTAGGTCGAACTTTAGAGTTTTGTTGCAGATCTGTTGTTAATTTCTGCTGAATTATTGAAGGTGTCTGATAGCGGTGTGTGATCCTAGGGTTCCGAAGTTCCGGCGCGGTGTAGGAGAGGCGGATCTCGGCGGTGGTGGCGGTTTGAAGACGAGAGTTGTGTGGACGGAGTTCTGTGAGTAAACTGCCATTTTGGGGGTGGCCGGAGTTCCGGCGTGATCGCCGGAGTTCTGTGAGTTTTATCACCGCTTGTGGGGGTTGTTGTGGTGTGGGGGTGGGGGTGCGAAAGGGTGGTGGTGCTTGTGGCGGCAGAGAGGAGAGAGGGAAAGAGAGAGACCAACATCCTGCATCAAAGAATGATCATGTGCAACCTTTTCAACCCTAATTCTGTCCAGGTCTTCATCCTCAGAGCTCTTAGTTGACTTGGTTCTCCGAGTTGTCGCTTTAGAAGGACACGCTGGAGCAATTGGCGCCTGAATCAAAGTGTGAGTTGAGCGGACATCCCCATGGGGGACCAAATTCACGTTACCTAGATTAACCAGAGGTTTTAAGGAGCAATTGGGGGAAGATGGAGAAGGTTCTGGGCTTTTATAGGGTCAAAGGTTTAAATAAAAAATAAAATAAAAAATAAAAAAGAAATGACCATTTTGTCCCTGAAGAAAAGGACAAAATACAAGGACAAATCTGAGCTGATTTCACTTTTGGATCAAAATGACACAAAATTAAAACCACAGAGACCAAAATAAAGGTTTTGAACTAAAGTGGCAAAAGTGACCAAACCTCATGAATCAAAATGACAGTTTACTCTTGTTTTTGGCTACATCTTTGGTTATACGAAGCCTGGATACCCCTCCCAAGCAACACAAGAGTAAAACATATCTCAGATAATGTCGGGCTCATTAAATAGTTTTAAGAGGTTACATAAATAGTCATCAAGTCTAAAAAGACTTAAATATTCTTCTATATATCGTAAAAGTTTAATAGAATTAGTACAACACACTCAGACAAGACAGACTATTCATGAGTCGAGCCAAGGCGTGCTCAGTCTCACCTCGAATTTGAAACCTACTTAAAAAGTTTGGGCTAAACAAAAAATGGACACATAAAGAGTTAAAATGGAACAATCTCATGAACACATAAGAGTTGTTTACTCAACAAAAGTCAACACTGATGTAAATTTTACGTAAATTTTGTCACGATTTGGGTTTAATCGAGGCAACTACCCAACTTCACACGCAACATCGGTTTACTCCCTCCCTTTTTCCGTTTCTACCATTCTCCCCCAAAACCTCACTCTGCTCCACCTCTCTCACTCTCCTCCGGCCACCGCACCGTCCAATCGCCGTCGATTCATCACTCCAATCGTTTCTCCGAATTCAGGTTCTCACACATCTTAACACACGTGCTGCATCTATATGTTTACTCATTCCTGATTTCAGATCTACTTATCAATTGATTGTAAAATACCTAGCTACAAGTATACGGTAATCGATTGTAATTTCGTTTGAATCAACTCGTGTTTTGTTATATATATATTTGCATGTTCAATCTGTATAACAGATATGTTCAATTGATTGTAATTTTCGTGATTTGTAGTAAGTTTATCGGTTAATTTATTGCTATAGGTGATTTTAGGAAGTTGTTATTGACAATGTCGGTTAGGTGATTGTGAAATTTTGGTTCAGCTGTGCAATTGAAGTTTTGTTGATTTTGTTGTCGTGAGTTTGTGCGAGCGTGAACAGTTTGATAGATGATCCGTACGAATCAGTTGTAGTTTGATTACGATCAAATAGCAAATCAAGTTTATAGAATAAGCATGTTTTCTGTTTTTCTATCGGAAAAACCTAATTTCAGGATACTGGAACATATAAAAAGTGTAGATACATTGTTCTGCATATACAAAATCTGGTCACTACGATCTGTATGTGTGTGTGTGTGTGTCATTGCCCAGAGTTTGAATATCTGTTTTTATTTTTATACTTCCTTTTGCAAATGCAATCTTGATTTGGAGACACTGGATTGATTTAAGTTTATCGCTTAATCTGTTGCAACAAGTGATTTTGGGAAGTTGTTATTGACAATGCCGTTTAGGTGTTTGAATAATTTTCATTTGGTTGTACAATTGAAGTTTTGTTAATTCTGTCGGTGATCGATGATCTGTACAAATCAGATGTAGTTTAATCACGATGAATAGCAAGTTTTAAGTTCATAGAATAAGCATATTATTTTGTTTTTTATTGGAAAACCTAATTTCAGGATATTGGAACTTAATAGTGTAGATACGTTGTTTCTGCAAATACAAAATCTGCTAAATTAAAATATGTGTGTGTGTATGTGTTTTGTAGGTACACATTTGATGATTGCAGTTCTGTTATTACCCAGAGTCTGAATGTCTTTTTTATAATTTCTTTTGCGTTTGCAGTGATGATTTGGAGAAACTGGATTGATTTGATATTGCAGCTATAACTGGTTACAGTCTAAGCATTGCTCCAGTGTGTGTTAGATTCTGATGATAATGATATCGAAAATCAAATGGTTATTACTTGGAGGTCTGGTTCTGTCTTTCTTGTCTTTGCTGGTGCACATGTTTCTTGCAAATACAAGTGTGGAGCTAGTACAATACAGTGTTATGACACGGTTTATTGAGGATTTGAATATAGAAGCGGCGGGGAAACAGGTAAAACAGCTTGTATTTAAATGTTTTATTATTTTATGAAGTTGTACTTAAAAGATTCATTTGCTTCTTGCATGATACTACAGGCTGTTAGATCTAGAAGGTTGTGGGGGAAGGTTAAGCCTTTAGAGGTTTTGCAACCATATGCAAACCCTAGAAGTACATATCCTGGTAATGATACATTTATAAAGCAAGTTAACAGTTTGGTGTTTCTAGATAGACACCTTTGCTTCTTCTAATGTAGTATATAGCAGCACCAACACTTTAGTTTTCAACAATACTTGTTTCGGGCCTGTTACTTTAACTTGATATGCATGTTGCAGTTCCAGTTCCGGTTGAACAAAGCACTGGTTTCATATACGCCAAAATTTTCGGTGAATTTGAGAAGATCAGATCTTCGGTATGTTCTGGTTGATCTGAATTCTTTTCACTAACTTGATAGTTTTATTCTTTCTCAAGGCTTATACGGGCTTGACATTTTTCTAGATTTGTGATCTTGTTGCCATATCCAGGCTTCTCAATGCTACTCTGGTCATCCCAGAGATTCAAGAAAGTACGAGCTCTAAAGGCATTAGGTATGTTCGACAGTCTTGGGAACAATTAGGATAACCTGTAAGCTTCTATTTTATTTTGTATTAATTTTTTATATGATTCCATGCAGCTCCGAGTTTAACAGCTTTTCATACCTCTACAACGAAGAACAGTTCATAACATCTCTTAAAAACGATATTATCATCGTGAAAAATCTACCTCCTAATTTGAAGGAGGCGAGGAAACGTAAAGAAATTCCCACCTTTAAGCCCAAGAAGTTGGCTTCGCCTGATTATTATATTAAAGAGCTCTTGCCAGAGTTAAAGAAGTCAAAGGTTATTGGATTGGTGATTATGGATGGAGGCTGTTTACAGGTATTATTTATCTTACATTCTTTCTTCTTCTAGCATAAGATAAGGCTTGCATGTCACACTTATATTGTTTCTCTTTATGGAATTGATTTGAGTTTGTAGTTATATGTGTTATATTCTGAAGTCAGAATTAGTAAGCTTACCAATAACAAGTAGTGACCACTGGAAATTATATCTTCTAGCCACATCTATTTAAGTTATGATATTTTGTTTCTTAGTATGTTGCATAATGTGTTGAATCTGAACTATGTTCTGCTTCCTTCACTTTTGCAAGGGAACTTCAGTTTTTTCTGAAGAGATATAGTGTTGTGAAATCTCTGCTCTTGGTTCTTGATTGCACAAGCTTGTCTCATCTTTCATTTAGTCAAAGAAAGTTCTGACTCCTATTTTCTTATCAGCCTGTTCTCTCTTCTAAGTGGGTTGAATATCAAAGGCTCAGATGTCGTGTAGCATTTCACGCACTTCATTTCCGTCCTGAGATTCTAGAACTTGCACATCTAATGGTGAAAAGGTTAATTCATCTTATTTTCTCCTCAACTTTATTCAGTTATAAAAAGATTCTCAGTACTAACTGCAGCATAATATCATCATTGTTTTTGAGAAAAAATTTATCTAAATACACTTCAATAATACAAAAAAAGATCAACTGTAATCAATCCTGTATCTGATCTAAACATTTATACAGGTTAAGAGCTTCAGGGCAACCTTATCTTGCATATCATCCTGGTCTTGTAAGAGATAGCTTGGCTCACCAGGGTTGTGCTGAGCTTTTCCAGGTCAGATTTTCTTTTATACTTTTAATAAATTTGCAATTATAGTACTTGTAGAAGGTTCTAGATGATGAATACGTTCTCTGTTTTGCTATAGGATGTCCATACTGAACTTATACAGTACCGACGTGCACAACTGATCAAGCAAAAAATCATTCGTGATGAACTAAGTGTTGACTCACATATTCGGAAATTCAACGGTTCATGTCCTCTGATGCCAGAAGAGGTATTGTAGATTCTATTCTTCATGATTATATATTTTTAGAGTAAAGTACCGGCTGGTCTCTGTGGTTTACTATAATTTTGGATTTAGTCCCTAGCTTTCCAAAAGTACACGGATGGTCCCTGTGGTTTGCACTTTGTACGCATTTAGTCCCTAGCCTTTTCCAAAAGTGCATAGATGGTCCTTGTGGCTTGCACTTTGTAACACATTTAGCCTCTAACTTGGACCTGCTGAAACCTTTAAATGTGTTGGCTGGGGACTAACCGCGTTACAAAGTGCAAACCACAGGGACCATCCGCGTACTTTTGGAAAGTTAGGGACCAAATCCAAAATTTTAGTAAACTACGGGGACCATCTGTGTACTTTACTCATATTTTTGAAAGTGTTCTGTTTTAACATCAACTTTGCAGGTGGGACTCCTCTTTCGAGCCATGGGATATCCACCAACTACGAGGATATATTTAGCAGGTTCCGAAACATTTGGTGGTCAACGTGTCATGATCCCTCTTCGTGCCATGTTTACAAATTTAGTTGATCGTACTAATTTATGCAATCGATTCGAACTTAATAAAGTGTTTGGCAAAGAAAGCCCACTTCCCTCAAACTCCTTCAACCCCACATCGACTAAAACATCCAAGCAGTTGAAGAAAGAATGGGATCAAGCGGGCCCACGTCCTCGACCTCTTCCACCACCTCCAGATCGACCCTTTTATCAACACGAAAAAGAAGGTTGGCATGGTTGGGTTGCTGAAAAAGATTCCGAGCCCGACCCGTCACCAATTGAGTTAAGGGACAAAGCACACAGGTTGTTGTGGGATGCACTTGACTATGTTGTATCAGTTGAAGCAGATGCTTTTTTTCCTGGGTTCCATAATGATGGTAGCGGTTTGCCTGATTTTTCAAGCTTGGTTATGGGTCATCGGCTTTATGAGCTGGCGTCTGCCAGAACTTATCGACCAGACAGGTGAATGCATATTTTCTTTAGAGTAAAATGCCATTTTCTTTCATGTGGTTTGGCCAATTTTACGACTTTCGTTCAAAGGTTTGTTTTTCCGCATCTGGATCCAAAAGATTTGAAATCTTGCCATTTTAATCCGGCTCGTTAACTCCATCCATTTTCTCCATTAAGTCAGGGGTATTTCCGTCTTTTTGTTAATTTAAAGAGCACTTCGGTCTTTTTCACTTTATGTTCAAGCATTTAAAATAGCCTTACCCAAGCATTTAAAATAGCCTTACTAAGTAAAAGTTAAGTCCCCTGACTTTAAGTTAACAAAAAAAAGACGAATATACAACTGACTTAACGGAGAAAAATGGATAGAATTAACGAGCCGGATGAAAGTGGCAAGATTTCAAATCTTTTGGATCCAGATGTGGAAAACCAAACCTTTGGGCGAAAGTCGCAAAAATGGCCTAACCTCAGGGACGAAAATGGCATTTTACTCTTTTCTTTATTATATTGTTCTCTCTTTGAAATTTATCTTTTACTCTTTTCTTTTTTATTTTTTTTGGACGGCGACTCTTTCCTTTTTTATATTGTTTCTTATTATTAAAATGTTATTTTTCCAAACAGGAAATTTCTTGCTAAATTGTTTAATAGTACACAAGATCATCTTTATTATCCAAAACGAAGCTGGATTCTAGCAGCACGTAAGCATCTGAACGATAGTTTGGGGGAGGAAGGACTAAAGAGACAATTAACTCAATCAAAGCCACGGTCATTTCTCTCCCACCCGATTCCGGAATGTACTTGTACTCTCTCCAAAACAGGTGACAAGAACGCATGCCCCAAATGGATCGAAGCCAGCCTGGCCGAATCCAAATTGCAAGAGAGCACTGAAAACGAGCAACCCGATTATACTGATGAAACAGATGAACAACAAACAGATGAAGAAGACGAAAGCAAGAGAAACGATTCACCTTCTTTGGAAGAAGACGTTGAAATGGATCCTGATGATTAGATATTTGAAAAAAGTTATACGGGTTGACTGTTGCCATGTCATCCAGATTCTTTTATTGATTATTATCACGGAGTCGTGTGGAGGTACGTTTGTTGGGTTATCAGTTGCACAGAGTGATACAGGTAAAAGGAAAACGGTAAGAAACAGGGAGTTATACAAGTTTAGCTTTACACCTATTTTTTCATTTTGTTTACGATATGGTCTATAGCATTGTTGTTTTGTGTACCTTATCTGCATAATGAGTTTTTAAGTTTTGAGTTTATGAAACAATGTACCATCTACTAGGAACCCGAGATCATATATACATGATGATACGAGTCTTGAGTTGTATCATATTGCATTACGTGTTTATGCGGACTCACTGCTTACTGCTTAGGTTGGCTGGTTTATTTGCTTTCGTTTTCTACAGGGATTAGTAGTCTTGATTAACTAACATATTCTTTTAATCACTTTGTGGCGCCTTTGAGTTACGTCGTAACCTATAACTGACTTAACAGGCGAAACTAATGAGTTAACATGATATAAAAAGTTCAGTATTTGATACTTCTTAAATGGTTAATAACAGGCAAAACTAATGAGTTAACAACTTAACATGATGATATAAAAAGTTTTCAGTATTTGATACTTTTTAAATGGTT